>JAHRHZ010000251.1:4351423-4448144 GCA_024137785.1 Ginglymostoma cirratum
GGATGAATGCAGCAAGCTAGGTAGCATCAAGAGAGCAGGAAAGCTGATGTTTCAAATCTGGACCCTTCTTCAGAAAATCTGAAGAAGGGTCCAGACCCGAAACGTCAGCTTTCCTGCTCCACTGATGCTGCCTGGCCTGCTGTGTTCATCCAGCTCTACACCTTGTTATCTCAGACTCCAGCATCGGCAGTTCCTACTATCTTTAGATATTATGAGCTATTTAGCTTGGCCAATCCGCGTAACCTGCGCATGTTTGGACTGTGGGAGGAAACAGGAGCGCCCGGAGGAAACCCACTTGGATATGGGGAGAATGTCTGTCTATGTGGAGTTTGCACAGTCGCCCAAGGATGGAACCAAACCCCTGACCCTGGAGCTGTGTGGTAGCAGTGTTAACCACTGAGCCACCATGCCATCATTCTGATAGTTCCAAGCATGATAGAAGTATTGATTCAAGCGGTCAACAAACCCACTGGATTGGGGGTGGGAGGTAATGTTAAAATTTTGATGCCAAAGAACACCATACCTGCTGGAGAATCTGAGATAACAAGGTGTAGGGCTGGATGAACACAGCAGGCCAAGCAGCAACAGAAGAGCTGGAAAGCTGACATTTGGTCCAGACCCGAAACGTCAGCTTTCCTGCTCCTCTGATGCTGCTTGGCCTGCTGTGTTCATCCAGCTCTAAACATTGTTATCTCATACCTTCTTGCATGATGTGTTAGTGAAGTGAGTGTTCTGATCAGACTCAACACTACTGGGAAGGCCTGACCATGTGAAAACTTGTTGCACTAAGATCTTAGTCTATACTGTATTTGTGTATGTGGGGAACGCTTCAACCTATTTGGTAAAGCTATCAAAGATAGCCAGAACTTATTTGAATTCCCCTGAACAGGTTGGTAGGGTTCCTTATTGTCAAGCTGAAGGTTGATCCAAGGGCCCTGTAAGTTGCCCTTGTTAGTTTATTGGTGTGTGCTGTTCTGTGCACGTATCAATGTAAGGTCAAGATTGGGACACCAGCACAAACTTTTACTCCTGTCCTAGGAGAAATTGACTCCTTGATGTCCGTGGACATCTTGATATTTATAAATACTATTTGATTGTGGTCACAAAATGGTACAACGTAGAGATCGTCTTTTAAAACCAGGCCATTGTAGATTAAAATTTCACTTTCCCAATTTTTATGGCTGCCTGAGTATTTTCCTTGGAGGGCATGGTTGAAATCCAAGTCAGAACTCTAAGCATGTTTAAGATCCTCAATGTTTATCTGTTTGACTGTGATTGCAATGGTCTGCATTGGTTCAGGGATTGGTGGCTGCCAGGCTTATCCTTGTCGCATCCCTTGCTTGCCCAGTTCATCAGCTGTAATGTTTCCAGCTGAGGAGGCTTTATGGTAGGCTTTTACTTTGACCCCATAACTCTGCTCGTGGGCTTGCCAGAAAACATTTTTTAACAGAGGTGCAGATGGGAGAACTTTCTGTCAGCAGAGATGGAGACCTGCTCTTCCCAGTGTGGGAAGAAGTTTGTGAAGCAGTTACAGCCATACTTGCTGTTGGAATGGATGTTTAGCAATGGCAGGAGCTGGTCCTGATTAGCTACTATGTACGCAACTGCAGCAAGCTTGGTGGCCTGTTCACGTATGTGGCTGGGGAGCTTTAAAGCTATTTCCAATATGGGGTTGTCTCTCCAATCCTCCACCTATAAGCCACAGCCATTTTCCTGATCCTGTTCTCAACCATGGATGACTCATCAATGAAAATCTTCAGCAGCTGTTTTGACCCCTTGTCCAGTTAGCCTTTCTTTAACTTGCAGGAAAGCTGACGTTTCGGGTCTGGACCAGATGTCAGCTTTCCTGCTCTTCTGTTGCTGCTTGGCCTGCTTTGGGGTTGCTGGTAGCTGTAATTTGGCACAGGTGTGCACCACAGCTATAGTTGAGGTTATTTGATAAGAAGGTGAGTATTTGGACACATTTATCATTGATGTTGGAGCATGATGGTCCACCTTGCTATGTGGTTCTGGCTCACCATGCATCTTTGATTCTGCCCTGTAACTGTAATTGGATCAGGGTAAGTATGGTGAGGGGGTTTAAGGCAACAAAAGAGAAGTGTTGGACTGCCCAGAAAATTGCCAATAAGTGTCAGTCACAGAAGGAGAAGCCTTGCTCAACCGGGTTTAAAAGCCTAGAAGCATATGCTACTAGCCTCAATCTGTCATGTTGTTCTTGTAGCAGGACAGCTGATACAGTAGTGTCAGTGGTCACTACCTCTAGAGAAAAAAGTAGTTCAGGGTCTGGGACTCTCAAGGCTGGTGCCCTTGCTAAAGTTTGGTGTTTGTGTATTTTGCTGTCCAGTTACTAATGTCCAGTACCATGAAATAATGGGCTTCGGAGGTTTGTTTCTTCACCATTTTGGGTCTAGTTGCAACTATCAGTACCGTGATTGGGGTGACTTTATTTAGCTCTCAATAGCAATGGTTAGCTTCCAGGACCCATCAGGTCTCCGGACAGTCAAAGTCATAGCAATGTACAAGCATGGAAACCCTAACCCTAACCCTCATCCTTCGGTCCAACTCATCCATGCCAACCAGATATCCTAAATTATCTAGTTCTATTTGCCAGCATTTGGCCCATAGCCCTCTAAATGCTTCCTATTCATATACCCTACCAGATGCCTTTCAAATGTTGTAATTGTACAGCCTTCACCACCTCCTCTGGCAGCTCATTTCATACACGCATCATCTTCTGTGTGAGAAAGTTACCCCTTGAGTCCCTTTTAAATCTTTCCTCTCTCACCTTTAAGCCTATGCCCTCTAGTTTTGGACTCCCCCACACTGGGGAACAGATCTTGGCTATTTACCTTCTCTATACTCCTCATGATTTTTATAAGCTTCTAACAGGTCACCCCTCAGCCTCCAACACTCCAGGGAAAATAGCCCCAACCTCTCCCAAAAGCTCAAACTTTTCAACCCTGGCAACATTCTAGTAATTCTTTTCTGAGCCCTTTCAAGTTTCACAGCATCTTCCCTAAAGCACAGAGACCAGAATTGAATACAGTATTGCAAAAGTGACCTAACCAATGTCCTGTAGATCTGCAACGTGACCTCCAACTCCTTTGCTCAATATGCTGACCAGGCCACATCGGAGAATCGTTAGTGGCGGCTATTGGGTGGAGGACTCCCCGATCTAGCAAACTGTAAATGACTTTGGCTACTTCACCCTCTGCCTGCTTCGGGAACTGGTATTGTTTCTGGTGTCTGAAGTTAGGCCCCTCTATCATTAATCCCCTTCTGTACACCCACATTGTTTGCGTTTGGTGAAGGCGTGCATGTCTCTGGCAATGATATTTTGAGTCTCTACATCGTCAGTTATCTCCGAGGCTTTTATCCATAATTCTCCAAAGGCACAAATTCTATGTTGGTGTGTCCAGTGGGGCAGTCATCAGCACTGCCCATTTGCCAAATACGTTGATTACAAGTATCAAAGGAAAGGGAATATTTGCACATGATGTTGATGCCTCTGATGTGCTCCAGATCTGGTTTTAGGGGAAGTTGGATAACTAGGTCTGGAAAGTCAAATTTCCTAACCTGAACAGTACGAGGTATTCCTTGCTTCCCTGTTGTACATGGCCAGTGAGACCACTCGGAGTGATTGTGCCTTTCATTTGCCATGCGGCATCAGCACATCTGGTTGTATTTAAATTTGTCAGGGATCCCCTGCTCTCCCAAAGGAATTCAAAGGGCTTGTTGTCAATTCTAGCTGTTATTAGGGGTCTCCTCACCGGTCCCATGTAGTGTCATGCTCAGATTGGCGCAACTATGCATTGTTCTGCAGTCTCATTGAGCATCAGGTTTGGAGGGGTGTGATAAACGGAAGGGATTGTGGTTCCTACGTTGTCAACACAAGCCAAGGGGGCTCAGAGGGCTGGATCCTGTTAGGTGTTCACTCTAGCGGTTGCCACTGGGATAATACCTTGGGTGTCGGCTCATCTTTCCCATTGCCAGGTGGGAATCTTAGGTGCCCAGTAGTCCCAAATGAATTGGCGGTTTGGCTGCAAATTATAGCATGTCTTGGGCTTGGGGTTCGTCAGTAGGCAGGGGATTTGCATGGAGGGGGATTATTCCTTGGTTTCCTAGATTTATTTCTATCCCACTCCTTGTTCCTCCAGGCTGGAGATGGGCTGTGGGTAGTGAGGACCGCACTAATGCAGACCTTTTTCTTTTCATTGTCCTGCTCCTCAACTTCCTTTACCTAGGCCTGTGTTAATTTTCTCAGTGCCCAAGCTTTGGTATGATAGACCTTAGTCGGGTTAAATCCCTCAAGACCAGGCTCCACTGTCAGAAGCATGTGCTGTTAGGATGCATACCCAGTTTACTCAGTATTGAGGTGTGAGTTGGGAGCAGTCCATGTCCCGGAATACTCGGGTAAATTGGACCCACAGCTGCCGGGAAATGATTGGATGTTTCCCTCTTCTCAAATGACGCTTATGCAAATCATCCATGTGGTCCCCTCCTGTCATATCCAACGGTGACTAGAACTACTTACATCATTTGTTCCAGGGTGCCACTGCCAGTACTCTGCACCTGTGGCTGAGCTGAGTGTATTGCGGAGCTTAGGCACATAATAAGTGTTCCTTCTGATCTAACCCTTGCTGATAAATCTCAAAGAAGCAGCATGAGTCAAAAGGACCATCAAAGACCGTTACCACCTTAGTGGTGTCGGCCAGTTGAGTGGTGGACAGGGTGGTTGTATACAAAATGGGATCTTGGTTTCTTCAGTGACAGATGTCCAGGAGGTTTGTGGGTTCTGGGGCAGGGGAGGGGGCTGATGAGCCTGCAGCTTCAGAGAAAGGTGAATGGGGTCCCCATGTATGGTCCAACCTAGTGGATTTATATGGGACCTATATTGATCCCTTCTCATCTGACCCCCCACTGTCTCCTGTGTTTGGGTGTATTTCAAAGGCACATTTTATGCTGTTATGGGCTGATAGCTAGCTGTCTAGATTCTCTATCTTTCAGTGGCACTTTGTGGTTGCAACAGTTTTATTCTTGCCTGCATTACAATTCTGCATAACTCTTAGTGCTGCTTGTAGCTCTTTAAATTGCTGTTCTGGTCTATCTATATGAGCCTGTGCTGCACCCAGTCTCCACTTCCCCCCCTCTTTAAGTTGAATAGGCCTTTTCATATCGGGAATGGGAATCAGGTTGTCCTGGATTCCCCTATCTTGTTCTTTAGCTACAGATTGACTTTCCTAATTCGTCAGTTGTGGCTTTGAGTCGCTCCTGGAGCAATCTAATTTCAACAACTTTGCCTTGGGAATTCTCTGGGCAGCATGCTATTGCTACCACTATAGTTTCTTTAGCAGTCTTCTTCCCCAAATCTTTGTGTGCTTCTAGTCATAGGTCTTGTGCCATGGAACCTTCATTCCAGGGCCATTCTGGCTTACTCCAGAATTCATCCCACCTGAGCCATTTTTCAAATAGGTATTGTTGGAAAGCATCCTCAACTCTTGACACTGAGATGCTTTTCCCCAGTTTATTTCTCTTTGGAATAAAGGAGTATGTAGAGCGTCAACTACTGTCAATTGCTCTGAAGTCCCCGTGCAAGAAATAAACACCTGTCCCCCTCTAGGCTGACTTCCTCCGGGTTCCTCTATACTCTACTATCCCCTTCCAGCTTGCGCTTTGCTTGTTCCACTTCCAGAACACCTAGTTTATAGCCCAAAATGGGTCTGCCCCAACGTCATTCATAGAATCTCTACAATGTGGAAACAGGCCATTCAGCCCAACAAATTCACACCGCCCCTCCGAAGAGCATCCCAACCCTGCATTTCTCATGTCTAACACACTCAACCTAAACATCCATGAACACTAATGGGCAATTTAGCATAGCCAATCCACCCAGCCTGCACATCTTTGGACTGTGGGAGGAAACCGGAGTATCCGGAGGAAACCCATGCAGACACGGGAGAATGTGCGTACTCCACACAGACAGTCGTTGAAGCCTGGAATCGAACCCGGGTCCGTGGCACTGTGAGGCAGCAGTGCTAGCCACTGAACCAATGTGCCGCCGGTCCCTTGAATCCTGGTCTTCGTGTGGGGCACCTGCCCTCTCAATAACCGGTTCAGGCTCAACATTCAAGACACCAGGTTAAATTGGCAGTTTGGGTTCAGAGGACCCGACGGTCACTTCTTATTGAAGGCTACTCAGGGACACGAGATGTTTTCCAAGTCCTTTTAGGATCTGTCAGACACTTGGACCAGTAGGTTATAAATGAATTTACCCAGTATCCCAGAATATCGGAACGGTCAAATCACTACAAACACAAGTTGGTACTGATGCAAACTGTCACAACTTTATTAAGGAACAAATAACAGTAAGACTTCAATATTAATGATATTGTTCCTAATCCTGTCCAATCATCTTAGTCATTACAATACTTCCCAGAGTCTCTTGTAACTTTAGTTCAATTCTCAAAGTTGTTGTTCTCTTTTTCTCTCTCTCTATCTCTGGGTGGCCAGTCAGTCCTTGCCTTTGCCACGACAGTCATTTCTTCTTTGTCTCCAGAAGGTCCAAGAGATTGAATGAATCTGCCGATAATTCCCGTTTTTGTTCTATATTTCCACTACCAGGAAAAACATCCATATCGCCAGTGAACCATTAACATGCAAAGCCTGATAAGAGCAATGCTTACCTGAAGAAAGAGAGGGGGGAGGGTAAGGACTAAATGATAATAGAGTTGGTGGGGGAAATAAGGCACTCCAAACCCTGCTGTGCCAAACACTCCAAGGACATTGGGCCTCGAACATAATCCCATAAGAAGGGCAGGCAGTTGGCAGAGTGAACCCCTCCACAGCCTGCTGCCTGGCCCTGTTTATTGCCAGCCTAGCCAGGCCCAGGAGGAGATCCTCCAACCTGCCTATAGTGCTGTTTTTATTTCTTTATTATTAGGGAAAACACCAGTTGTATAAATAACTTTATTAATATTCCACCACCAGGAAAAACACCCATGTGGCCAGGGAGCCAGTGACAAGCAGAACCCTGGCAGGGGTCATGCTCACATGAAATGAATGTAAAGGGGAGTGTAAGGACTAAACCAAAACAACATTGGAGGGGGAAGTAAAGCACTCCACCCCCGCAGTGCCCAACTCTCCCTAAAGGCATTGAGAGCGTTGGTGGACATCCGAGCTCAAGCATAACTGCGGAAATGCAGGAACCATTCAGTCCCCTACACAGCTGGATATGTTAATGGCCAGGCCCAGGAGCAGACCCTCGGGGAGATCCTCTGACCTGCCTGCAGCCCTGTTCTTGTACCTTTTTGGATGCTTTTCTGAAACTATAGTTTTGGCCAATCAGAGAATGTCACTCAATAGTTCAAAATGTTACCAATCATTTTGGATGGCTTGGTAAAATGTGTTTCTTTGTATAGTAAGGCCTGGTTGCCTTTGTGACTGGTTTTTAGTTGAACATATGCATTCCTCCTTTAATTGAACTGTTGATGAAATGTATCCTTTTGCACTATGCTAATATCATTAGCACCTGGCTGTAGGGTTCGCACTGTGTCTGGTTTCTGCATCTGCAATTTTCAGAGCTTTACTTGGCCAACATACCCAGCATCCATTGCTGTTTGGCCAAATTGGCAATCTACTTGTGTTGTAACAGCCATGAGGCTGTTATAGTTCAAACAGATCAGCTCCAGAGAGCAGGTGATTCGCTAGACCTGTGTGCTATTCACCAGTGTCCTTAAGGGCTCTTGTGTTGTAATGGTAGTGTTCCTACACCTGGAATAGGAGTCTGTGCTTCAAGTTCCTTCTGCACTAGAAGTCTGTTGAAACATGTCTGCACAGGTAGACTAAAAATATCTTCACCAGCATCCTCAATGACTTCAGAGATAAATGGGCACTGTGGGACATGGAATGCACTATTCACCCAGCAACACTATTTGATATATCCACTTCCCTTAGTGCCTCCCTTTCTTTGTTGATTTTACTTTATTACTGTGGAGAATTGTTTGTGATTTGACTAATTGGGTGATCATGCAGTTTGGTTGTGGGTTGCAAAAGAAGAAAAGAAAAAGCTGAATTCTTATTATTTTGATTAATTCTCTTCCTTGTTTCTCCATTTTTTTTTTATTTTTGTCATTGTCACACTGTCCTTGGTGGGCAGCATTTGCAATTTGTAAATTGGACTTTGGTTTAATTAGAAGTGGGTTATTAAAAATGATCTGAGTTCTTCCCCAATAAGGTCCAGAAAGAAGTGGTACAAGCTTGTACTGTACTATAGGTTTACAATAAAGCAATGCAAATCTCTGAAAATTTTTAGCTGCCTAATTTGCTTTATGGATATTGGTGTGCATGTGAGGAAAGATGGATGACATTAAAGCTAGACTCCCCTTGCAAAGGGAATTGGTAGGCTGCTGTGAGCTCTGTTTTACAGAGACATGACTCACTTCTGCTACACTTGATTGTGCCTTACAACCTAGAGGTTTCTCTGTATTTCACATGGACCGCACAGCATCCTTGGGCAAGGCAAGGGGCATTGGCATTTGCCTCCTAAATCAACACCTCCTGGTGATCAGATTTGGCCTGGTCCATATTCAAGAATTCAGGAGCCAAACTAAAACAAGTATGCCACTACCAGCACAGACTTCATTAGTAAGTGTGTAGTAGACTATGTGCTGAAGAAGTTAATCCAAATGTTCCTCAACTGGAATCCAAGGATGAATTGAGAGATCCAATCTCTACTGAAGTCCAGGTCTGAGGTGTACAAGTTAGACAGCCCTGATGTCTACAGGAAATCCAGGTATGATCTTTGTAAGGCCATCAAAGATGCCAAGACGCGATACCAAACTAAGCTTGAGACCCAGACCAACCACACTGGCACCCACTGTTTGTTGCAAGGCTTACATAACATAACAGGCTATGAAGTGAAATCAAACTGAATCGCAGACAACAGTACGTCCCTACTGGAAGAGCTCAATGCACTCTATGCTCGGTTTGAACAGAAGATCAGTGAAATGCTGTTATCTATCCCAAAGGCCTCGAATACACCTGTACCCATTGTCACCACTGTAGACATTAGATCAGCCTTCCTGAGAGTGATCCCATGGAAAGCAAATGGCTCGATGTAGTCCCCAACCATGTACTCAGATCCTATGTAGCCCAGCTGGCAGAAGTATTTGCGGACATTTTTAACTTCTCCTTAGTTCAATCTGAAGTCCCCAGCTACTTCAGGAAAACCTCCATAACTGTGAAGGGCTTCGAGTACTTAATCATGGCTCACATCAACTCCAGCCAACAAAATTACCTTGATCCTTTGCCGTTCACCTACTGACTCAACAGGTCCACCGCAGACGCCATCTCCCTGGCCCTACATTCATCCCTGGAACATTTGGATATCAAGGACACCTACATCAGGCTCCTACTTATTGACTACAGTTCTGTCTTCAACACCATAATTCCACAGAAACTCATCTCTAAATTCCAAGACCTAGGTCTCGGCATCCCCCTCCACAACTGGATTCTCAACTTTCTGACCTATAGACTGTAATCACTAAGAACGGGCAACAACATCTCTCCACCATAATCTTCAACACCACTGCCCTGCAAGCCCCTACTGTACTTTTCATACACTCATGACTGTGTGGCCAAATTCTGCCCCAACTCCATTTACAAGTTTGCTAACAACATCACTGTATGTTGGATCTCAAATAATGATGAGACCGAATACAGAAAAGAGATGCAAATGCTTAGTGGTATGGTGTAAAGACAACAACAGCTTCTTCAGCATCAGTAAAATGAAGCAGCTGGTCATTGACCTCAGAAAGCAGAGTGGAGGGCATGTCCCTGCTTGCATCAATGGTGCTGAGGTGGAGATATTCAAGAGCGTTAAGTTCCTGAGAGTGATGATCACCAATCTATCCTGGTCCACCCACATCAACATGACGGTCAAGAAAGCTCGACAACGTCTCTACTTCCTCAAATGTCTAAGGAAATTCGGCGTGTCCACAAGGACTTCTACCAACTTTTGTAGACACACCCTAGAAAGCAACCTATCTGGGTGCATCACAATGTGGTTTGGCAACTGCTGTTCCCAAGACCACAAGAAACTACAGAGAGTCATGAAGACAGCCCAGTTCATCACACAGACCAGCCTTCCTTCAATCCAAACTTCCCACTATCTTGGGAAAGCAACCAACATAATTAAAGATCCCTCCCAGCCTCATCATTCTCACTTCCACCCTTTTCTGTCAGGTGGAAGATATAAAAGTTTGAATACACATGCAAATAGATTCAAGAACAGCTTCTTCCCCACTATTGTCGGACTCTTGAACAGACCTCTCAAATGTTAACTCGGATGTCTCTCTGCGCCTTCTCTGTGATTATAACACTGTATTCTGCACCCTGTTCTGCTACCCTGGTGGACTTTTGATGGTACGATCTGCCTGTAAAGCAAGCAAAACAACACTTTTCACTGTATCTCATAAACGTAACAACAATAAATCAATCAATCAAAACATTTGTAACCAAAGGAAAAAATAGATTTATGAAATCTAGATTTATGAAAGATTTACGCTTAAAGTCACTGTCAAAGTGCAGCATTACAGAGTGTAGCATGTCATGCACCAATCTCTGCTTGTAGAGTTTTCAATCTTCATGAAATCAAATTGAGCTGAGTTAGCTGCTTACCCAGAAGAGACAGGTAATTGGAGGTAACCAGGCCGGCTATTTAGATAGACATCCTGAAACAAGGTTGTTCTCTTGTTTAAAAAAGAAACTACAAGAACATTATCAACTGCACCAATCGCTGCATGTTATGTGATTAGGTTGATCTCCTTGTTTCCCCACAGTTTATTCTTGCAAGCTGAGAACAGAAGACCTTAGTTGTTTGGAATTTGAAGCAGAGTTGAAAAAGAGACTTCTAAAACAGGAATCCAGCTCTGCATCCACCAGCAATACTGGCTTTGTTTTTTTTTAATACAGTGTGGATGGCAAATTAGCTAACATATCATTCTCAATGTGCTACATTGTTCTTATTGTTGGATTTATAGGAAAACACAAATGTGAACACAATCTAAATATACAGAAATGGAATCTATTTCTGAATACTGATCTGAATGTTGTGAGAGAAGTTGTGTATATTCTTTTGCAACTGAATGGTGCAGTTCAATCAAAATTGAAGTTTTATTCACTTTGTTATCCTGAAGAATTGGAAGCCAAATAAACAAAATCTGCTATAAATACATTTAAATAAAATGGATAGATCTGTATATTCATTCTACTGCCTATATAGTTAATGCATCATGCAAGCCAGATTCAAACGCTGGATAGTGCTGCCTTCAATCAGGACATTAGTCACTTTTCATCCCCTTCCAAAAAGAATTAAAGCTATCAGCTGAGACTCTACTCCAGGGTGTAGTGCTATTCAAAACATATGTAGATATTGAGCAAAGACATATTATATACTGATGACACCATATTTCTGGATTATTATTGTTAATAGAGCTTAACTTCAATAGAATTCAGCACTGCATCTTCAAAGACATCCTGCCAATCCCCCATAACTCAGTAGGAACATCTTTCCCCAGAGATTAGTTAGAATGTAGATTTCGCTGTCACTTATAGTAGAGGTGAATAGCATTTAGGGAAAATTAGATAAGCGTTTGAGGCGGGGAGAAGGAATCATAGATCAAAGAATCCCTACAGTGTGGAAACAGGCCCTTCGGCCCAACAAGTCCACACCGACCATCAGAGCTTCCCACCTAGTCTAGGCATCCCTGAACACTATAGGCAATTTAGCATGGCCAATCCACCTAGCCTGCACATCTTTGGACTGTGGGAGGAAACCAGAGCACCTGGAGGAAACCCACGCACTCACGGGGAGAATGTGCAAACTCCAGCACAGACAGTTGCCCGAGGGTGGAATCAAACCTGGGCCCCTGGTGCTGAGAGGCAGCAGTGCTAACCACTGAGCCACCATGCCGCCCCTGGTGAGTATGCTGAAGGGGTTAGATGAAAGGAGTTTGAGGAAAGTATAGGTGGAACATAAATGACAGCATGGACCAGTTGAGTTGAATTGTCTGTTTCTGTGCTGTAAATTCTATGTTATAATTGAGAAATGGTTCCTTTGCTTTACTTCAGGTCACAGCACACCAGGATGGAGGAAAACTCCTTATGAATTTTCCTAAGTATGTTCATACTGCTACCATTGAAAGGGGAAAACTGGTTGAAGTGAGTCTGCTAGTTACATTTTATATGTTAATTTAATATTTTCCAAACGGGTTGTTTTATTGTGCAATGGATCCTTCAATTAAAGACTATTTCTTCTTGTATACAGACTTCAGTGTGTGAAGGGATCACTTTAAAACGATTCCATAAGAAAACAGTTTAAGATGATGAAGACTGCTGTTTCCAAGAATCACTGCTCATGCTAAAATAACTTTGTAGTAAATAACATTGTATTTGTCCAAATAAAGGAAGTACCTATACCACCGATTAAAATATATGATTAAAGCAAGCCAAAAAATGAGGATTTCTGATTGTCTTTTTGTTCTCTGAAAATTAAACAATTACCACTGCTTGTTAACAGTACGGTACAAGTGCTGCTACACCTGACCCTACACCTCTCCCCTCACCCCCATCCCAGGCCCCAAAAAAACCTTCCACATCAAACAGATGTTCACCTGCACATCTACTAATGTGGTATACTGTTTCTGCTGTTCCCAATGAGGCCTCCTCTACATCAGGGAAACCAAGCGGAGGCTTGGAGACAGTTTTGTGGAACATCTACGCTCAGTTCGCAACAAATGACTGCACCTCCCAGTTGGGAACCCTTCAACTCCCCTTCCCACTCCTTGGACAACATGTCCATCCTGGGCCTCCTCCAGTGCCACAACAATGCCACCCGAAGGTTGCAGGAAAAGCACCTCATATTTTGCTTGGGAACCCTGCAGCCCAATGGTGTCAATGTGGACTTCACAAGCTTCAAAATCTCCCCTTCCCCACCTGCATCACAAAACCAGCCCAGCTCGTCCCTGCCTCCCTAACCTGTCCGTCCTTTCTCCCACCTATCCACTCCTCCTACCTCAAGCCCCACCCCCACCTCCTACCTACTAGCCTCATCCCACCCCCTTGACCTGTCCATCTTCCCTGGACTGACCTACCCCCACCCTAACTCCCCACCTACACTCACCTTTACTGGCTCCATCCCCGCCTCTTTGACCTGTCTGTCTCCTTTCCACCTATCTTCTCCTGTATCCATCTTCCATCTGCCTTCCCCTCTCTCTCTATTTATTTCAGAATCCCCTTCCCCTCCCCCATTTCTGAAAAAGGGCCCAGACCTGAAACGTCAGCTTTCCTGCTTGGCCTGCTGTGTTCATCCAGCTCTACACCTTGTTATCTCCGATTTTCGTGCATCAGCAGTTCCCACCATCTCTGTCAATGATAACAACTACTTTTACAACATGAGAAATAGGTGTTGAGTGAGTGTATTTATGCTACAAACTTAAGAACAGTACAAAGTGATTTCAAAATTACACCAAACCGGTAATGTGAATCCACAGCCAAGGTCTGGTCACGTATAGCATTAAAGCATTCTTTAATTTCTTCAGTTTGACCAGTTATATTAGATCCATGGACACTTTATACATCTGCTGACCTTTAACTTCAAACCTTTGAAGACAAGAGAGTACTTTCCATGTCACTCATTAAAGATTCAAATGACTTTTAATTCCTGTGCAAATTCAGGTGTGTGCTGAGGTCTCTGCTGAGTATGGCGGCTAAAATCTCACTCAAGCAGGACCCAGGCACTTCAAGCAGAGCGCTGCCTGATCAAAACCCTAACTACAGCGATAGGCTCAGTTATGTATAATCTAACTCTGACAAAGCACTGAAGCAGGCAGGAACCAGGAAATCCTGCTGCAACAGAAAGAAAGCTTCTACTGTTTGAATATTGAGATCATGACACTTGAAATAATTGGTTTATTTCTCCTCCCCACTCCACACCATAATAAACCTCACTACCAAGTGTACATCTCTGTTATTGGAACTTACGTACACAATAACCTCAGGGTGTAGGAGCAAATTACGGCAGATCCTGGAATCTGTGCAGAAAACAACAAATGCTGGAGATCACAGAGGGTCTGGCAACCTCCATGAAGGGAGAGCAAGCTAATGTTTTGAGTCCAGATGACTCTTCATCAGAGCTGACGTGTTGTAGTTGTTTGGTGGGGGGGTGGTGGTGGAGTGTAGAGTGTGGGTGTGGTTAGTGCTGGCGCGTTTACTCTTTTTCTCATTCTCACTTATTGTTCAGTGAAAGGTTTGAAATAGGAAATAAATGATGAAAAAGACAGTAGTATTTATAAGGTGCATTTTGAATGGAGAAAACATTTAAATACTATTTATAAAGCACTTGTGGACCCTCCTGTCCTATCCACTCAATACCACTGTTGTAATTAGAATTCATTTGATTAGTCCAGAACAAAGCAGAGGTCCTCAGCTTGCCCAAGGACGCCTGTTTAAGAAGTGTAACTGTTCAGTCAAAATCCCCTGTTTTATGTGTAACAAAAGCTGATCTTTTAAAAATAAATTATTAATGGGATGTCACCGTCACTTGCTAGGCCAGCGATTACTGCTCATACCTAGATAACAAGGCGTGGGGCTGGATGAACACAGCAGGCCAAGCAGCATCATAGGAGCAGGAAAACTTGACGTTTCGGGCCTAGACCCTTCATCAGAAATGGGAGGAGGGGATAGGTGAGAGGAAAAACAGGTTAGGGAGGTGGAGATGAGCTGGGCTGGTTTTGGGATGCGGTTGGGTTATCTCGGATTCTCCAGCATCTGCAGTACCTTTTATCACTGCTCATACCTAATTGCCCAGAGGGTAGTTAAGCGTCAACCACATTGCTGTGGTTCTGGAGCCAGAGCAGGTAAGGATGGCAGATTTCCATCTCAAAAGAGGAATTAGTGATCCGAATGGGCTTTCAACAACATTGGCAGTGATTACCATTAAGTTAGCTTTTAATTCTAGGTTTTGTTTTGTTTATTGAATTCATATTTCACTATCTGCCATGATAGGAGTTAACCCTGTGGCCCAAGAAAATTAGCCTACTAGTACAAAGTCATTACCTTCCCACTGCTACCACTAGAATATTTATTTTGCCCTGGGACAATAAAGATACAGTACCAATTCTGCCCTAAACATTATGGCTATTGATATCCTGATAAAGAAATAGCTCAAGCCATTTTTCTGAGGTTAGTAAACGACATTGGTAGGTCAATGATGACGGAATTATCAATTCAAAATGTTGACTGAAGGAATGAGATGGAAAATTAAGACAGAGAATTGTGGGAACATTGCTCAGTCACAAGAATGGTTAGGGCAGAAAACATTGCATAATTTCACAGAAAATTTATAAATGTTATCAACAATGATAGATGCAGGGCTATGGAAAGAAGGAAAAGGCCAATTGGATTGCTCCTGCAAAGAAGCAGCACAAACAATGGGCTAAAGGTCTTTCTTTTAAATTACGACTCATACTGGAGTAGCGTACTGTTGCTCTACTCCGACTACTCCATGGTCATAGCATAAAATGAAAAAATGCTTTTTCCACTTACCAACATGACCACTTAGATACTCAATCTGTACATGGTTTTAAACAAGGTCTATCAACCAGGTTTCTTAATAAACCCATAATTGCATTTATTATCAAAATAAACTTATTCGATCAAGATGCAACAATTGGTTAACATACGCACAGTCAGTTACAGAAGTATGAAGGTGTATTCCTATAAGTATTGCCAATGCACATGCAAACACATGCTCTTTGTCTTCAGGAAAAGAGAAATAAAAGATTTCTCTGCAGAAACTGGTTTTCTGAAAAACTCTTTGGCGAACAGGTTATTCTTGAAGCCAAAAGGGTAAAGTGTAAAAATATTCTAGAGTTTGTTGCTCTGACATTCTGGTGCATGTAGTCAAGGTACAGTTCTCTCTGAGTCTTGAAGCCACTGTTTGCTCAGAAGATACAACCTTGAGCAGTACTTTCGATGATGCTTTCATAAGAACAAATGGGCTTCACTTTGAACTGATGTAGATGGTCTTCATTTCAGCATTTTGTCCATAGTAAGCATTTTTTGACTCAGCTTATTTTTAGCAAGTGTCTCTCCAACTCGATTGATTCGTCGCAGGCTTTCCTCTGATTAAACTAGATCAACCAAGAGTCTCTCCAAGTCAGTCAGTGGTTCAACAATCAGTTATGTGATTTCTACAATACCTTGTTAAAGAAATCCCTAGCATCTATAATTAACTTTCAACAGCCTCTTTTATAGAATCCACTTCAGTTTTGTTGACAAGTCTTGAAATAAATTCCTTTTTCCACATTCCTTTAAAAATTAAGTTCTCCAAGCAACATTAATGTAGTGTATTTGTAACACTTCATGCATTCTATGCCTGTGAGCACGCACAAAAAGTAATAGTGTTTTGTTCCATTTAGTTTAATGATTTATTAAAAAGATTTACGTGAAAACTGTATTGATTCGTTGGATTTTACTATGGAAACAGGATATTTACCATGTGTGTTTAGCTTGCAGGCAAATGCAGATTGCAAAATTGAGGAGCTCTTGGAGCAGGTCATGAATAAATTTAGACATTTTTGTCCTTCTTACATTATCTAGTGGTTTTTTTAGAGCTTGGCACAACACACGCAGAATTAAATTTCCTACTTGTGTTTTGCATTATTAAGACCTGCATTTTTTTGCAAGTTGGCTAAAGCTGTTCAGTCTAATCTCACATCAATATAACATAAATATTCAGTCCTCATTATGATGTGCTGGTTGGGATCACAAGGGAAAGCATTGTCTGTTTTGGCATTTTTGAAATGTGCTCTTTTGCACAGGTAATATTCCATTGTAAAAGGGATTGTACGGGGATCTGTTGGCTTTGTTCGCTGACATTTTAGGATCAAGTGCAGAATTCTAGTAGTGCGTCTGAATTCAAGTGAAACTAAGGATATTCTCCGGCATCCCTGTGATTATAACTTGCAGCAGTCAGTCCTCATTTGTTGCTACAGCGATTTGTAAATTTGACTTCGAAAATTGAAAACAAAAAAAAAATTTCTGTTCAGCTTCTTTTCTGTCTAACCTGGAAGATTGGTTCTATCTGCAGTTTAGGTTACGAGGTCATATCCTACCACATTCTTTCATTTTACATGCCATGGACAAGACTACCAATGTTGTTTTCACAAAAAAATGAACAAAATAGCAAAAAGTGATCCACAAATGTAGACAGAAAGTACAAGAAAGTTAGGATGTCAAACAGCAGAAGCCTTTAATTATAGTAGGCAGTTGCTGCTGAGACATCTGACATTTTTGGGATTGTATCAGCTCCATTTCTGACATTCAGAAATTCTTGTGAATATTCCATCTTCCAATTATTTCCTTAAGTCTCTCTTTTTCCTGTTCTCCAGCAACAAGTGAGGAGTTCAGAGACATTGTTATCAAGAAGATCTGATCATTTCACCACTTCCTCCTTGTCTACCCTTCTAACCTTATTCTCCCATCTCGTTCAACTATGTTCCATAGAATCATAGAAATAATACCGCACAGAAGGTGGCTATTTAGCCCATCTTGTCCATGCCAACTCAAAGACACCCAGATGCACTTTCTAATCCCATCTTCCTGCACACAGCCCATAGTGCTGCACCTTACAGTACTGAAGGTGCAGATCCAGGTATAGAGTCTCTGCCTCCACGACAAGCTCAGGCAGCAAATTCCAATCATCCACCATCCTCTGCATAAAGAAAGTTTTTCCTCACATCCCCTCTAATCCTTCTGCAGCTTAGCTTGAATCTGTGACCCCTGGTTTTTGAACTCTCTACCAAGGGAAACAGGTTGCTCCTGTCTAGTCTATCTCTAACCCTCATAATTTTATATATCTCAATCATGTCACCTCTCAGCCTTCTTTGTTCCAAGGAAAACAACCCCAATCTCTCCTAGTAGCTACAATTCTCCAGCCCTGGCAACATCCTGCTAAATATTCTCTGCACTATCTCCAGAGAAATTAATGTGATGACCAGAACTGCATACAGTAATCCAGTTGTGGCTTCACCAGTGTCTTATACAGTTTCATCATTATATCCCTACCTTTGTCTTCTGCACCTGCACCAATGAATGAAAGCATTACATATGCCTTCTTTAAAACCTTATCTACTTGTATTGCTACCTTTAGGGACATATGCACTTGCATGCCATGATCTTTCACTTCATCTACCCATCTCAGTACATTCCCATTTATTGTGTATTCCCTTTTACTGTTTGACCTAACTTCACCCTTCCCAGACAGCCATTATCTTTCTGGTCCATATGTTAATTTTCCTTGTAAGTGATCCCTCCTGTCTCCTTTCAAACAAACAATCATCACCATACCCTCATACCAAACAGAAATAAAAAAATGTCCCAGGAAATTATGGTATTGTTCTTCATCTCCTGTTCCTTTCCAAAGTCCTCAAACATCATCTTCCTCTCTCAAACATGGAATTTTATCCACCTGGAGGTGGCAAGAGCAGGAAAGAATTTGTCCTGGAGAGAATTTTATGCCCTTCTCACCAACTCTGTAATTGAATGCTGGGTGAGAAGATACATTGGCGACTATCTCAATTTGCTAGTAATTAAGGCCTGTGACTGGCAGCCTTAAGGACCCAGCAGGTTTTGCCAAGAAATGCCAGCTAATCAGCATCAATGCGATTGAATGGTCTACTTGCCTATGTGTTGCCTGTAAAGCTCTAAATGAGCTAATAAGTGGGAGACAAGCTAGGTTATCTCTGAAGTGGGAGTGGTGATTAGCTGCTATCTAACATGTTTACACTACACTTTGATGAAGAGTTCAAATCTCAACCTTGATGTTGTAGAAACAGAGAAAATAGGTGCAGGAGTAGGCTATTCGGCCCTTGGAGCTGGAACCTCCATTCAATATGACCATGGCTGATCATGCAATTTCAATATCCCACTCCCACTTTCTCTCCATACCCCTTGATCCTTTTAGCTGAAAGGGCCATGTCCACCTCCATCTTGAATATGTTTAATGAACTGGTCCCAACAGCCTTCTGTGGTAGAGATTTCCACAAGCCCACAACTGAGCTTCTTCATCTTGAAATTCTTCTTCATCTCAGTTCTGAATGGCTTACCCCTTCTTCTTAGACTCTGTCCCTTAGTTCTAGACTTCCCCAACATCAGGAATATTCTTCCAACATCTAGCCTGTCCAGTCCCATCAGGATTTTATATGTTTCTATGAGATCCCCTTCATTCTTCTAAATTCCAGTGATTACAACTCTTTCAATGCAGTCTTTCTTCATATGTCAGTCTTGCAATCCTGGGAATCAGTCTCGTGAACCTTCACTGAAATCCCTCAATAGTAAGAACATCCTTCCTCAGACTAGGAGATCAAAGCAGCACACAATGCTCAAGGTTTGGCCTCACCAAGACCCTGTACAACTGCAACATGATGTCCTTGGCCCTATATTCAAATCCTATCACTACAAAGGCCAGCATACCATTAGCTTTCCTCGCTGCCTGTTGCACCTGCAGGCCAACCTTCAGCAAATGTTCCACCATGACACCTCAACTTCCACCATTCAAATAATAAACTGCCTTCCTGTATTTGCCACCATAGTAGATAACCTTACATTTGCCAAGTATTTGCCCACTCAGCCAGCCTGTCCAAGTCACTTTGCAACATTTAACATCCTCCTCACAGCACTGCCACCCATCTTAGTGTCATCTGCAAATTTGGAGATTTTGCATTCTATTCCTTTGTCCAAATCATTAATGTAATATTGTGAACAGCTGGGCCCCCAGCACTGAACCTTGCAGTACCTCACTTGTCACTGCCTGCCACTTTGAAAGAGTTTATTCCAACTCTCTGCTTCCTGTCTGCCAATCAGTTCTCTGTCCATGTCAATACATTAGCTCCAATAACATGAGCTTTAATTTTGCTTACTAGTACTGTATTTGACCCTATAAGGAGTTTCATGTCATGTATCTTATTCCATCACCAAATTATCTACTCCCACCTCCATTGCATTGACTAACTCTATTCATACCTCAACTCATCTACAGCTGAAGCCGTCAGATAAGGTTTCATCACTTGTAGACTTGAGTATTCCAAATCACTCCTGATTGATTTCCTGTTTTTTACTGTCATCCTAAACTCTGCTATTCTTAGACTAGTTTACATCAAGTCACATTCACCCAACACCTCTGTGTTTGCTAGTCTACAATGGCTCTTGTTCCAGCAATGTATCAATTTTAAACTTATTTTTGTTATGTTCAGTTCTTTCAATGGTTATAGAGTTGAACAGCATGGAAACAGACCATTTGGTTCAACTCATCTATGCCAATCAGATATCCTAAATTAATCTAGTCCAGATGTCTTTTATATTGCACTTGTACCAGCTTCCACCACTTTATCTGACAGTTCATTCCATACATGCTCCACCCTCTGCATGTAAAAGTTGCCCCTCAGGTCCCTTTTACATAATGACTCTCTCACCTTAAACCTATACTCTCTAGTTTTGGACTCCATACCCTGGGGAAAAGACCGTGGCTGTTCAGCCTATCCATGCCCTCATGATTTTATAAACTTCCATAATGTGTCCGCTTAGCCTCTGACGCTTCAGGGAAAATAGCCTCAGCCTATTCTGCCTTTCCCTATACCTCAAACCCTCCAACACTGGCTACATCCTTATAATCTTTCTGAACCCTTTCTATAGCAAGGAGACCACAATTGCAAGCAATGTTCCAAAAGTGGCAGAACCAATGTCCTGTACACCTGTAACATGACTTCCCAATCTTATACTCAATGCACTGAGCAATAAAGTCAGGCATATCAAATGCCTTCTTCACTATCCTGTTTACCCGTGACTCCACGTCCAAGTAACTATGAACCTGCACTCCATTAAGTGTATAAGGCCTGCCCTGATTTGCCTTTCCAAAAATGCCACATCTCATATTTATCTAATTTAAACTCCAACTACTACTCCTCGACCCGTTGGCCCATCTGATCCCCATTGTACTCTCAGGTAACCTTCTTTGCTGTCCACTACACCTCCAATTTTGTTGTCATCTGCAAACTTTCTAACCATAACTCCTATGTTCACTTCCAAATCATTTATATAAATGGCAAAAAGCAGTGGGCCCAGCATCAATCCTTGTGGCACATCGCTGGTCACAGGCCTCCAGTCTGAAAAGCAACCCTCCACCATCTGTCTCCGAACTTCACATTAGTTTTGTATCCAAATGGCTAGTTCTCCCTGTTATCCATGTTACCTAATCTTGCTAACCAGTTTACCATGAGAAACCTTGTCAAACGCTTTACTGAAGTCCATACAGATCATGTCCACCGCTCTACCCTCATCAATCTTCTTCGTTACTTCTTCAAAAAACTCAGTCAAGTTAATAAGACACAACTTTCCATGCACAAAGCCATGTTGGCTATCCCTAACCGGTCCTTGCCTTTCCAAATACATGTAAATCCTGTCCTTCAGGACACCCTCCAACAATTTGCCCACCTCTAATATCAGGCTCACCGGTCTATAGTTCCCTGGCTTTTCCTTAGCGTTTTTCTTAAGTAGTGACACCATGTTAGCCAACCTCCATTCTTCCAGCACCTGTGGCTATTGATGATACAAATATCTCAGAAAGGGGCTCAGCAATCATGTCCCTAGCTTCCCACGGAGTTCTAGCGTACATGTGATCAGGGCCCAGGGATTTATCCACCTTTATCGTTTTTAAATCATCCAGCATTTCCTCCTCTGTAACATTTTTCAAGATGTCGCTATTTATTTAGCCACACTCTCTATCTTCCACATCCTTCTCCATAGTAAACACTGATGTAAATACTCATTTAGTATCTCTCCCATTTCCTGCAGTTCCACACATAGGCGGCCTTGCTGATCTTATCCCTTCTTCAGTCACCTTTTCCAGCTCTACATCCGTTTGAGGACTGCTATTCCAGTTCAGGCCTCCTGTTCATCTCCAATTTCTACACTACTTGTTTCATGAAGAATATGGGTACCTTTGAAAAGTTACAGCACAGAGAAAGAGGTCATTCAGCCCCTCTGGTTTGTGCTGGCTGAGTAAACTAATTGTTCATTCTAATCCCATTTTCCCAGCTCTTGGTCTGCAGCCTTGCAGCACATAGCACCTCAAGTACAGATCCAGGTTTCTGATAAATGAGTTGGGAGTTTCCACCTGAACCATCAAATTGGGCAGTGAATACCAAATAACCAAATCCTCTGGGTGATATTGCTTTTCCTCATATCCCCTCTAATCCTTTAACCAATCACCTTACATCTGTGCCCCTTGGTGATTGATCCCTCCATTAAGAGAAACAGGTTTTCCCTTTCCTCTCTACCCAAGCCCCTCATTATTATGCACACTTTGATTAAGTCATCTCCTCAGCTGCCTCTGGTCTGAGGAAAATAAACGAAGCCGATCCCCTTTTTTCTCATACCTGCAATTTTCAAACACTGGTAACATTCTTGTACGTCTCTTCTGTACCCTCTCTTTAGTGAAATTATGTCCTTTATGTAATGTAGTGACCAGAAATGTACACAAAACTCCAGTTGTGGCTGAGTCAGTGTTTAACATAATTTCAATAAAACATCCCTGCTCTTGCATTCAACACCTGACTAAATCAACAAAAGCATCACCCATGCTTTCTTTACCACCCATCTACTGGTCCTGGGACCTCAGCGATCTGTGGTTACACACACCAAGATCTCTCACTGTCTCTACTTTTTAATATCCTCCCATTTATTGTGTAATACCATGATTTGTTTGCCTTTCCCAAATACATAACTTTGCAGTTCTCAGAGTAGATTAGAAAATGATCTTCAAAGCGTTCATTATTGCCCCCTGGTTTCCTTTAACAGCCAAGGACACAATCCATTCAGCCTCACTGATTAATCCATCTTCAAGGAGATTCATCCCTTCTGTACTTCCTTTGGTATAATGCTTATATTGTATACTATTTCACACACCTCCTCTTTAACTAGAACATTGTCATCATACCTCTTCTTTGTGAATCTAGAGAACAAAATCACATTAAGAACCTTGCTCCCATCTTCTGCATTCACATACAATTTGCCATGTACATCTCTGATAGGCCCTTTCATTTGTTACTCTCTTGCAGTTAATGCACTGATAAACCTTATCAGGATTTTTCTTAACTATACCAGACAATTTTTTCACTCCTGTACTTTCTGTACTCTTCTGAGTTTATTAAAGTATTAATTGCTTTAAGATTGTCATACTCTCTGTTTTTCTGCCTTATCTTACCCTGTATGCCTCTGATTAACCAGAGCTTCTAAATTTGGCAGTACCATTCCTTTTGTGGCAACATATCTACACAGTGCCCATGGAGGACCACATTTAAATGCTTCCACTGATTTGCCACTGACCTTTATTCAACTGTCTTTATCCAGTTAACATTCAGCTGCCTAGACCCTAACCTCTACGACTCTCTACCTCTCTGTTTTCCTTTAAGACACCAGTTATTGCCAATTTGATTGATCAAGCTTTTGATCATCTGTTCAAACATCTCTTCAAGTGTGGGTCAGTGTCAAATGTGATAGAATCCCTACAGTGTGAAAACAGGCCCTTTGGCCCAATATGTCCCCACTGACCCTTGGAGCATCCCACCCAGACCCATCCCCCTATAACCCACTTAATCTACACACCCCTGAACACTTTGAGCAATTTAGCATGGCCAATCCACCCAGCCTGCACACCTTTGGATTATGGGAGGAAACCCTCACAGACATAGGGAGAATGTACAAACTCCACACAGACAGTTGTCCACTGGTGGAATCAAACCCAGGACCCTGGTGCTGTAAGGCAGCAGTGCTAACCACTGAGCCACCATGCCACCTTCTGCTAACTTTCCTGTGAAGTACCTCAGGACATTTATAATATTAAAATTGCTACAGAAAGGCAAGTTGTTTTTTTATTTAAGATAAACAAAAAAACTGCAGATGCTGTAAATCAGAAACAAAAACAGAAATTGCTGGAAAAGCTCAGCAGATTTGGTAGCATCTGTAAAAAAAAAATCAGGGTTAACCTTCCGGATCCAGCGAGTTTTCCTCTGAACTGATGGTAGCTAGGAAAATGTCGGTTTATATGCAGAAGATAGGGTGGGGGGAGAGAGTAAACGATAGGTGGGGATAGTTCCCAAAGAGAAAAAAGAGCAGTTGGACAGACAAAGGAGTAGATAACAATCTGGCTAGAAGGGTGAATAGCTGTTAATGGACTGTTAGTGGCTAACAATAGGAAGTGTGCAATGGCAGATTATGTGATAAC
Source organism: Ginglymostoma cirratum (assembly GCA_024137785.1). Classification (NCBI taxonomy): domain Eukaryota; kingdom Metazoa; phylum Chordata; class Chondrichthyes; order Orectolobiformes; family Ginglymostomatidae; genus Ginglymostoma; species Ginglymostoma cirratum. The sequence goes on from JAHRHZ010000251.1 coordinate 4,375,764, forward strand.
AAGGCATGGTGTGTGGAGTAGGGGGCTAGGACATGGGAGAGTTCAGGCCCCAAAATTATCTAACTCGATGTTGAGTCCAGAGGGCTGCAGGTTCCCCAAGTGGAAAATGAGGTGTTGTTCTTCCAGCTTGTGCTGAGTTTCACTGGAAAAGTGCAGCAGACCTGAGATAGAGATGTTGGCCAGGGAACAGAGTAGTGTGTTAGAGTAACAGGCAACTGGAAGCTCAGGGTCTTTTTTGCAGACAGAAAGTAGATGTTCTGTGAAATGACCACCCAGCCTACGTTTCATTTCCCCAGTGTAGAGGAGACCACATTGTGAGCGACAAATGCAGAAGATTAGATTGTAGGAAGTGCAGCTTTACCTGGAAGGTATGTTTGGGCCCTTGGATACTGAAGAGGGGGGGGAAGGTAAACAGACAGGTGTTACACTTTCAGCAGTTGCTGATAAAGGTATTGTGGGGCTGGTGGCAGTTGTTGGATGTGAAGGAAGAGTAGACCAGGGTGTCCTGGAAGGAATAGCCCCTGCAGAAAGTGGACAAATGAGGGGGAGGGGAATATGTGTCTGGTTGTAGCATCTCACTGTAGGTGGCAGAAATAGTGGCTGATGACTTGGTAGGTAAGGACAAAGGGAACCATATAGAATCATAGAATCCCTACAGTGTGGAAACAGGCCCTTTGGCCCAACAAGTTGACACCGAACCTCAGAGCATCCAGATCCACCCCCCCCAACAACCCACCTAACCTACACCTCCCTGAACACTACAGGCAATTTAGCATGGCCAATCCGCCTAACCTGCACATCTTTGGACTGTGGGAGGAAACCAGAGCACCCGGAGGAAACCCACACAGACATGGGGAGAATGTGCAAACTCCACACAGACAGACGCCCGAGGCTGGAATCAAACCCAGGTCCCTGGCACTGTGAGGCAGCAGTGCTAACCACTGAGCCACCGTGCCGCCCATATCACTGTTGTAGGAGGGAAGTGAGGGGGTGAGGGCAGAAGTGCGAGAGATGGGTTGGACCCAGCTGATGGCCCTTTCGACAATGGTGTCGGGGAATTCTCGGTTGAGAAAGAAGGTGGACATTTCAGAGGCTCCCTTGTCAAAGTTGGCCTTATCGGAACATATGCAACAGATATGGTTTCCTTAGCCATGTATTAGTACAAAAATGGTTTCCTTGATTTTGTTAGTTATTACAACAAATTGACAGTAAGAATGGTCAAATTAAACCAAAATCTGACTACGTAAGCTTACTGCTATCACACTTTTCCCAGTACTTGCAAAATTCTTTCCTCTTACCCTTTCCTCAATTTCCATTAGTAATCTGTCCTCACTCCCAGTTCATTTCTGCATTCTTTCCCTTAGTTTATGCTGGATCACATCCTCATCTCCCTCTTTTCATTTTGATCTTCTCTTGGATCTTGTTGTTTCTCCAGTTGAATTCTCATGGGTAGTGTTGGAAACATTTTGATATACTGAGGATTTAGGAGCAGAGCTAATTTTAGTAGTGAATGTCAATAAATCGCCACTGCTGTGGAAAGAGAGATTGGCTCTGTTTATGGAAATGGAAGGAGAGCATTAATCACAGTTCCAATTACACATTGCTGTGGGTGTCATGTGTGCAACAAGGATAGATCAGGAGTAATACGTCTACAAATGTTAAATAACCTGTCTCACGTCAAACATGAAAATTGACCATTTGGACGCATTAAGGATTGTATGCCAACAAGACGTGGTGTGTAAAGGTGGGATGAGGGGTGGGGGAGTGGTGTTGGGGAAGTGTGAGAAACTTGGAGGAAAAACAGAATTTGATCAGCAAACACTTTTGCAGGAAACTGCTTCAGTTACTCTTTAGTTATTTGAAAATTCAGACACATCTCTCGCTTGTTGATCTCACCCATTGCGCACCTTGTCTGCAACCATAACATTGTATTCTTCACACTGTTCTATTACCCTAATGCACTTTGTATGGTATTATCTGCTTGTGATGCATGCAAAATAAAACTTTTCATTGTACCTAGGTACATGTAACAATAATAAATCAAACTAAATCTTTTTTCCACCCCCCAAACCCTGATACTTAGTAAATAGAACTCTTCGGTAAGAACGAAAATGGGTGGCTATCCTTCTAAGAGACAGCTATCCAATGGTAGGCCTTTCCAACCCTTCACCATTATCATGGTCCACAGCTGCTATAATGAAGCAACATTGAACTTGGGGGCAATTAACCCATCAGGCCAACAAGCTTATGCCCCACTGAAGGCCTCAAATATATTGTATTATTTTTTCAAAAGGAGAAAACTCTTTGCATGTCTAAGTTTATAATTTACATTAATATATATCTTGCATGCTCAAATTCACCCAAAAATTTCACTTTTTTTAGCTTTCCTTTCAGCTCCATCTACTGGTATCTAAGGAAAGTAGAATGAACTGCCTCTTAAAACAAGTGATGCATCTGAATTTTTAGATAAGAAGCAGACATAAAACTAACGACCTTATAAATAATGGGCCTTCATTGAGTTATAATTAATGAGTTAATAATCATATTAGGAAGACTAGGTTTTAATTTAAATCTCGTTAAACTCCTTTATTGCATGCCTCTGTGTTTATTTGAGAAAGTGTAGCTTCAGGTAAATTCTTCTAGCAATTAAACCTTTTTGGAATCCTGATAAAGGTCCCTAGAAACAGCAAATCATCACCTTGGAGAGTTTGGCCGATTGGTTAAGAAACCACGCTCTATATCAGCAAAAGGAATTCTGAATCTACTGGCCGGAAACCTGTAATTACTTTTCTTTAAGACAAAAACCATTCTCCACTGACTTGGGATCACAGTCAAAGATGGCTGCACATTAGTATCAGCGTTTCTTCTACATTCCAACCCCACTAAAATGAAGACAATTTCTACCTACAAAGCCATTTTAAGAACAAATGTCTTTCAGTAGTAGAGATGGGGGCCATCTTCTACACCATTGAGAGTATGAATCCATTGTCAATTGTCGGAAAAACCCATCTGGTTCACTAATGCCCTTTAGGGAAGGAAACCGCCAAACTTACCTGGTCTGGCCTACATGTGACTCCAGACCCATAGCAATGTGGTTGACTCTTAACTGCCTTCTGGGCAATTACGGGTGGGCAATAAATGCCTAGCCAGCAACGCCCTCATCCCATGAATGAATAGAACAAGGCCAAACACCTGCATACTAAATCAGGGTGTAGATAAACCATTGGACATGATCACTTTGACAATGGGACTCTGGATCTGTAAGGAACGTGCTTAGGCACAATCTCATCATATAACCAAGGTAACTGGAATGTGGCCATATTTGAATCATTGTTCAATTGAAGGGAGATGGTCATGTGACAAACCAACTTGCCATTTGTAAGTTTAGAAAAACGTCTGTTTTCCTATAGGTAAGGACAAGCAAAAGAGATGCTGCACAATTAAGAAAGCCATTGTGAGTGTATCTCTCCAGACAACTTCTAAGGTTTGAACTCTGTCCGCTGATTTTGATTATCCAGATGCCATGACAGAGATTTTTAAAAGTACTCAACTCAGCAGCCGTTGCCTCCAGAAGAACAGATAAATGACCCATCTTTCAATACCAAAAGAAACAGGATTGTCAAATCAGTCTGAAGCCAGTCAAGTCACCAACCCCCAAGAGCTTTATTTCCCAATAATTTTATTGCACTCTGAATTGCTTAAGCTATCCACTCATTCTGTAATTGATTTATGTGACTGAATTTCAAGTGAATGTGAACATTGAGCTTTTTCTAATTTTACTTTTACTGGATTAAGTACAATTAAACTGTTTTAAAACATCAAATATTTAAAAATTCAAGAAAATCTGATAATTTTGTACTATATTCTCAAAACATATAAAAGGTTAAACACTTACTGAATTGGCATATATTTCCTTTTCAAAAATGCCTGTTGTGGTTAAACAATGGATGGGAAAGGAGGGGAGCCATTCAATCCCTCCTCACCTGATTATAACGTAATGAATAGAGTCATTTTTTTAAGATCAGGTAAAGATGTATTATGAAATAACTCCATTGCATACTGAGGCCAATGGCTATTGTGATTGAGAACAAAGTAAATTAACCTAATGGCAGAAAAGATTTACAAGGATGTTGCCAAGGTTGGAGGGTTTGAGCAAAGGGAGAGGCTATTTTCCCTGCAGCATCAAAGGCTGAGGGGGTGACATTATAGAAGTTTACAAAATCATGAGGGGCATGGATAGGGTAAATAGAAAAGGTCTTTTCCCCGGGGTGGGGGTGTACAAAACTACAGTGCATAGGTTTAAGGTGAGAGGGGAAAGTTTGAAACAGGACCTGTAGCAACTTTTTCACGCAGAGGGTGCCACATGTATGTAATGAGCTCCAGAAGAAGTGGCAGAGATTGGTACAATCAGAACATTTAAAAGGCATCTGGATGCATATATGAATGGGAAGGGTTTAGAGGGATATGGGTCAAACGCTGGCAAATGGGACTGGATTTATTTAGGATATCTGGTCAGCATAGACGAGTTGGTCCGAAGCATGTGTTTCTGTGCTGTATATCTCTATGACTCTGTGACAGGCGGCACAGTGGCACAGTGGTCAGTACTGCTGCCTCACAGCACCAGGGACCTCGGTTTGATTCCACCCTCAAGTGACTGTCTGTGTGGAGTTTGCACATTCTCCCAATGTCTGCGCGGGTTTCCTCCGGGTGCTCTGATTTCCTCCCACAATCCAAAGATGTACAGAGTAGGTGGATTGGCCATGCTAAATTGCCCATAGTGTTCAGAGATATTTGGGTTAGACATGGGGAAATGCAAAGGTCGGGTGCTGGGTCTGGGTGAGATGCCCTTCTTCGGAGGGGTGGTGTGGACTTGTTGGGCCGAATGGCCTGTTTCCACACTGGAAAAGGCTGACTCTGATACAAGTTCAAAACTTGAGATTCCCTAAAGTCTCAGTGCAATACAAGCAATGAAGAGTCCAATGAAGAATAATATATCCATCTCTGCAAATGGGATTGTGACCAAGACAGAGTCTAAGGACAATTAGGCTTTAATAGACCGATCACCCAAGATGAAGTTGGAAGAGTCTTTCTTCTTGAACAAAATTTTAAATTTTACCATTAAGCCTTGTTTTCAACTTTAATATGTTAAGTCATTTACAAATAAAAGTAAATTTAAGATGTCACTTACGAATTGCTGGCAAATTGCAGTGGCTGAAGTTGATTAAATTATAGATAACAAACCTGTGTTTAATTAGATAACAAAGGAGAAATGAGAGATGGTAAATAGTAGCAAAAGAAGGCAAAATAGGTGCTAGCTTGAAATGGTAGTGAAGAAGTAAGGAAGGAATATGTTTGCATATATGGACAGCCAGATAAAAATATCACACATCGTCGACAAGAAATGTCCCTCAGTGCTTCACAGGCATTGAATTATTCTGAGTACAATCACTTTTTTTCAGTAAAGTGGCAGTTGTTGCACATAGAATGGGGTCATGACTAGTTTCTTTTCCACTATGGTGATTGCAGGAAGATTATTGATAAGGATACTGGAAGAATTCCCTGCTCATTGTCGAAATTGTGCCTAAGGACTTTTACCATTCACTTACATAGGATAGCATGCCCAACAAGTAGCTTTAGCCTTGACTGTGCGCTGCAAATTCCTCCGACACGTTATGCTTTCTTACTTTGCCCATTAGAGGGTGGCGTTTTGTTCTTGAAACATTTTATACAACAGTTGTTGCTGCAAATCTACAGAGATACTCAGCAACAATGCATCCAAATGTTAACAGTAAAATTTATTAACATCTCCAGATGTTCATGAGATCACACCATTGGGTATTAGACAGATTTGGCCACCCTTCCGCATTATCTTAAAATTAGAGCTGGGCCATTTCAGAGTGAAAAGAGGTGGCAACTGTTGCCTCACGTAAAAGAATAATGGAAATATGGAAATTTCTCCCACGAAAGGCTGAGACTGTGTGTCAGCGTAATTCTTTTAACAGTGGGTTGATCAACTACTATTAGGCAAGAGTACCAAGGAAAATGTATCAAAGATGTTTAAATTTCAAAGACTATGACTGTCAATGATTGACTTGAATAGATGACAAGCTTGAATGACAAGCTGATGGCCTGGGTCTGTTTATATGCCCAAAATGTCTAAGTAATAAATAGGTCAAGATAACAAATTGCCTTTGTTTTCTTACACCTCACCAGGGTAGCAAGCTGGAAATTAAGCTCCACTACTCCCAGAATCACCACAAAAATTTAAGTTTTTAAAAATATAGAATTTCCCAATTTACTTGTCTTCTACATCCAGATTGACAGAAAGCACAGACCAGGTTTCTGTACTTAACAAAAAACACTATTTATTACAATTAAGACAACACCTTCCAAATCAACGACCACTGCCATTTCGAAGGACAAGGCAGTTGATACATGGGAAAAACACCACCTGCAAGCCCTTGCAAGCCACTCACCATCCTTCCTTGGAAATATACTGTCTTTCCTACATTGTTGCTGGGTCAAGATTCTGGAATTTCCTCTGATACAGCATTGTGGGTCAACACAAAGCAAGTGGACTGCGGCAATTCAAGGAAGCAATTCATTACCACTTTATCATAGGCAACCAGGGACGGGCAATCAATGCTGACACTCATGTCCTACAAATGAGTGAAAAAAATGTATAATGTGAATAGTTGTGGTCCCAACATTGGCCCTTGTGGATCTCCAGTAGTCTCTGGACGCCATCCTGAAAAAGGCCCCTTCATCTCCAATCTCTGCCTTCTGCCAATCAGCTGATCCTTACCCATGCCATTAATTTGCCCCTAACACCATGGACTCGACTTATTTAGCAGCCTCCTGTGCTGGGCCTTATCATGGACCTTCTGGAAACTCGAATAGATCACATCCACTGTTTCTCCTTTGTCTAACTTGCTCATTATAGGGGGAGGCAATGGCCTAGTGGTATTATCACAGGATAGTTAATCCAGAGATCCACATAAACTTCTGGGTCCCAGGGATCAAATCCCATCGCAGCTGATGGTGGAATTTGAATTCAATCAAATATCTGGAATTAAAAATCTAATGATGACCATGAACCCATTGTTGATTGTCAGAAACACCCATCTTTAGGGAAGGAAACCATGATCCTGACCTGGGTTGGCCTCCATGTGACTCCAGACCCACAGCAATGTGGTTGACTTTGAACTGCCCTTTGAGCAATTAGGGATGGACAATAAATGCTGGCCTAGTTACTGGCACCCTCATCCTGTTAATTAATAAAGGAAAAAAAAAAATCCTCTAAAAGATTTGTCAGGCATGACCTCTCCCTGACAAAGCCATGCTGACTCAGTCTTATTTTAACACTGACCTTCAAGTACTCCTCAATAATGGATTCTAAAATCTTACCAACAACCAAGGTTAGGCTAATCAGCCTATAGTTTCCTGTCTTCTGTCTCTTTCCACTCTTAAACAGGGGTGTTACATAAGCCATTTTCCAGTACCCTGGGACCCTCCCTGAACGCAGTTATTCCTTAAAGATCACTTCTATTTCTCAGACCTTTGAACACAGGAGTTGAGATGTCATGTTGGGGTTGTACAGGATATTAGTGAGGCCTCTTCTGGAGTACTGTGTGCAGTTATGGTCACCTTGTTGTAGGAAGGATATTATTAAACTGGAGAGGGTTAAGAAGGATTTAGCAGGATGTTGCTAGGTGTGGAGGATTTGAGTTATGAACATAGGGTTCTTGACTAGATTTGTAGCTCGGATTGTGGATGTTGTGGTTGGTTCATTAGTTCACAGATGTTTCATTACCCTGCTGGGTAACGTCATCAGTGCAGCTGAAGTGCTGTTGTGTTTTCCCGCCTGGTATTTAAACTCTGGTGTCCGTTGGAATTGATTACGTCATTTCCGGTTTTCCTTCACAGTGGTGTATATATAGGGTCTAATTCTATGTGTTTAGTGATGGCCTTCTCTGTGGAGAACCAGGCCTCCAGAAATTCCCATGCTTGTCTCTGTTTGTCCTGTCATAGGATCCTGATGTTGTCCCAATTGAACTGGTGGTTCTTCTTATCCGTGTGAATGGAGATGAGTGAGTATCCATCGTGTCTTTTTGTTGCTAGCTGGTGTTCATTACTAGCAATGTTCACTAGCATTCATTAGAAACAAAAAGACACGACCGATACTCACTCATCTCCATTCACACGGATAAGAAGAACCATCAGTTCGACTGGGGCAACATCAGGATCCTAGGACAGGCCAAACAGAGACAAGCATGGGAATTTCTGGAGGCCTGGTTCTCCACCGTGAAGGCCATCAATAAACACACAGAATTAGACCCTATATATACACCACTATGAAGAAAAACCAGAAATAAGGTAACCAATTTCGACGGACCCCAGAGTTTAAATACCAGGCAAGAAAACATAACAGTGCTTCATCGGAGGCTGCACTGATGATGTTACCCAGCAGGGTAATGAAACGGCTGCAAACTAACGAACCAGCTCGGCAAGCCAACCAACCAGAGTTATGAATATAGGCTGGATAGGCTAGAACTTTTTTCACTGGAGCCTAGGAGGCTGAGAGGTGACCTTATAGGGGCTTATAAAATCATAAGGGGCATAGATAAGGTGAATAACAAACGTCTTTTCTCTAAGGTGGTGTTCAAAATGGGGGGCATAGTTTTAAGGTGAGAGGAGAAAGATTTAAAAGGACATAAGGGATAACGTTTTTACAGAGGGTGGTTCATGCATGGAATGAACTGCCAGAGAAAGTTGTGTCTACAGGCACAGTAATGTTTAAAAAACATTTGGATAAGTATGTGAAATGGAAAGGTTTGGACGGATATGGGCCAAACACAGGCAGGCAGGATTAGTTTAGTTTGGGAGCATAATCAGCATGGACTGTTTGGACCAAAGGGCCCATTTCCATGCTGTATGACTTTATGACTCTCTGACTCTAAATAGGTCAAATGGACTTGAAATGTTAATTCTATTTCTCTCTCCACAGATGCACAGGACCTGCAGAGTTTCTCCAGCATTCTCTGTATTTGTTCCAGATTTCTAGCATTCACAGTATTTTGGTTTCACTTGATTATTAGAGGGATTATGGGAGATGGGATTAAATGATACCTAAATGATCTCATTTACTTCCCAGCATTTTATTCAAGTGGAAAACTAAGCCTTTGAGTACATTATATGTTTGTCCAAATCACAGAAACCCAAAAAATTACTTTAAACGGGCACTATAATTCCATTAAAGATTTAATCTTAACTTTAGTTCAATTACTGGCAGCAATCTGTGTTGAATCATTTCATGTCTATGGAACATCATCAGTTCAGCGAGAGTGTGGCCAATTCTTGGGGTCAAGGAAATCAGTCTTACAGAAATCCCTGCCTTTACCATGAATGGAGCTATAAAAATAACCTTATTGTTATAACAAAGTAATAAACAATGAAATTAACATGCAGTACTGAGTCAATGGCCTCATCAACAGAAGAAATACACTTTTATTACTTTGGGGCTCTTGTTTTCTCGTGCACTGACCTCAGGAAACTGTCAATGTGGTTGATGCAAGGATATTACCCAAAGTATTCGCAATCTCAAGTGATTTATGCCCATTTAATTTTATTTCTTAGCTCATGTATACAAAGACCTGATCTACAAGGGAGGGTGAGTGATCTATCCTTTTTTTCATGAGATGTATATAAATAGGAAGGGTTAAGAGGGATATGGGCCAAATGCTGGCAGATGGGATTAGGTTAGATTGGGGTGTCTGGCTGGCGCCAATGAATTGGACCGAAGGGTCTGTTTCCTTGTTGCATGACTCTATGACAGTAAATTGGTAATCCCAACATTTGTTACCTATCGCAAAATGCTTTTGAACTGAATGGATTGCTTGACCCACCTGACTGTGGATTTTGTATCATATGTAGGCTAGACTGGGTTAGGATGATCAATTTCCTACCTTTCCTAGAAGACATTAGTAAACCAGATAAGATTTTTATGGTTACCATTACTGAGAATTTCAGTTCCACCAGCTACTGTTGTATAAGAGTGTAAACGTCTGAAAGGGTTACTACTGAGAATGTCTTTAACACAACCCACACTGGTGACATCATGCGAATTGATGGGATAAAAGCATAGGACTTCAAAGGAGTAGAATATGCCATTAGGGTCTTCCACTTTGCCTTAATAATGATGTTCATGATATTAATGTAACTTGTACAAATCTGCTATCATGTAGTAAACTTCATCTTGTTTCAGACAAGCATCTTTTGTGTGTTAGTCTACCCATTGGTTTTCCTCTACCATACTAGATTGAGGGTAGATCTCTACCCTGAAAGAGCACAGAAGCAACAAATCTACCAGAGAACTCATACATGAGGTTTCACTTTACAGTGGCCACCATATTGGGATTTGAACCACAGAGCATGAACCTTGACCTCTAGATTAATAGTCAGTTGCATTTCCCCACAGATCTTCAGCAGAATGCTTCATTTACTGCCTTCTGATGTCAAAGGAACTAAGGGTTAGAGCACATGATATAACCAGAAAGACAAATTAAAACGAAAAAAGTTCTATTCACATCCTAGACTTACTGTAAATTACCAAGATATTGTTCAAATAAGTTATTCTTTGGTCCATTGAAGGCTCACCATTTGGAATGGTCTAAAAAGCTGAATCTCTGAGAAGGCATCCAAACATTTCAAAATGTAAAAACTCATAATTGTTTTCAGCCTGTGAAGGATAAAATTTCTTCAAACTGTGATATAGTCATTGTTTCACGTTTGATTCATTCTAGACTAATCATAATGGCTTCTTCCAGTCCATTCAATCTACCATTGTTGTCTCTCAAAGGCTTTCTCATTCTACCTCCCAAAAATGCATTCACTGGATACTACTTACAATTCTATCATTCTTCTTCAGTTCTCTGCTCAAAGGCAGGTCTGATCCACAGTATTATAATCTTCAGCATGGGGTTATGATACAAAGATAGGTCCCACACCCACTGCAGCTATAAAAGGGTTTGTACTCCATACTGATGAGAATTTTAAAATTGAGGCATTATCACCTAACTAGGGGCCAGTATAGGCTAATGAGCATAGGGGTGATGGTTAAAGTTGAGCTTTGAAAAACTCCAGGTTTGTGGAGAGTAAAGCAAGAGAAGACCAAAGAGGGATGTAATGAAAAGGGATAGAAGTAATGAAAAACAAGATTGAGCAAGAAAAGGAATGTAAAAGAAAGAGTTAGTTGGCAGGGTGAGGAATGAAGTAAGTGGCCAGAGAATGTAGCAGCACTTAAAAAAATGGGTTTGGTCTTCCCAATATCCAGGAATAGCATGAGAAAAACCCTTGTGGAGGAGAGTCTTGGGAATCCATGAGTCCAATATCATTTCTTTCTTTACAAGGATGCTACACTTCAACCTCATACAAATCCAAAAATCCAAGAGTACACGCCTAAACATTCGAAGACAAAAATGACAAATTAGAAATTTCTACATATTGTGCTAGGTTTCTGAGATCTTTCAAAGCTCAGCAATTTTATGCAAATGTAACTGAGTCAGACAGATCAATGCATCTCAGACCCACTTGCCAGCTTACAATAGTGACTTTGCAAGGTGATCTCAGACAGTACAGCCTTTGGAGGCTTTCATTACTCTTACCAGTTGTCTAAGATATAGAATTACCTTTAAAGTGTGTGTTTGCAAGTGTGTGGACAATAAGCAAGGACATGGTTTAATGACTGACTAACACTTGAGATAAGATACTGGAGAATTACCATTACCGATTGATCTTCACTTCAAGAGCTTCAGATATAGATAGTGTGTAGCTAAGCTAGGTGGGCCAAGAGGTTCTAGGTTTGACACTTGTTCCCTGCTAAGTTCAATGACCCCAGTCTGAGGTGCTTGTAGAAATAGTTTAATGAATCAGGAAGTTAAATATCAATGTATTGTTCCTGCTGGTGATCATCATCCAAAATTATAAAGGGTATCTATAGTTTTGGCAAGATATCAGGCAAGTCTTGAATGCATAAAAAAGTTCAGTTGAATGGTCTCCTCTGTAGCACGTATCTTCTTTGATTCCAAAGAATGAGTGACTCATGTTTTAAGTATTCAGCTTCACCAGGGCTCTGATGAAGGACCATACCCAAGTGATTTCTTTTTCTGCCTATCTTTTAATGGGATGGACCTGCTGTGCACTTACAACATTTTCTTTTTTCCCTTCTTTCAAAGATAGAGTAGTTTGTGTTTAGTACAGTCGACATCGAGGACATTGACATCTATGTCAATGACATTTTCTGTACATTATACATTTTATGACATAAAACTCATATCATTGCCTCATAATACTACACACAGCAATATAAAAACCTGGTTAATAAATCATTAGGGTGTGACTGTTCCATATGTATAAATATCAGGCTGTCTGGTCGCTATATTCACTGGCTTCCCATTTTCAAACTCCTTTTGTGCTTGATTCCAGCTAGATCATTATGGCTTTCAGTGGCAAGTATGAAGTTGCAAGTCAGGAAAACTATGAAGAGTTTATGAATGTCCTGAGTAAGTTATACTATTTAATGATAATAGTTTGGTTCAAATAATTTTTTGATAAAAAATATTGCTAGTTGGTCAGTTCAACATTTTAAATATACAAAAGATGTCCCAGTAGGTTTACTGAATCAAACATCTCTTTAAAGTGTCTTAGAACGTGAGTTTAAAAGCAGCTTTGTAATGGGGGTACATTCAAGAATGTAATGATGATTTGATGCTAACAGTAATGTTACTGGATGTGACAATGAATATGTGATGCAGTAATTTAGTACTGGAGCAAACGTGTGACCCGGAGATTGCTTGGGGGTGTTATTTTTCTTTAAAAAGCACTGTCATATAGTTTGGTGTTCATCTGGCAGAAAGGTGACAAGATTAATTTATCACTCAATTTGTTACATATCACTGTCATTTCACCAGTGTTCTCAGATCAGCTTTATTGTTTGATTCAAGAGAATAATTTTATTTCAGTAGAGACTGTAAATAAAATCTACAGAATGAAGGCATTAGGTATTTACATTTTCAGAATCAGACAAAACTTGAGGTTTTACCATGATTAGCCATCAGGATAAAATCTTGTCTTAGACATCTCCTTCACTGAATGCAAAGCCTGAAGATTTCCTGTCTTTCCTGAGGCCTGACATTATAGGAAATAGCCATGTGGTTTTTATCTGCAATAGCTTCAAAAACATTCCCTTGTTTCCAGTACCCAACATGGAGTCTGACAAGAACTCCGCACAATTTGATCATAGCTCCCTCGCATTTCTACTGTTTCAGCAACTGTGGTTCAACAGTGTTGACTGCTTCTCTGCATTGGTTGTAGATGTTCAGTCAATTAAGCCTTCCAGATCTTTTTCAGGGGTTCATCTTCAACCATTCCACCATCATTCTTAGAGATAGTTTGTCACTCATCATGCCACCTTATGTGAAGCATCTTGAACTTAACTGAATTAAGATTCATCTATTGTTTGGACCTCTTGTGTTGCTCCATTCATTTGCAAATTACCTAATTCGCATCGAGTTTCCAAATTCAGTTCAACAGCGTAAATCAGAGTGAGTGCTAAACCTGAAGAAATCAGAGGCAATATTTTCCCTCTCCCAGACACTCCTCATCTAAGCTATACCCAATGTTTTCTTAGTAAGAATCCACCCCCTCTTGATCCTCACGTTACGTGTAGTGTTTGTTCATTCGTTACAATACAGAAGGCACGACCTTAATAAAGATACAGAACAACAGCTTAGAAGTATTGGGTATTTGAACAACTCAAAGAAGCAACAATATTTTGCAATTGGAAAAGACATGGTTAGATTTGGAAAAGCTGGAGGTCAGCACAAACTTGTTATGTTGGTTATTTATCCCCAGAGTATTCTGCTGATGTCATTGAAAAGGGAAGAAATGCCAAGGTTATTACAGAAGTGACTCAAAATGGAAATAATTTTACCTGGACCCAAATTTATCCCGGAGGTAAAACCATGAAGAATGCATTTGTGATAGATCAGGAATCAGAGATGGAAACAATGGATGGCAAGAAATTCAAGGTGAGCTTGGAAAATGTGATACGTGGATAACATTGAGCTTGTTTCATTAATTGCACACTCAGACAGTATGAGCAAGCAAAGCATTGAGAAACAGTCTTTTTAAAAGTTATGATCACACCCAACATCAACCACCTGGGATAAGTGGGCTCAAGTGTTTGGATTTCTAACCCCCTCTGCTTGAATCCATGGCTTATAAATTTATGAATATATGGTTTATTATGAATAAGCTGACCTGAAATATGGGGTGGGAGGAGGGAGAAACTAAAAATTTGTCCCCAGCCAAAGGGGAGCTCCTCTTGGCAACCTGCATGCTTGACTATCACGAGGTTGTATTGAGTACCACTGTGATTGAATATGACCTTCCACCCAGTCTTGGCTCATCCATTTGGATAAGGTATCAGAGGTTGTGGGCAGTACCAGTAAAACAGCTCCTCAATATAATTCACCAGTGTACAGGAAGGGAAAATATGCATGGTTTTGGATCTAATATTTATTGTTTGAGGGCTGCTTTATAACTTAAGTTTGTCCTTGGATTGTTACAAGATGGATTGTTTTCTTCACTGCTGCCTTGGAATGCACTTTTCTAATTCCGTAACAAACTACAGTCTGTACCTCTCATCTCAAGACAACACTTTTGTGTAGCTTGAATTTTTGTAGCTCATGACTTGGGCATGCAGTTTAATTGATCTAAATAAACCAGGATGGTGTCATTTTATTTTGAGATTGAATGTCAAAATCATGAATGCTCGGCTCAGTGCTGAATCCAGTGTTTTTGTAATTTAGGCTACAGTCAAAATGGAAGGGAATAAGATAGTTTGTGACTTTCCAAACTATCGCCATACTTCAGAGATTGAAGGAGGAAATCTTGTTGAGGTGAGTGACTTTTCAATTAAAAAATAAACAATATAACATCTGAAAAATGATCATCTTCTAACCTTTTTTCGTTTCTTTTTGACAGACCTCTACATGTGGTGGTGTCACTTATAAGAGAATTAGCAAGAAGATTGCTTAAGATAGTAAACTTGAGTTACTGCTCTGGAATTTAAAAATGTATCATACATTTTAAACTATCCTTTTTGTAATAAAGGGATAACACTTTATATCCTGTTGATGGTTTTTTTTAAACAAAGTACTTTCATTAAATACCACATGACCAATTATATTTCCGTTCAGCAGTTCTTTCCCAATGCCTCAGTTTAATCATTGTTCTGCACACACAAGCTGTTGGCACACGGGTGTCATTTTGAAAGAGTTGTAACTGGTTGAATGCTATCTGCTGGAGTGTGTAAGGCGGACTCCAAAGTCTTCTGCAGGAACCCTCTGCGAGTGATAGTTAAGATTTCCAGTGGGTTTTCCGCTCACACATTTTGTTGATAGGAGTGATAAAATAAAAAAGGAGCAAATGGCTGTTGCTGTTCTAACAAAAATCTCAAAATCTCTGACTGGCTTCAAAATGCAATAACCTTATGTTACCCTCAACCTGGGCATGTGGCCACTTTCTAAAAATCTTAGATGTCTCCATCTGAAACCTTTTCCTTACATTGTACTGATTGCTTCTAACCTTTTCAAAGTGTCCTTAGTTGAAAGTTTAAGATTATGCATACATGGGTCCAGTCAATATTATGAATTAATATTTGGATCGCACCACAAAATGGTGTCTCAAAAACATTTTTTTACATTTACAACTTGCAACTTAAGCATATAAGATATTTCTTAGATGTCATCTGGAATATCATGCATAGTGTGGCACCACATTATAGGAAATATGTGAATGCATTGGAAAGAGTGCATAAGTGATTTACAAGAATGGTTCCAGGAAAAGAAACTTTTGTTACGAGGAGAGATTGAAGAAGTTGGGACTGTTCTCCCTGGAGAAAAGGCTGAGAAGACATTAGATAGAGGTTTCTAAAATCATGAATGGGCTGGACAGAGTAGGTAAGGAGAAGCTATTTCCAGCCATAAAAGAAAAAAGAACGAGAGGACATACCATAGATTTAAAGTGATATGCAAATTAACTGAGTACTATACACAGTGAGTAGTTAGGATGTGGAATGCACTGCCTAGAAATATGGTGGAGGCAAATTCAATTGAACCATTCAAAAGGCACTGAATAATTTTGGATAGAAATGGAGTACAAGGATACAGGGAAAAGGAAGGATATTGGTACTAGGTAATAGAACCAATGCAGGCACGATGAGCCAAATTACCTCATTTAGCATGTAACAATTCTGTGATTCTGTGAAATCTCGGGTCACTTGTGTACGAAAGCATGGAAAAAAGTAGTTCATCTCCAAATAACAAGCAATTTTCATTTAATTATGGGATTTAAGTTATGTAACTTTTAAAGTTTCAATAGTAATAGCATTTGTGTAGTTTGTAGCATTATACAACAGTGCAAAATAGCTCCCCTTCAGGGTTCATTAGCATATAGCAACTTTCCTTCATTCATTCATTGCCACACTGTTGGAAGCCTGCATGACAGAATATTAGTTTCAATAATATGAAATTACACTTGATCAGGTGCCACTTCAAAGATTATTGTAGAAAGTAAAAGCTCATGGTGTTTGGGGTAAGATATTAGCATCGTTAGAAGATTGGCTAGCTTCCAGGAAGCAGGCTGGGAGGTTGTCATAAGTGTGCGTCACAGGGATCAGTGCTAGAGCCTCAACACTTTGCAATTTAGATAAATGATTTGGATGAAGAGACCAAAATTATGGTACCCGAATTGGTGACAACACAAAGTCAGGTAGGAAGGGAGGCAGGCACAGTGGTTAGCACTGCTGCCTCACAGTGCCATGGACCGGGGTTCGATTCCACCCTCGGGCGACTGTCTATGTGGAGTTTGCACATTCTCTCCATGTCTGTGTGGGTCCCCTCTGGGAGCTCTGGTTTCCTCCCATAGTCCAAAGATGTGCAGGCTGGATGGATTGGTCATGCTAAAATTGCCCATAGAGTCCAGGGATGTTTAGGTTTGGTGGGTTAGACATGGGGAAATGCATGTAGGGGTAGGGGACTGAGTCAGGGTGGGATGCTCTTCGGATGGGTGGTGTGGGACTTGTTGGGCCTAATGGCCTGTGTCCACAGTGTAGGGATTCTATGATTCTAAGAAAGTGAGTTGTTAAGAGGGTATTAGGAGTTTACAAAGGGACATAGCTAGGTTTAGTGAGTGGGAAAAAAGTTGGCACATAGAGTACAATCTGGGATTTTGGCAGAAAGAATAATAAAAAGCACATTACCTAGATGGTGAGAGATTGCAGAGTTCTCAAATGCAGGGAATCTAGTCGTCCCAGTGTATGAATCGCAGAAGGTTAATATGCAGATCCAGCAAGTAATCATGAAAGTAACAGAATGTTATGTTTTAATTTGAGGGAAATTGAATGCAACAGTAGACAGGTTACAATTCAGTTAAACAGGGCATTGGTGACATTGCCTCTGGAGTATTGAGTACAATACTGGTCATTGTATTTATGGAAGGATGTTAATGCATTGGAAGCTGTTCAAAGAAGGATTACTACACTAAGGCTTGGAATAAGCAGAATGCCTTATAACGAAAGTCCAGACAGGCTAGCCTTCTATCCTCTTGAGTTCATAGGAATCAGAGGTGACTCAATTGAAACATAAAAGATCCTGAGGGGATTTGACCAAGTGAATGTCAAGAGCATGTTTCATCTTGTGGAAAAATTTAGAACCAGGGTCAAAGTTTAAAAATAAAGGGATCACCCATTCAAGGCAAAATGAGGAAACTACTTTTTTCCCCAGGGGACTGAGATTCTTTGGAATTCCGTTCCTCAAAAGGCAGTGGATGCAGAATCTTCAAATAGGCTTGGGTAGATAGATTCTTGATTACCAAGAGGGTGAATGATTATCGGGAATATATAGGAATGTAGAAATGAGTTTAAAATCAGATTAATTCTTATTGAATTGTGGTGCAGGCTTAAAGGGCCTACGCATGTTCCTTGTTCATATGTTCATATTATGTCTCCAGTTTTGCAATCAGTGGTAAAGCACAGTTGCTGGACACTGACCTGGAGGAAAGCTTTCCACAAAGATGTAGCAGATTCTGTGCACGGTTTTCCCTTACCCGACGGTAATTTAAATCCAATGCAAAGTCAAGAGGAGGGGTGCTGTATTGACGTGCAGAAGCAGTGACATCAGCAAGCATTTAAACAGCAAACAAGGAAATTAAAACGATTTAAAATCCTTCATTTCAAATTTAAATGTTTAAATAATGATTATGAATAGCTTAAGATAGAAATAAGATAGAAGATAAAATAAATATTAAACATCTTTAAAATCCTATGTTTTAATTTTTTTATCATTATGGAGAAAATTGACTTTTCAGAAGTATAAAATTAGCTTCTTTGAGCTAGTGAGGATGTTCAGCACTAATTACATAGTATTCCATTAAAAATGCAATAACAGCTCACTCAAAAAGCATGATTTTCCAAGGATTTTATAGTGAGACTAAAAGCATGAGAGCAAATGTGTTTATCAATTCAATTGATTTCCATTGGTTAGTCTGTGGGGTTGGTGTGGACAAATAATTCAGGCACTTGTTGTGAAGGAGTGCAACATTGCTGGTGGTAACTTCTGAACGTCTACATTATTGGCCCATGCCTCCCACATGACTGTCGAATCCTTTGTATATCAAAACTCAGTCTGCTTTGGATTTAAACATTCAGTGACTCCACCTTCATTGCTCTCTATGGAGAGAATTCCAAGGATTAGTGACCCTCAGACAGGAAGCTTCTCCTCAACACTGACTTTAAAAGGGGGGCCCTTATTTTGAAACTGCTCTCTAGGTTGAGATCCTGCCCTCAGCATCTACCCTATCTAGCCCCCAATAAGATTGCCTCATTCTTCTTGATCTCTAAGAGTATAGGCCCAACTAGATCCCTTTCATCCAAGGAATCGACCAAATGTACCTTCTCTGAACTGCTTCCAATGCAAAACTATACCTGCTTAAAGAAGAAAAACAAAACCTTTATGCAGTACCCTGGGTGTACTCTCATCAATGCTCTGTATGGTTGCATCAAAATTTACCTTCCTTTATATCTGGAACCCCTTTGCAACGAATGTCAATATTCCATTTGCCTGCTCAATCACTTCTGCCACTGAAGATGAACAGATGTAATATTTTCATCCTTGACTGTTTTCAAACAGTACATCACAAAACAAAACTGATGTTTCAATTTCAAATAAACTTCGTACTCTGTTAGATATGGAAAAACTGATTAATGTCTGGTGAAGATCTGAACCAGATCCTGCTTTTTTTAAAAGATCCATTAATACTGTAATATGGAACCTCCTAAAAACAGTTTCATCCACGTATTTATAGACCTATCAAGCAGGGAATAGACTCAAGGTACAGTGGGATGAAGAAACCTAATCTATCAATATCCGTTTGCAGACATTTTGTGTGCTCCTCACAAACTGCATTCATACCTATTTTTAAAATCAGCATTACTTGGCTAAAGGACATGCTCTCAATAAATTCATCAATATAGATTGCAAATAGTTGAAGCACCAGCCCTGACTGCTGTTAGCTACAGTTCACCATTCTGAAAATTACCCATTTAGCCAAACTCTATTTCCTGATAGTAAACTACCCCACACTAATACTAACATCAACACCATTAAATCTTATCTTGGGTAATAGCCTTTTCTGTTGAACCCTACTGAATGCTTTTTAGAAGGTTAAATACAGCTGGTTCAATATGGAGAAAAAGCAGAGTTAATATTTTGGTCAGTGACACATCCTCAGAACTCAACTGTTCTGAAGGTGAGTTACTGGACCCAAAACCTTAACTCTGCATTTTCCTCCAAAGATTCTACCAGATCTGCTGCATATCTCCAGCAATTTCTGTTTTTGTCTCAAGATTTATAGAATCCGCAGTTCTTTGGTTTTAAATTAAATGTCCACTCCTAGTTGCCTCGAGGGAAGTGATGAGGAGCCATCTTCTTGATGTCTTGCAGCCCATGTGGTATAGACATATCCACACCATTATTTAGGAGAGTTTCAGAACTTTGATCGAATGGGACAGCCATATAATTCCAGGCTAGTGAGTAACTTTCAAGGTATATTGCAGGTGGGTGTTTTCATCCATTTACTGCTATTGTTCTTCAAAGAGGTAGAGGTGATGAGTTTGGAAGATGGGACTAAGAGATTCTAGAGTTCATGCTACGCTTCGCTATACTTGGTCAAGTTCAACATAATAACTGAATGTAATAGATCAATACTGATCTGGAGAAGAGAGAACAAAGCTAGAAAACAGAAGCAATCAATTGGTTGTGCAGGATCGACACTATTTATGAGACTATAGAGACAGATTTGAATGTAAATATGAAATGGGAAAACAGGAATTAATAGACTGGCATTTATTTTAAAAAGTACACAGGTTTTTACATCAGTCACATTTGTTTAAACTTCAAATAGCCAGATCTAAGATTTATTTAAATAAAATTGCTAGCAAAATTAGTGTTTCAGCAGGTATTTGACTCTTGAAAGTACATGGATATTTGGCATACTGTGCCGTTAAAGAGGTCCCTCTAAAACAGTACATCTCTGGACAGGAATAAAATGGACTAACTTTGTATAACAGATTGGAACTACAGTAATATTTTTGGTCACTAGTTATTCCACTTGGTTTCTCATGGTTTGACAGCATTGTCACATTTGCAACTTTTCACAATTCCTTCATATATTCACTAGAATGCATCTGACATTATCCTGTCTTGCTTAATACAAAGTATATTCCCCTACTTCTATTCAGTAAAGTAGTTACTGGTTGCAATATCTAATTAATTGGATGTATACGCACCAACACATATAATACATTCTCAACTGTGTGCTCGGTCATCTCAAAGTCTCAAAACAATGCCTGTATTTGAAAGACTGTGTCTCATTCCACCAGTCTGGTAAATCTTATGGATAAGATTCCGACCTCTTAAAATACCAGCCACACTATGTGTCTTTTATCAAACTCCCCCCACTACTTTCATTCAATGCACTTTTAAGAAAACCAATTCATGACTTATCATAAGATGAAAGTACAATTTAAAAATGGCTGTAAGCCTTAAAAGTAATTAGGCATTCATTTATTAAATTTGTATAAGTAAACCTTTGATGCTACCTGAACAACAATTTATACTTACAAAAAATTAAAGATTTAGATGCAGAAGGCACTTTTAAATACACTGTCCCATACTGTGTGAAATATCTCTGGGGTAGTCATTCCTCAACAGACCTGCCTTCTAATGAAATCGTTTAGTTAAATTAAACAACTTGTAAAAAAATAAGCAGACCCAGAACTTCAGGCAGATTGAGATCAGAATTTGATCAGAGGCTAAAAATGACCTGGTGGAGAATTCATCCCAATGTATTACATTTACAAGTTTCTTTTTAAAAATAAATAATTTCTCAACAGTTGAACTTTTGGACACATTAAAACTACCTCTTTTTTTAAAAAGAAAAAAGTACAAGCTGCTGGGTCAGCACACATTTGGTGTCAAATGCGGTGATGTCATAACATGACAGCATGCTGAATAAATACCAGCTGCCTTGAAAAATCTTGTCAGTCAATGCCCTGGAAACAAAAATCAGAGCCTGCCCTCTGGCTACTCCCAGTCACATGGATAGCATTGATCAGCCCCATACAGACAGCAGTTCAATCAACAGCTGTGCGGTTTTGATGATAACTGATCAAAAATTGATTAATCTGTGAAACCCAAGGGTGAATGCATTGCTGCTTCATCACTGGCAACAGTATTGTTCATATCCCATACTGGAGTTACTTAATTGGGAATGGGACATTTTAGTTTGATTGACACTGAAGCACGTACATTAACAGTGGTTTTTAACTAAAACTCCAAGTCATTAAACTATTCATCATATTTGTCTTTTTGCATTCACCTCCAAATTGTCCCCAAAAGACTATGAAGCATACATGAAAGTAACTGTTGCTGAAATGGATTAGGACTATAGTTAGCTAGAACATGCCTTAACATCACACAGAAATGAAACAAAATTCATTATATCTAACTAAACCATCGTTGCACTAAGTCACTCTCCCCATGAGCCTAAAACTTCCACTACATTACAAACAGGAAAAGCTAAAATGGTGACGCTCTTAAACAAGTCTTCCATTCCTGTAATGTTTTTGTAAAATCCAAAATAAACCTATGCCTTTCAGCTACAGGTTCAGAATTGTAACTAGACATCCTTGCATGCAAATCACAAAAGGGGCCTGACTCGTTTCTTCCTCTCTCCATTACAGGAAATGTCGAACCCTGGTGCTTTGCCCAAGGGTCATTCTTCATGTACGTACCTGGACAGGTGTTAGTGGGCAATTCAGAGAAATTATCATAGCCAAATACATCTCCATCCATGCATATATAATCTTGCAGTAGATAATGGGAAAGTGAGAAAGAATGGGAGATTAGATGAATTCCCTTACTACAAATTCAGAATTCTCAGATCATTTGTGGTAACTTTCTTGTCTGTGTCCCCACAAGGGATTGACAAAGCTAAGTAACAAGTTGCTTCGATTAGCAGTTTTAGCTTAAATATGAAGTCTTAAAAATTCAAAGTTAATTATACTGAAAATGAAAGCTACATGCTGTCAAGATTTTAATGATCATTACAAATTGTTACTTTTTTAGATCTGAATTTTATAGTTTCAAATATGTTTGCATGAATTTACTTTGTTGGTTTCAAATATAGCCCATACAAATAAACTTAACAAAGAACCAAAATATTAAGCATTTTACAGAAAGCAGTTAAGCCTCTTTGGATCCCTCTGTTTCAGATTTTTAAAAAATCAAAATGTAAATAAGGTCTGCTGTGCTCTTAATACTGCTCATTGTCATCTTCAATACTGTGAAGGTGAAACTTAGGTCATATGTAAGGAGAACCCAAGTATCCTGAGGTAATTGCCTTGTATTTAAGCTGATCAACAAAAGCAGCAAGAGGTATTTATCATTTTGTCCCTTCTGTCAAATCTCAAGAGGCCTTAATGAGCTTTTAATCATTGAGGAATTTACCCTTGCACGTGCACACAGGACTTTTGCCTAGTTTGGTTTGGTTGTGCCAGCTTCTTGGATTCACTATTGATAGAACCAAACAGAGTTCTTTTGTTATGTTACTAAGCAGCCAGTGTTGAATCTAAAATAAGGTTTAAATATCAGTTCTAAGTTACTAAACTATCCCCTAAACAGCTGTTTCTAAACTTACAATTTTCAGTAGGTTACCTCTGCTGAAAAGCAGTGATATTTCTTGAACCAGTGACTGCATCTCTCATACCACGTGCCCTCCATCTTGAAATGAAAAAGTATAATTCACAATTGCAACAGGCAATCATTATCTGGGATGGTTAGCTACTACTGTGAACAGCAGCAGTCTTAACATAAAAAGTCAATTGCTGCAACATTGCCTTGCCAATTATGCGACTGAATCGGGAATACAGTGCCATGAACAGTTTAAAGTGAAGGTACAGCTAAGACACAAACCATATTGCACTCTGAAATGTCTCTCAATACTCCCTGGGTTAAAACACCAGAAAATCACAGGCAGCCTGTGTTACAATTAACACAAGTGGGGCTAACAGCATTGCCTTCAAGTAACAAAAAGTGCCCCCATAGCTTTCAAGTAAACAATATAAAAATATCACAGTAATAACAGCCCTTTAAGTGAGTTAAGGCAGCAGCTTTAAAATTCTTTACAAAAAAGTATCGTTTGCTTATCCAAATCTATCAAAATATTTTCATATGGCTTCCTGACATCCCATTGGACTATTTAGTCTCAAAAACGTTCACACAGAATACCAACACTGAGGCATTCTCAGTTGAAAATAATTAGCGTATTTCCAGAAAAATTGTAACAAGGAAAGCTGCACGGTAAATGCATGTTTTGCATATCCAAAATAAAAAATTAACTCCGGCTAGCAAATTGTATGTCCCCTGTCAGAGAGTTTCAAACATTGAAAGTAGATGGTATTTACCAATTCGGGAAGATAGCAGAAAACGCATTATTAGAATTACTGTCATCTGTCAAAACAGCCAGTTGAGTATGCGTGATGTCCACTTAAAAAATTACTCCCATAGGCCACGGTGATGCAGTGTCTTGGCTCCGTAGTTATGGCAACCTGCATAGCAATGGGTCCCTGAACAGGCAGAGCCCTTACTGTGGACTGTAGGTTGGCTTGGAAACCTGGGTATGACTGTAGTGTGTAACTGTTGCTGGTACTTCCTGAGACAATGGCAGCTCGACGACCCTGCACGTGGCTCCTATGGCTCTGAACTGAAGCCTGAGATTGCAATGGCGAATGGAACTGCACAAGCTGTGATGAGTTCTGGGCGAAATGTTGATATTGACCCTGCTGGAACAAGAGCTGCGGTGAGGGCTGGTGTTGATGTTGCTGTTGCACTGTTGTTTGCTGCTGTAGACTTGGCTGTTGTCCTTTGGTTTTGTTGGCTTCTTTGACATCATTATCATGGGCAC
The DNA here is from genome assembly GCA_024137785.1 of Ginglymostoma cirratum. Lineage (NCBI taxonomy): Eukaryota > Metazoa > Chordata > Chondrichthyes > Orectolobiformes > Ginglymostomatidae > Ginglymostoma > Ginglymostoma cirratum. The sequence goes on from JAHRHZ010000251.1 coordinate 4,400,349, forward strand.
TAAATACAAAAGACACCTCACATCAGATACTTTCAATGAATGTTCTCCAAGTTCCACCACCTATCACAAAGACACCCACAATAACGCTGAGTTTCATTTAAACCTGTGTTAAAGTAGCCTGAAATGCGGAGGCTTTTGCTAGTTTAATAAAAGCAAAATACTGTGGATGCTGGAAACCTGAAACAAACACAGAGAACGCTGCAGAAACTTAGCAAGTGTGATAGCATCTGTGGAGAGAAACAGACTTAATTTTTCAAGCCCTTCTTCAGAACCCTGACTCAAGTCAACAGACAGAAAATGGAAACAGAAGCCTTGGCCAGCCTCTTGATTCACTGGTCCACAGTCCTGTGCCAAGTGTACTACTGTCCAAGTCAAAGAGCAAAAAGAGAGCAGGGATCCAACTTGGGACCTTCATGGCGTGTATTGCCCAGTTTTATTCTGGGTTAATGAATTTGGGAGATAGGTATCAAATTTCCTCAAAATGAATGTTGGAACTTCAAACGTACTAATTGGTTTCACAGATTCAGCCTATTTCCCATGTAATTTGTCATACCAAAGAATGGGAAGAAATGAGGGCAACAACAAGAAATGGCTGAATTTGAACCGGATTTGCCAACATGAACTGGATCCCAGAACCTAAACATTCAGAAGAGCTGCCAGGGGTACAGGAAGGCGGTGGTGGACAAAGGAGGAGGACAAGGATGAGAAAGGGGAGGGGTGGGGCTAGCGAGAGAGCGTGTGCAAGAAAAAACAATGGCAACATATAACACTGACATACAGGAAGCAAAGTATCCAAACTAGCAAGACGGTAGCAGTTGTGGAAAGAGAAACAGGTAAACGTTTGATTCCAAGAGTCATATCAGATTTAAAACATTAACTCTGTTTCTCTTTCTACAGATGCTGCCAGATCAATTCAGCTTTTACAGCATTTTCTGTTTTTATTTCAGCTCGCTAGCATCCACAACATTTTGCTTTTATTAAAGAATCCAACTTAATCCAGATATCCTCCTCAGAGTAAACATCAAAGTCAACATTTGCATATAAAAGTTGCTTTGCAAATCTTGGCACTAACTACTCATATATAAGTCCTAAATTGATTCAATCCATACACTATCAGTTATCCAGCATTTGGTGCTATCATTTAGTGCATGTGTCATACTAAAAAAGCAAATTGGATATGTCCACAATGTTTGATGCTGCATAACAGGAGTAATTTAGTCCTTTAAAATCAAAAGACTGGAATGTCCAGTAGTAGAGCATATATAACCACAGATATTCTCAAGTTCTCCACTATCCAACAATATAAACAGGATCTTTGCCAATGGTATTTCATTCTCATTAGAATAAAAGAAATATATTTGGAGCTAACTTTTAATTGTAAAAGAAATTTATCCAAGAAATATGCATACAAAATGTGGAACTGGGGGTAGAGGAAGGAAAAACAAACACCTCTGAAGAAAAAGTCCATGACAACTTTAGTATGTTAATTATAACCTTGGCTGGAATAGTACCTGAAGGGGATTGTACTATTAGTTTCAGTACACGTTTTGCTGTGGCTGGGGTGAGGTAGGAGGCAGAAGAAAGAGTTTAAGCATTTGAAACCTTTTCTTGAAGATGTGCACCTGTAAACATTAAGTGGGGATAATAATAAAGCTCTGCAATAATGGCTCTGCAGAGGAATAGCCAGACAGTATCTAGGCTCACATGAAGGATGGCCACTTAGGCAGACCACTGACAGTTATGAGGAACCCTAAGAACCAATATATATCAGGATGAATGAACACAGAGCTTGGAAGACAAAAATGGAGAGAGATAAGAATGACATGGATTTAAAACATCTCTTTTCTTTGAGCATGATTCCTTTTTCTAAAAACTACAGGGAGCAAATCCAATTTCTGGCATTTACTCTTTTGTTACCATGAGGATGGAAACTACTCTTCCTTGTACATTACTTTGCAGAAACAGGATTTAAAAGCACTTGATGCAAGGTGGCAATGGATTAGCTCAATTCTTTTGGTTCAACCAGCTATTCAATTTAGATTGTTTCATTGCAGGATAGCACCAGAATAAGGAGCAAAATATGTACTGCTTTAAATTATACTTTGTGGCATCCTATTCATTACATTTAGTTTATTGGTTGGATGTGCAGTAAGTGCAAAACAAATCCACCAATACTGAAAGCACATACAAGCAGTCACTCAGACTGTTTAGTTCATCAATCATACGACTTAATAATAATTTTCAAAGCCACTAAAAGAGCAATTGCAATCTGAGGGACAAAGAAAGGTTAAAGAAATAATGACAATTAAATGGTGGGCTGGGGCTCCAGGCTGCAGTTCTCTTTGATCAGAGTTCTATTGCATGGCTCCAATTTCAAGATGTTCAAGAGATAGTAGGAACTGCAGATGTTGGAGAATCTGAGATAACAAGGTGTAGAGCTGGATGAACACAGCAGGCCAAGCAGCTCAGAGGAGCAGGAAGGCTGACGTTTCCGGCCTAGACCCTTCTTCAGAAATGGGGAAGGGGAAGGGAGGTTCTGAAATAAATAGGGAGGGGGGTGGGGGAGGCAGATAGAAGATGGATACAGGAGAAGATAGGCGGAGAGGAGATAGACCGGTCAAAGAGGCGGGGATGGAGCCAGTAAAGGTGAGTGTAGGTGGGGAGGTAGGGAGGAGATAGGTCAGTCCAGGGAGGACGGACAGGTCAAGGGGGCCGGATAAGGTTAGTAGATAGGAGATGGGGGTGGGGCTTGAGGTGGGAGGAGGGGATAAGTGGGAGGAAGGACAGGTTAGGGAGGCGGGGACAAGCTGGGCTGGTTTTGGGATGCAGTAGGGGGAGGGGAGATTTTGAAGCTTGTGAAGTCCACATTGATACCATTGGGCTGCAGGGTTCCCGAGCAGAATATGAGCTGCTGTTACTGCAACCTTCGGGTAGCATCGTTGTGGCACTGCAGGAGGCCCAGGATGGACATGTCGTCTGTGGAATGGGAGGGGGAGTGGAAATGGTTCGTGACTGAGAGGTGCAGTTGTTTAGTGCAAACCGAGCGTAGGTGTTCTGCAAAGTGGTCACCAAGCCTCCGCTTGGTTTCCCCGATGTAGAGGGGGCCACAACGGGAACAGCGGATACAGTATACCACATTAGCAGATGTGCAGGTGAACATCTGCCTGATGTGGAAAGTCTTCTTGGGGCCTGGGATTGGGGTGAGGGAGGAGGTGTGGGGGCAGGTGTAGCACTTCCTGTGGTTGCAGGGAAAAGTGCCGGGTGTGGTGGGGCTGGAGGGGAGTGTGGAGCGGACAAGGGAGTCATGGAGGGAGTGGTCCCTCCGGAAAGCAGACAAGGGTGAGGAGGGAAAAATGTCTTTGGTGGTGGGGTCGGATTGCAGATGGCGGAAGTGTCGGAGGATGATGCGTTGGATCCGGAGGTTGGTGGGGTGGTACGTGAGGACGAGGGGGATTCTGTTTTGGTTGTTATTGTGGGGAGGGGGTGTGAGAGATGAGTTGTGGGAAACGTTGGAGACACGGTCGAGGGCGTTCTCGACCACTGAGGGAGGGGGAAAGTTGCGGTCCTTGAAAAACAAGGACAACTGAGATGTACGGGAGTGGAATGCCTCATCCTGGGAGCAGATGCGGCGGAAGCGAAGGAATTGGGAATAGGGGATGGCATTTTTCAGGAAGGTGGGTGGGAGGTGGTGTATTCTAGGTAGCTGTGGGAGTCGGTGGGCTTGAAATGGATGTCGGTTTCTAGGTGGTTGCCAGAGATGGAGACAGAGAGGTCCAGGAAGGAGAGAGAGGTATTAGAGATGGTCCAGGTGAACTTAAGGTTGGGGTGGAAGGTGTTGGTGAAGTGGATGAACTGTTCGAGCTCCACGTGGGTGCACGAGGCAGTGCCAATACAGTCATCAATGTAACGGAGGAAGAGGTGGGGTTTAGGGCCAGTGTAGGTACGGACGAGGGATTGTTCCACATAATGTACAAAGAGGCAGGCATAGCTTGGGCCCATGCGGGTACCCATGGCCATCCCCTTTGTCTGTAGGAAGCGGGAGGAATTGAAAAAGTTGTTGACGGTGAGGACGACTTTGGCTAAGCGGATGAGGGTGTTCAATATGAGTTCAAAGCATTTTTAACATTTCAACTTCCAATCATTTATAAACTTAAAATTAAACTAAATGGGGACTTCAATATTCTGCATGAGCAGCAAAGAACCTATTAAACTCAGACTTGACCAGTTGTCTTCATTAGCATGCTACTGCTGTGGAAGCAGTTCACAGCCTAGACGCCATGAAGTTTTCAATTATTTCCTTCTGTGTTGCTCTGTATAATTCTCAGTCCTATAGCTAACTGGACAGTGCCATCGAAAAGAACAGCAGCTGCGTGATGTAAGAATAAGCTCCACACATAAATTGCTTTTTTAGGAGCAGGAAAGGGAATCATGCTCAACAAGTGAATGTCTAATTCAAAGAACAACTAATTTCTACAGAGGGAGATGAGAAAATGGAAGGGGAGAGCAATGAAAAATAGAAAGATGAGGAGTGGGGAGCGAGTGACAGAAGAGGTGGGAAGGATAAAAAGAGGAAAGAGGGGAATAGAAGAGAAAGGTGGGGGCTGGAGAGCTAAGAAGACGACGACATGGGAAGGGGAGAGAAAACAGGAGAGGAATAATAAAGAAAAAAACAATTGGGAGGAGGGAGAGGATGACAAGGAAATGAGAGGTGGGTGACAATGAATGGAATGTGTTTGTGTGGCAGTTGAGTGAGGGAGAGGCAAAGGGCAAAAAACAAATAGAGGGGTAATTAAAAGGAGGGTGAGACAGAGAAATACTTGGATGGATGGGGAAGAAACCCAGAAGGAAGGTGTGGGAAGGCAGAAGAGAAAATGGACAGACTGACAAAAGACAGGGCAGAAGGGAGAAAGAAAAAGAGACTAAGAAGAGAGAGATTTAAAGGAAAGGGAGGTTGACAGAACAAAAGTTCTTTTTCTCTTAAGTCTTACTTTTGATTTATTAATTTTACTTTGGGCTGTTCTGTGCTGTAGTCTAGCCATCTGAAACCCAAATGCTTCCAACAAAACTTACATTTGGAAGAAATGAACATTTTCAATTTATTAGTCCAACTAGTGAGATGAAAAGGAGGTAGTTGGTACACCCAAATACTAAAACTTACTTTCGTGGTACATTTATGTGCAAAGATGATACTTTACAAACCACAAAGATAAGAATGTGGAAAGCCTCTTCAAATAGATCAGATTCCCAAAATGTTCTTTAAATGTAAATACAGTCCCAATCAGAAGACACCAAACATCATCACCTTAACTGACAACTCATATGGACAAACAGCCTCCCCAAACGGCATGCAATACCTTACTCTCCAGATACCCAAATCTCCAGAAAAACTGGATTGAAAGTGACAATTAATTCAAATGTTTGGGGAAGGAATGGAATGATCCGGAGAGAAGTGGATTAACGCAATCACACAAGAGCAGTCTATAAGTAGAAATGTGCATTGAGACTCTAAATGAAATGGGCTTGACATGTTAAACTATTCTCTACTTCTCAAAATTTTACAATGTCTTGTAATTAAGGGCTTTTTTAAAAAATTCTAGCACTGTTTACAAAATGTGGTCTTTCCAAGACTATGCTGGAGAGAGAGAACTGGAAGAGAACAAGAGATTGAATCCACTACAGTTCTTTACAAATACTGGACAAGGATGAAGAAAGGCTTGTCAGCACTGTGGGAACTCAATTTGAGGACGGAAATTGTAATTGCATGGAAAAAACATACTGCCTTTATTTAAAGTTACACAAATAAGAAAGTGCATGCATCTTACATCAGCATGAGTTCAACACAAGCAGTCAGGTGCTCCCAAGTATACCCAGTCAGTAGGTGAAGATGAGTGGTCAGGGATGGACTGATGTGTAAACAAATACGGGAAGCTGTTATGCAGGCGGCTGCTACCAGTGATGGACGAAAAGTCAGAAAACTGTGATCTACAACAAAAACAACAACAAATAAGATCAGTCTTAAAAACTGTAACCTATTCCCTTCCAAGCCTTCCCCTTTACCTGATTTTCTGCCATCCAACAGACTCCCAATGTTCCTCTGCCTGCAATTTTAAATTCTTATCCTTAATCTTAAATTGTTTCATCATCTCACACCTCTTCCAGTTTTACTACATCCATCCAACACTTCAAATTCATTATGCAAAATAAAACATGCATCAAATTTTTTGACAAGGTACTAGCAAATTCCATTTCCAGAATTCAAAAGAATGAAAACCAGAAAAAAAGAACGAATTTGCAATTACTTAGAGCATGATTGCAAGTTAGATTTATTTTAATATGCTTTACTTTTGAAATAATTCATTGAATCTATAGTGTCTACTACTGAATCTTAATCCGGTATAATGAATGACTGTCAACTTAACGTGTTTTCTGATGTCGCTGGTTCAGAAAGGAACACTTATAGGCACACTACTCTTTAAACAGCATGCTAAAATTTTTAGCCAAATGGACAATTCAGATCTGGACACGTTTCATTTCTCACTTACAATAATGCAGCAATCTTTTAATATTAATATTTTAATATTCTTCCTATGCTGCTTTCATTTGGTATATTTGTTTATTGGAGACTAATTTATCTTAAACTTTGACATTCACATTACCATATGGCCTGTAAGTCTCCTATCCTCATCCTAAGATCTTGTGCAGAATTAAGAGATCTCAGCTAAAGTGGTAACTGTAATATCACAATTGGGCCAATGCCTCTATCCCTTTCGCTGTTCCTGTGGAGGGTGAAAGAGAGAGCACTAGCTGACAAAAGGATTGGACTCAACTGCAATTTTATCCTTTTCAGCTCTGTTTCCATCACACATTATGAGTGATCATCTGGATGAACTACCAGAGGTTAATCAATGCTCATGCAGCTGTATCCCAGAGCAAGTCAATTCCTTAAGATAGCAGAGGGTAAATCTTAAGAAAAGAATTGTTTGCCACCATGACAGCACAAAATGGAAGTATAATTTCCTGTTCTTGGTTATGCTTCAAATTTTTGGGAAAGGTTGGGAACAGCAAGAAATATACTCATGCAGAGATAGTAACCAAATGACAGTCCAGCATAAACAGAACTGAACATAGCGTTTGTTACATGCCAAGCATACCTTGAAGGGAAACTTCTAAAAAATAGTGGGCATATTTTTCCATGAAGGCTTTGGTTTTGGCGATAGAAGTGAGCGGCCAGCCATTGTGCAGGTCACTCTCGTGGACGGAGCCCGAGAGGTAGTAGTCAATGAAGTGTGCCGCGGTGGGCAAACAGAGGTTCCAGTTGAAAGTCTCCAGCAGCAGCAACTCCATTTGCAGCAAGTCTCGCTTGTTCAGCACTAGATGCAGGCTGCTCATGAAGCCCAGACTATTCAGCTGTTCTAATTTAGGCACCCGATCTTCTTTCTCTTCAAATTTGCCTGGAAACAGAGCAGCAATAAGATAGAAACATAGTGAATATTTTGCTTTCTAACACTTTTCACCACACAGAAGGGACATTTAGAGCTAGCAACCAGCTCACTTTCAAGTTATCATATTTAAAGCAGTTGAACGAATTTTGGTAACCACGAATTACGAAAAGATTCCCACCACCTCAGAGATTGCTCATGTCTGAGCTGAAACTTCACGTCAATTTTATTCAAATACTGTGTTCACACATAATGAATGATTTTAAAGAAAAATAATAAACTTCCTTTCTCATCGAAGTGAATTAAACAAAACAAAATGCACTTAAGTCAGACACAATGAAAATGGCACTTTCATGCCCACAACTTCTCATACTTACGTTTAATAAATTCATTCATCTTATATTGTAGCTTTAACAGAAAGCTAACATTTTAGAATGACAGTGAATTCAGTGCAATTAAACATAGTTTGGCTACTACAATGTATATTTAACAACAGTATGGTCAGCTTTAACATTATCAGTTAACTGGACAGAAAGTTATGTTATATTGGTGATAACTGAGCAGGAATGTAGAAACATGTAAGTGAAAATTGAATTCATAACATTTACAGTAAGCAGAATTAAAAAGAGCTATGCATGTGGATATTCCAACTTCCAGTCTGATGGTATGTTTTGCACACCAGTGCCCGTAAAGAAAACAAGCACGAATCTGAGCTATTTTTTGTATATCTCCTAATGGGTGCAGCAAAAGATTTAAAGCAGAGTTGTCCTAAGAAATTGTAGCTTTAAAAATAGTTAATATTTTTAAATGACAGTGAATTCAGTGAAATTAAACATAGCTTGGCTACTACCATTTACACATAACAACTATCTGGTCAGCTTTAGCATCATCAGTTAAGAAAGATATGCTGCAGAGCTTCCAACAAAATGGAACAAGGCAAGCAGACTGGTGTTTGGTAACAAAGCAAAGATGCCCAGTAAAACAAATTCAGAGAAAAGTAAGCAAAGCTAGTTCTGACTCTAGTCCCTAATAAGTCAATGTAAAGTGGAAGTTTAAGATCAATAGGCTCATAGTCACTAAACATAAAGACAGGAGAATAAACTCCCAAAAACTCTTCCAGACTTACAAAAAATCTTTGTAACCTTGCTTTGTTTGCCACTTTTCCTAAATTTGACCCCTGTGTTTTGTGTTCTCCAACACTCTCCATCTCAACAACTTCATGATTCACATTCATTCATAACTGTTGCCATGTAACAAATGTTGCCCTGCAATGGCTTGCTATATATAATATTGAATTGTACGCTTGAATGCAGGCCATGATTTCTTTGTAATTTATTAAAATTGAACTTTCATTCATCATAACCATAAAAACAGCTGCCGTAATTGTATTACACATCAACAGCCTTAGCTCTGCATTTCTCCCTTCAGTGTTTCTGACACGATTCATTTGGAATGCCGTGCATTCTTGAAAGCACTCCACTAAGTTATTCAGAGTAATAAAAGTATCCCTCTTTCTGGTGAGTCAAGGCTAACTGGCAGTGAACCAGATGGCACTTCCGAACATTTTGCAGCAGCCTTAACAAAATAACAACTCTGTGTTGATTCTTTTTGAGCTGCTTGACCTTGGAAAGGTTTCCTGATGCATACACTCCGCTGAAGGCCAGAAGGAAAGACAGCAGATGAGATTATAGCATTGTTTAATTTTAATAAACAGTTTTCCTTGTGAAGGTACACAAACCATAAATATGTTCCTGGAGTGCAGTTCATACAACTCACTTAAGAAGTTCAAGCCAGTGCCATGAAATCCAGAACTGGGCAACATGGAGATGGCACAGAAAGGCATGATTCTCAGGGATTTACCCAATAACCCAGTTGGTTAGCAGCTGGTTAGAGTCAGCAGCTGACCCAGAGAAACCAATGGGTCCTCAGTTTATTCTTCTCATCAAGAAGGGCAGTAGGTGCACTACAATTGGCTTTGGTGAGAGCAGGCAGAGAAAAAATGATTTCCTTAATCATTACCAACAGTGCTCAAGAAATGCACCTTTAAGGGCAGCTTTGACAGTCTCCAACTACGTTAAGCACGAAGCAGACTGCACAAGCTAAGCAGAGCCAGCCTTCAGCCATTCGACAAAGAATTAAAATGCTAAATATGTTTACCACACTCATGTTAATGCCAGAGAGGTCTGAGTTTTGCTTACTGTAACGGAAAAGAGTCGCCTCTATGAACCAGAAATAGCATTATGGGAACAACTCCTAAAAGTAATTAATAGTTGCTTACTCGTAAATAAATTAATGCCCTTATCAATCCTTCCATTCGATTCATTCCTTATGCATTTTTGAAACTTAAGTCAAAAATGGAGCTGGGGGGTTTTCAGCATTCAGTGAACTGTAAGCAAGCAAGAGGCCAATTCCTTGATGAAAGCAGATAGGCAGAAAATCAAATCAGGGAGCAAAAGAAAGAAATAGGTATAAAGCATCTTCAGCCGCACAAACTTTCCTTTTCAATTCAGTTCCAAGTCCAGGCCTATCACACTAATACATTGTGCCATGCATCACCAGTAGTGATGCAATTAGCGGTATGTTTTTTCATGACAAAGTAACCAAGAGGGTTGAAGGTCAAGGTTCTTGAAGCAAATCAGCAGAAGGCACTCAGAATCTATTAGGGTTGCCATTGCATTACTATTCACAATACTGTGGAAAGCTATAAACCCTCACATTTATAATTATGTACTCGAATAATTAGAGATGCAGCTAATTCCAATAAAAAGCTGGATCTGCATGTTTAGCCAAAAACTTTATATTCCTTTTATCCCAAATTAAGTTCAGACTTTTTCACAGGGTTGTACATCCATGATGTGTGTAAAACAGATATTCAATATACTCTCCACATGCAGTGCAACGATCCAATTGGGACACAGAGAGTGAATAACGAAGCTTGATTACTTGCTATGGAATCCCATTCTCTAAAACAATCGAGGTTCACATTCCATATTAAGAGTAGCAATTAACTCAGCTTTGCTGAGGTTTGAGTTTGAACACACAAACTTATTTTCAGGGCACAAGTTTACCTTCTAGTGTAGTTACCTTAAACTTAAGCAGTGTTGTCACACAAGACCTGTAGAAAAAAATGGCTTCGTTTGTGGCCAATTCTACCACGAGGTGGAGCTGCACATGCACATGCACATGATCACATCAATTTCTATGGATGGTATCTTAGGTTGCTGCGGACTGGTCCACATCATAAATATTCCCAGTTCTCACTTGCACTAATTAAATGTTTAGATTGAATCAGAACACTGGAAATATTGTTTTAAAATTCCTGTTTCCAAAGTTTGAGTAAGACATTAAATGTTAAACCCTGCCAAACCTTACAGTGCAAGTGTTACTGTAACACTCTAAACGTTCTCTTTGATGCACTTATTTAGGTGATAATTCAAAAATAAATACACAATTTCTTGCTTACACTTTAGAACAAATCATGAGATGGCTCTTAGGTGGCCATGCCCGGCACTGGAACCACATTCCAAAGAAAAATCCGCTTCTTCTACCTTTCAAACTAAATAATGGAGATATGCACACATCCTCAATACTAGGAGTCAGCCTGAATAACAAGCCAGTTCTTAAAATTTAGTTAAAAATATTATCTTAAAAACTGCAATGCCATTACCTGAATGTCAATAATCATGAAAAATGAGACATATTTTAACTCTGTAAAATTGCTACAAATAAGTTAAATGAAACATTTTTGCAATAACAATGTTAATGGAGGTTTAAAATTAAAAATAAACAATTTAATTAAATCACAATGAGCTTAAATCAGTTAAGGTGGGGTGTTGCAGAAGTCCTTAATGTGGCATGTGTTCCCATAGTCAAAGGTTGCAGACTGTGCTCTAGAAACAAATACTACCAAAGAGTATATCAATAAACTGCAGATGTTGGAGATCTGAACCATACAGAAACAGAAATTTTTGGAGAAACTCAGCAGGTATTGTAGTAATCTGCGGAGAGAAACCAGAAGTAACATTTTGTGTTGTGTTCCTTCTTCAGAACTACCACAAGACCACAAAAAACAGGAACAGAACTAGGCCATTTGGCCCCTTGAGCCTGCTTTGCCTTTCAGATTTCGACTTTTTAGAGTTTAGATTTTATTGCAACATGTACTTATGTACAAAGGTACAGGTGTACAGTGAAAAGTGTATAATGTCACCACAGATGGTGCTATTTTAGGTACCTAAGTACAAAAAATGCTTGGGTAGAAAGTACTAAGAGAAACAAGAGTTAAGCACTACTTCATAGAATAACAGAAAATTAAAGAAATAGGTAACAGTTTACATTATTTTCCTACTTTAAATACAAAAGACTTTAAAGAGATAAGTTAAAAATTCAACTGTCTTTGATGAGTCTTCTGCTTATTTTGTTCTGGTGTCTGCTCTCGATGCCACCGCCGCAGATACTGTCATTGCTGCTAAAACTGCCCCCTCTCCAATCTATCTTGATGTCTCAGGAACATGCATGGGCAGATTCCACTCACACACCGAGCAAAGACACCGCCACGAGCTGCCAAGAGACCAGCCGACATACTGCTGAGAACTGCCGAGAGACCAGGCCAGGAGCCGCTACAAGCTGCTGAAAGACCATGCTGAGACACCAGGTTGGGATCCACCACAAGATACTGAGAGACTAGGCCAGGACATGCCACAAGCCACCGTGAGACCAGGCTGAGACCCACTGAGAGAGGTAAAGGGGTTAGAAAAAAAAAAGGAAACAGAAGGAGCGGAGGAGCTCCAGTTGGAGAGTCCTACTCCACTGTCATCTTGACCGGAAGGATTCAGTAGAATCACAGCTGATCCAACATTCCTTATGTCCACTTTTCTGCACTTATTCCAAAACCCTCAATACCCCTATTGATCAAGAATCTATCTCAGCCTTAAATATACATAAGGACTCCACCCTCACAGCTCTCTGCGACCAGGAAGTCCAAAGACTCTCGACCCTTAAAAGAAATTCCTCGTCATCTCAGTCTTAAATTGGTATCCTTGATTTTGTCACTGTGTCTTCTAGTCCCAGTCTCTCTCATTAGGGGAAACAGCCTCTCAACATTCACCCTGTCAAGCCCCTTAAGAATCTTATGTGTTTTAGTGGGATCACCTCTCATTCTTCTAAACTCCAGTGAGTAGAGTCCCAAACTGTTTAACCTTTACTGATAAGGCAACCCTCCATACCATGGATCAACCTAGTGAATTTTCTCTGAGCTACCTCCAATGAAATAATATCTTTCCTGCAATAAGGGCACCAGAACTGCTCACAGTCAAAAGTTATGTGATCTTACCAACACCTTTTACATTTGCAGTCAGATTTCCTTATACACAAACACCCTTGAAATAAGGGCTAACATTCTATGAGCCTTCCCGAATGCATCTGTATTAGCTTTGTGTTTAGTGCACAAGTACCTCTAAGTCCCTCTGTGTTGCAGCTTTCTGTAGTTTTCTCCACTTAAATAATATTGTTCTTTTGTTCTCCCTCCCAAAATGAACAACCTTGCATTTTCATACATTATACTCCATTTGCCAACTTTATGCCTACTTATTTAACCTATCATTATCTCTCATTTTCTGAAGAAGGGTCCAGACCCGAAACATCAGCTTTCCTGCACCTCTGATGCTGCCTGGCCTGCTGTGTTCATCCAGCTCTACCCTTGTTAACTCCATTACCTCTCATAACCAGCCCTTCTACATTTTTTCTTGTGTCCAAAGAAGCTGTTTTATGCAGCTGTGCCTCCATAAGCACTGCCGTCTGTAGCAGCACTGCAAGGACAATGGTTTACGTTTCCTTCCATTTATTGAAAGGCTGTGCTTATGTGCAACACCACCACTAGATGGAGTGTTGCAATACCTGACTGTGAAAGAGATAATAGGTACTGCAGATGCTGGAGAATCCGAGATAACAAGGTGTGGAGCTGGATGAACACAGCAGCCAAGCAGCATCAGAGGAGTAGATTACGTGGAACAATCCCTCTTCCGTGCCTACACTGGCCCTAAACCCCACCTCTTCCTCCGTTACATTGATGATTGTATCGGCGCCCACGAGGAGCTCAAACAGTTCATCCACTTCACCAACACCTTCCACCCCAACCTTAAGTTCACCTGGGCCATCTCTAACACTTCTCTCTCCTTCCTGGACCTCTCTGTCTCCATCTCAGGTAAAAACCTAGAAACCGATGTCCATTTCAAGCCCACCAACTCCCACAGCTACCTAGAATACACCTCCTCCCACCCACCTTCCTGCAAAAATGCCATCCCCTATTCCCAATTCCTTCGCTTCCGCCGCATCTGCTCCCAGGATGAGGCATTCCACTCCCGTACATCTCAGATGTCCTCATTCTTCAAGGACCGCAACATTCCCCTCGCAGTGGTCGAGAACGCCCTCGACCGTGTCACCCGCATTTCCCGCAACTCATCCCTCACACCCCGTCCCCGCAATAACAACCAAAAAAGAATCCCCCTCATCCTCACGTACCACCCCACCAACCTCCGGATCCAACGCATCATCCTCCGACACTTCCGCCATCTGCAATCCGACCCCACCACCAAAGACGTTATTCCCTCCCCACCCTTATCTGCTTTCCGGAGGAACCACTCTCTCCATGACTCCCTTGTCCGCTCCACACACCCCTCCAGCCCCACCACACCCGGCACATTTCCCTGCAACCGCAGGAAGTGTTACACCTGCCCCCACACCTCCTCCCTCACCCCAATCCCAGGCCCCAAGAAGACTTTCCACATCAAGCAGATGTTCACCTGCACATCTGCCAATGTGATATACTGCATCCGCTATACCCGTTGTGGCCTCCTCCACATCGGGGAAACCAAGCAGACACTTGGGGACTGCTTTGCAGAAAACCTGCGCTCAGTTCGCAACAAACAATTGCACCTCCCAGTCATAGAATCATAGAATCCCTACAGTGTGGAAACAGGCCCTTCGGCCCAACAAGTCCACACCGACCCTCGGAACATCCCACCCAGACCCACCCCCCCAACAACCCACCTAACCCACACCTCCCTGAACACTACGGGCAACTTAGCACGGCCAATCCACCTAACTGCACATCTTTGGACTGTGGGAGGAAACCGGAGCACCCGGAGGAAACCCACGCAGACACGGGGAGAATGTGCAAACTCCACACAGACAGACGCCCGAGGCTGGAATCGAACCCGGGTCCCTGGCGCTGTGAGGCAGCAGTGCTAACCACTCAGCCACCGTGCCGCCCACTCGCGAACCATTTCAACTCCCTCTCCCATTCCTCAGACGACATGTCCAACCTGGGCCTCCTGCAGTGCCACAATGATGCCACCCGAAGGCTGCAGGAACAGCAAATCATATTCAGCCTGGGAACCCCGCAGCCCAATGCTATCAATGTGGATTTCACAAGCTTCAAAATCTCCCCTCCCCCTACCGCATCCCAAAACCAGCCCAGCTCGTCCCCGCCTCCCTAACCTGTCCTTCCTCTCACCTATCCCCTCCTCCCACCTCAAGCCCCACCCCCATCTCCTACCTACTAACCTCATCCCGCCCCCTTGACCTGTCCGTCCTCCCTGGACTGACCTATCTCCTGCCTACCTCCCCACCTACACTCACCTTTACTGGCTCCATCCCCGCCCCTTTGACTTGTCTGTCTCCTCTCCACCTATCCTCTCCTCTATCCATCTTCTATCCGCCTCCCCCTCTCTCCCTATTTATTTCAGAACCCTTTCCCCTCCCCCATTTCTGATGAAGGGTCTAAGCCTGAAATGTCAAGCTTTCCTGCTCCTATGATGCTGCTTGGCCTGCTGTGCTCATCCAGCTCCACACCTTGTTACCTGACTGTGAAAGGTGAGAAAGAATGTGACAGAATGTGGTATTACCATTTCTACTGAGATAAAAATTCAAAGTAGGAAACAAGTAACCAGACTAAAACTTCTTATATTAGATTTTAAACTAGTTGTAATATCTAGGAAAACAGAGCAACAGTCAGTAAATTTCTTTGCAACTGGCACTTCCAGTTACCGCAAAATAACCCAGTATCTCTACAGGTGCAGTGTTGCATTGCCTAACAATTAATTTTTACTTTTCATTGAAACCAGGGACTCTCTGACCAAAGAAATTTACAGGCTGATTATAACAGCTGCTTAGTTTCCTGGATCTCGCAATGCCCAGGATGGACATGTCGTCTGAGGAATGGGAGGGGGGAGTTGAAATGTTTCGTGACTGAGAGGTGCAGTTGTTTAGAGCGAACCGAACGTAGGTATTCTGCAAAGCGGTCCCCAAGCCTCTGCTTGGTTTCCCCGATGTAGGGGAGGAGACAACGGGAACAGCTGATACAGTGTACCACATTAGCAGATGTGCAGGTGAATATCTGTTTGATGTGGATGGAAAGTCTTCCTAGGGCCTGGGACTGGGGTGAGGCGGGAGGTGTAGGGGCAGGTGTAGCACTTCCTGCGGTTGCAGGGAAAAGTGCCAGGTGCGGTGGGGCTGGAGAAGAGTGTGGCACGAACAAGGGAGTCACGGAGAGATTGGTTCCTCCGGAAAGCAGATAAGGATGGGGAGGGAAAAATGTCTTTGGCGGTGGGGTCAGATTGCAGATGGCGGAAGTGTTGGAGGATGATGCGTTGGATCCGGAGGCTGGTGGGGTGGTACGTGAGGATGAGGGGGATTCTGTTTTGGTTGTTATTGCGGGGAGGGGCTGTGAGGGATGAGTTGCGGGAAATGCGGGAGACACGGTCAAGGGCGTTCTCGACCACTGAGGGAGGTGTAAAAAGTAGAGAAGATGGATTTGTGGCTGGAACCAAATGTAGAAAACACTCTCTTTCAGGCCCTTGAAGGATAAAGCACCCAATGATGGCACAAACTGGAGAGAAACCTCCAGATACCATAAGCTTAAGCGATCAGAATTATTTGTTACTGCTGAAGATACAAGACAACAATCAAGCAATTGCGGTCTTAAGTTAAAACGTTTACACTCAAGGTCACCCTAAGGATTTCAGACTGTGTGACTTTTCAACTTCCTTTTGTACTGGACCTCGAACTTTGCACCCACGCCTGGGTTTCCTTTTGGGAGTTAGAGAATAAAATTACTTTATTTCACTTAAGAAAACCTTGCAATTAGTTTCTTATTTATATATTAGACAGTGGGTAACTATATCTTTATTAGATAGAAGTACAATTTTGTGCTAAAATGAACAAATCTTTCTTTGATCAACTGAGGAATTTGAAAGGGAGGGAGCTGATGCACTCTCTCTCCTGCCCATAACAGTACCAACAATTATATATGTAGCGGAATCTTGATTTGAAGGAAAATTATTTTTTCTGGATAAATGGGAGTTTCATCGAGAAAATTATTTCTGCGTAGCTCACCCTCTGCATGTTCATCATTCCTTTGTTTCAGACAATAGCATGTCGTCATTGCTAAAATCAAAAGGATTGAGAAAATAACTTTCCACCTTAATCTGGACATCAAACCTTTGGAATTTTCAACATTTTCAGCACACTAGACGTGAACTCAGCTGCAAAGGTGAAGCACAACCTTTTTTTTATATTCAATTCCCTTTATTATAAACAAGGGAATTCTATTAGCTTTCCTAATTATTTATGATATCCACATAAGAAGCTTTCACCATTCCTGCCACTACAAAACTCAGATCCCTCTACATCTTCAAGATTTGCAATCTCTTATTGTTTAGATAATCTGCTTTAATTTACTCTTCCTGTCAAAATGGACAATTTCACATCTTCCCACATTTATTCTATTTGCCAGATCTTTTGCACTCTCATAACCTATTCTTTTTGTAGTCTCACTGGAGTATTTACTTTTGTCTCATTCAGCAAATTTGATGCCTGGAGTCTTATGATGCAGCAACAGCATCCCTTCATCTCAGCCAGGAGGTCTAGCTTGAAGTTCCACCTGCTCTGGAGGTTAGCAATGGCAAGTTAAGCTGCAGAAATTCAAAAGGCCTTAGACAGCACCATCCAAACTCACAACCACTTCCGTCCAGAAGGACAAGGGGAGCAGATAAATGGGAAAACCACCGCCTGCAAGTTCCCCGCCAAGCGCCTCACCAACCTAATTTGGAAATATATCACTGTTCCTTCTTTATTGTTTGACCAAAATCCTGCAATTCCCTCCCAAATGACATTGTGGGTCAACCCACTGCAGGTGGACTGCAGTTGTTCATGGCAACAGCTCTAAAAGGCAGATAGGACGGCAATAAATGCTGGCCAGCCAACAATGCCCACGTCCCACAAATGAATTTTAAAATGTTGGTGCAGGTTTATTAAAAATAACAACATTTGATCACTTCATCCAAGATGTATGTACATTTTAAAATGTTAAGGCCCAGGTGCTAATCCCTGTGGCACACACCTTGCTGATAAGAAAATGAGCCATTTATGCCTGCTCTCTGTTTCCCGTTAGCTATGCATGCCAATGTATCACCCACTAAACCATGAGCTCTTATTTTTCACAATGACCTTTGATGTGCCATCTTATCACAAGCCTTCTAGAAATTCAAGTGCTGTGCATCCACCGTTCCCTGTATCCACACAGATAACACTTTCAATAAGAGCATCTAACATTTTCGTCAAGACAGTAAAGCTAACAGTCCTGTAGTTTCCTATTTTCTATCTCTCTCCCTTTTTGAATACAGGATTGACATTTGTTGTTTCAATGAATCTTCCTCTGGTACCAATATACGATATGATGGTTGTGTGAGAAAGAGGACAACCTCTCCAAAAGAATCACACAGTGGTCAATTCTAAAATTCTGCTGTATCTGTGATAAGCAGATTAGGATTTTGTTCTTGTTCATTCTCTCATCATCTGCCACAGGTCCAATCTGACAGATAAATCCTTCTGAATAGTCAACTCCGTTAAGTCACTGTGCTACAAAACCACTCTTGGGTGATGGGCAATGAAGGTTTCTACCTAGAGTACATTCTGTGCCTTCAGTGCTTCTTAAAACAGTGTTCAACATGGAGGAGGCCAGTAATCAACTGAGTAAAGGCAATAATTGCAATCAGTAAGAGATTTCCTTTCCCTCATATGCCTCAATGCCATAAAATATCAAGGATTCTGAATCTAAATCAGGACTCCAAAGTGCCCCTATATCAATATATACCTACCATTCCTGGTACAAGTATTTCACTTTCCTTCCCCGGGGGAACATTAGTGAATCAGATGCAATTTTACTAACAATTTGTAAATCCATGATCATCATTATTGAGATTTCTTTTTCAAATTGCAGATTTATTAATCAGTTGAACTTAAATTTTCCCAGGATTACTTTGGTCATTCCAATTATTAGTTCATTAACATTATCACTGCACAAACTTCACTTTACAAAATAAAGGGCCTTGGAAAGGGAAGTTGGAACCTCTAATTTCACAGATGTAATTTCAATATTCGAATAGCATTACAATTATTAAATTTTTACAAAATTCCGTCAGACTTATTTGGGGTATGCAGACCCCTTTTAATTTTAAAATTGCAGTATAGAAAAATTGCTATGAAAGGCAATGCAAAGTATTAAATTACAAGAGTCTAAACATCTAACAGCACTGTTTATTCTAAAAGGTTAATCATAGCTGCATTTAAGCTTCCATTAGACCATTTACCTGATGGTTACATAATAACACATAAATCATTTGCAGGAAAACATTTAATATCTGCCATTTGGCTGAAGGTCAGATAAATCTATTACATTTCCCTTTATCTCCTGTTTCGGTCCCAAGTCCAAATCAGGGCACAGGGAACGTTGAGCCCTGGCTTTTGCTCTCCCTAGTTTTCTGTGGTAATGGAAAATACCTAGCAAGACCTTAATGATTTGACAGGTTCAGTCTGTTATTATTTGAGCCAGGTTCAAGCCAGCAATGCAGGTGCTGCAATTGGCTTCAGTACCCCAGGCATGTGACAAGAGAAATGTGAGTTTGCTCATTCTAATAGCGGTTAGCTATTCCCTATCTAAAATGTACGTGTCAGAATACTGGATGATGGCAGGATTGTAAAGAACAAACCTGCATTCATAGATCCCAAAGCATTTTGAAGTCACTGAATCTCTTTTTAGATGTAACTACAGCCATTGTGTGTGTAAATAATAGTTAAAATGAGGATAGCTAGTCTAACCAGCTAAACTTTTTTGTTAGATGCTGAAGGATTAAAGTTAAAATTCTCCTTTAAACCATGCCACAGAATCTTTCCCATCTATGTGAACAGGCAAACAATTATCCTATCTCATCCTAGAGACAGCACTTGTATAACAGTGTAGCACCCTTACTACTGAGCCAGTAGAAATTACTTCTATCATTTCTTTTGCCTCTAATGACAGCTTTCGTTTTGGAAGGTCAGAAGTTGGCACATGCCTGCATTCTGCCAATGCAAACTACAATTTGAAACAGCTCAGGTTGCTGCCACTGCAGCATTTGTCTTTGATGCTACAAGTATCTAAACACATCATGGACGTGTGTCTTATGTCTGTCACTGTTGAACAATTTCTGGTGGCAACTATTTGGTAATGGTCATTGTTCACTTGTCAATTCAGCACCATTTATACAGTGGTGAATTTGACAACAGACAAAATGCACACATACAAAATTTATGAATGAAGTCACATGCACAGCTTATTTACTGTGAGCAGAACATTTCTTAATACCATCGTGCTGTTAGCAGTCAGTGAATAACTTCGGCCAAAACTAATACGATAGATCCAATGGTATTTTCCATCACTGGGAGTTGTTTGCCTTTACTTTTGCCGTTGGCAGCATTTTTCATCAAAGGCAAACAGGAATTTCTCCAAAACAGGGTACATCAAGATATTTTATACTACCACACACAAAAATATTTGCATTTACAGAGTGTCTTTTATAACTTTGGAAGTCTCCAAGTCACAGTCAATTAATTAAGTATCAATACAAATTTTAGGAAATGAGCCTCATCTGATTTAATGATGCAGGTTAGGGGATAAAAATTGGTCAAAATAATGGATAATTCTCCTTTTCTTCAACTTGTGCACTGGAATCTTTGTATCTACCTGATGAATGAGAAGAGGTCTCAGCTTAGTGTCTCATTTGAAAAATGGCACCTCTAACAACACAATACACCCTCCATATTAGGTGGAAATGGCAGTCTAAATTTTGTGTTCAAGTCTTTAGAGTGAGACTTGAAACCACAAATTTCTAACTTTGTGGTGAGAGTCCTACCAATAACACCTGGATGTCCACAGGCTCTGGTCTCCTGATATTTGGCAGCAATACTCCATGTAAACATATACACAAATACATGAATTAGGAGCAGAACTAGGTCATTTAGCCTCTGGGTATGGTTCACCAGTCAATAAGATTTGTTTGTGTTTTGAATCCCTTTTTTTCCTTCTACCCAATAACCTTTAACTCCGGTACCTAATAAGAATGTCTGTTCCTCCATTTAAAAATATTCAATGACACCTCCTCCACTACCTTCTGAGGCAAAGAGTTATACAACTGCACAACTGCAGAAATAAATTCTCCTATCTCTGTCCTAAAATGGAGACCTTTGATTTTTAAAGTGTCTCCTAGTTTTGGAATCACCCACAAAAGGAAATATTATTTTCATGTTCAACTTGTCTAAACCAATCAAGATGTGAAACACATTAATCAAGCCACTTTTCATTCTTCTAAAACACCAGCGGAAACAAGCCCGGCTGGTTAACCCTTTACTCATAAATAACCTGACTCATTCCAGGTATCAATCTGTTAAAAACAAAAAAAACCCCAGAAATTTCTGGAAAAATTCAGCAGGTCTGCTAGTATTTATGAAGAGAAATCAGAATTAACATTTCAGGTCCAGTGACCTTTCTTATGAAACGTTAACTCCAATTTCTTTCCACAGGTGCTGCCAGACCTGGCTTTTACCAGCAATTTCTGTTTCTGTTTCCGTTTCCGATTTTCAGCATCCCACAGTTTTTTTGATGTTTTAGTCAGTCAATCTATTAAACCTCCTGGGAATCACCTCCAACATGGTGAAGCTACAAAACAAGACTACTTGCATGCCAAACAGCTCAACCTACAATTGATATCCTTCCTTAAATAAGGAGATCATTTGAAATGGGTCTGACCAATGTCCTGTATAACTGAAACATATTCACATCCAAATTACCTAAATTATTTGGCTGTGAATATAGGTGGTATAATTAGTAAGCTTACAGATGATACTAAAATTGATGGTGAGTGAACAACGAAGAAGGTTATCGCAGACTTCAATGGGACATTGATCAGGTGGGCCAACGGGCAAGGAGTGGCAGATGAAGTTTAATTTAGATAAATGTGAGGTACTGCATTCTGGCAGGGCAAATCAGAACAGGACCTATACACTTAATGGTAAGGTCCTAGGGATTCCACATCGTATCATCAGAAAAAAGACCCATTTATTCTGTTTTCTGCAAGCCAGCTAATTTTCTATCAATCCTAATATGTTACCCCTGTCAACCATGAGCTCCTCTCTGCGCAACATTTTGCATGGCACATTTTCAAATGCTTTCTGGGAACTTCAGGGTCTAGGAACCAGCATCATCACTAAACATTAATACACCAAGTCTCTGATTCTGCTACTCAGGTGAAGCTACCGACTTTACTAACGTACACAGGAATGCAAATCAATGCAGATCAGTTCTGAACAAGAAATTTTTATAAACAGGTGCACCAAAACATCATTTATAAAATATGATTTTATGTTTAACCTCAAAAACAGAAGCATCTTACAGGGAGCCATTATCGTGTAAGGAGTTGTATTATTTGGTAGTATAATGAGTGGCTTCTGCATTAAACACGAAGTATACAATGCATTTGAGATTCATACACTAACTAGAAATTTTACTGTGTAACGAACACAAAGGCCTTCATAATAAAGCGAACATCCACATGACACTAGCCATTGCATTCATCAGAAAGCTTGCCAAAGTTAATTTAAAATGTCACAAGATGCCTCTGGGCAGTTTATTCAGCGACAGAATGAGATTCATTTTACACAGCTAGCTTCTTCTCACTAAGCTTTTGTTCTGGAATTATGATGTAGCATGAAGCATTTCCCACTAAATTACACCTACAATGCTTAAATTATTGTATTTTAAAATCAGCAACATCACATTCAGATGCTTTGCTTGCATCACAGACTGCAGATTTTGAGCTGTAGACAAGAATTAAGGAAATTCAGGTCACTAAACTAGGCTTAGTACTTTATGATTAAGTGTCCTCAGGTCAATGCTGTCAATCTTCCTCTAATCTATCACAACAGTTCATATTTTACCATTCCCATGTGATTTTAATTCCAGTGATCATCCAATCACTTGTTTCATCAGTCTGGATCAACCAATGTAAAAGAAACAAAGGCAGGCTCAAACAAAATTAGTATAAGTAATTAACATTACAAAAGACACTGAAACTCAGTCAAGTCTGAAGAAACCTTCGTCTTCTATTTTCGATTTATGTTTCTGGAGGTTTTGTATCCTGGGATGAAAGATGCCTGTAGCAACCAGTGCTTACGGTGCACATCAACTCCATTTGAACCATTAAGCTTTTATATTGACAGAACTGACAATGCAGAGCAGTGTTTTAAAACGCAGTCACCAGAATATGTGTCATACATCGGTGGCACTGGTGACTAAAAATAAATTAGCTCCACAGTTACTGCATCAGTGCGGTTCTCCAGTGACAGCAACCATACAAGTGAAAACACCACTGTTAGACTACCAGCTGTCAGCCCATTATATGGAAGGGAAATGTCAGCAAATTATTTTCTCTACAGATACTGATGAATTCTTTATTCTTGACTGTATTAAAAATACAGAATCCTATCATCCTTATGATGCCCCAAAATGGATTTGGGAAAACCAATGTCAAGTGAGTTTAACAAGTGCAGGTATGGGCATTGCAGTCCAAGATGTTCCAAGGCCAATTTTGCTATAGTTAGGATCTCCAATGTCACACATGGCCCTCAATGGACTTCTAACAGTTAAAATTCACATGGTTCATCAATACAGAAGGCAGCTTAGTGCTACTTATTCAGCAAGGACATATTACAGCACTCGACCTATTTAAATTGATTGGGGACATTCCCAATATCCCTCAAGTGCTGTTAAATAAACTAAGCTAGTTTTTCATTGGTGCTCTGGAGTATGTCAGATATTACATCACCAGCCTTAATTAAAAGAATACAAATGATGCAGACAATATTGCAGGTCAAGAATACCTAAGGCACTGAATGACCCCTATGAAAATGACTCTTTTGGATACAGCGATGAATGTTTAAGCGTCTTCTATGCTACTAATGATTTGCTTTGGAGTGGAATTGATTTTCTTGATGTTTGTACGTTAAAATGAAATGGCAATGGATGTATGATCAGTCAGGTTGCTCTTTCAACTGTAATTTGTCCTCACATGCACAGATGATGGGTCCTATTAATTTGGACTGGGCAAAAGAGGAGACACACCAAAAATCTGGTTCAGTTCCCCACAGCAAAGTATGCACATCAGGACAGGAGGAAACTCCTTAGCCTAGCTCACCTAGCTTCTCCTTTTATCCATCTTCTATCTGCCTCCCCCTCTCTCCTTATTTATTTCAGAATCCCCTTCCCCTCCCCCACTTCTGAAGAAGGGTCTAGGCCCGAAACGTCAGCTTTCCTGCTCCTCTGATGCTGCTTGGCCTGCTGTGTTCATCCAGCTCTACACCTTGTTATCTAGGATTCTCCAGCATCGGCAGTTCCTACTATCTCTTTAAGAATCCTATATGTTTCAGTGAAATCACCTATCATTCTTCGTTCCTTCAGTGAGTAGAATCATGACCTAATAAGCTTTTGCTCATAAAGCAATCCCTTCATACTGGTGAAGTCCACATTGATACCATTGGCTGCAGCGTTCCCAAGCTAAATATGAGATGCTGTTCACAAGGTCAAATCGACCTTTGGACTTCACAAGCTTCAAAATCTCCCCTCCCCCGACCACATCCCAAAACCAGCCCAGCTCGTCCCCGCCTCCCACCTATCCATTCCTCCCACCTCACGCCTCACCCCCATCTCCTACCTACTAGCCTCATCCCGCCCCCTTGACCTGTCCGTCCTCCCTGGACTGACCTATCCCCTCCCTAACTCCCCATCTACACTCACCTTGACTGGCTCCAACCCCACCTCTTTGACCTGTCTGTCTCCTCTCCTTTATCCATCTTCTATCCGCCTCCCCCTCTCTCCTTATTTATTTCAGAATCCCCTTCCCCTCCCCCATTTCTGAAGAAGGGTCAAGATCTGAAACATCAGCTTTCCTGCTCCTCTGACGCTGCTTGGCCTGCTGTGTTCATCCAGCTCTACACCTTGTTATGTAGGATTCTTAAAGGCTTGAGACAAGGTAAATGTTGAAAGGATGTTTTCCCTCATGGGAGAGTCTCAGAATAAAGGATTAGCCATATCTGATTAGCCATGATCCTACTGAATGGCAGAGTAGTTCAAGGGGCTGAATGACCCAGCCCTGCTCCTATTTCTTACGGTCTTATAGCCCAGATGTTTAAGAAATTCTGGTCCTGAAGTCAGGTTAAAGAGAGTTGAGAAAAAGTACTATTGGAAACTACAAAGTGGCCCAGTCTACTTTTGTGGAAATAGGTTGTATAAAGGTGAACTGTATTATTCTATTGAATGTCTGGGTGCAGCTGAAGTAACTCTGTAATTTTGGTGCCCCACATAGTAATAATGTCACCTTTAAAGGTTCATTGGTGTTACTGATCATAACAGTTGTGGTGTGCAGGGCCCCTACTCCACAACTTCATTCGGAAAGGAACAAATCCTCGGTTTGACCTTCAATGCTCTCAGAGACACGAGGAGTTGTTTCAGTGGATTTGTGGGACAGGTGGGGGAGTGGGGAGGGGAGGGCGGAAGAATGATGGCAGCAGAGAGAGACAGGAAGAGGTGTGGGAACTGCTCAGCACAATGAGACATTGAAAGATCACACCATATTTCAGTCCTTCCTTAAGGGAAAGCATAATTTCTCTTGGGTTTTGAGCTATCTAGGTCTTTTACATGAAATAAACAAAAGTAGTTTTTACATTGCCCACCTACACCATAAACTTTATTCTTTTTTTAAAACGTCATTAGAAGAGGAATCATTTAACCTTTTAGATAACTTGTGGCATAATTTTTGCATTTAAAATAAGAGTGTATTGATTTAAGTAAACATTACAATAATTGACTACACAGAATTAATGTCAGGCAGCCGGAGCATGTATTTAACATTGACTTCAAATGAGTAGTAAGAAAGTATTCTGCTATTCAGGCATGAATGGTACTTGCATCAGAGAATTTAAAAAGAATTAAAATGGAGCAGTTAACACTCAATAACATAGAATTCATCTGAAGAGGCAAGGCCATAAACATAAGATAGTGAAACATCTTGCTCTTAGTTCCCATCTAATAGCATTCCCTTGGGCACAAAACTGGATCAGATTTCAATTTACTATTGCTTAATTTTAGTAGCACTCCTGATTGAAACCAGAGTCAACCAAGAAAGCTGACCTTTACTGATTATCACGGCTTCTTTGTTAAACGCTCTAGAGAATAAGTTAAGCAATGAATTGTGTACCTGAATGGAATGGTAGAGCGGTACCCCAAGGAGTCAATTATGTTTTGTGTTTCATCTTATAACAAAAGACAGTTTAAATGTGGAACATTTCATTGAAATAGATGCTCAGCGGCATACTTGAACAGCCACTCAAGTAAAATACCAAAAATATTGCTCAAGATGGTTATTTTTCCTCTCAAATTTTTGTCTCGCATCACTATTAAATGCAGCTCACAGTGAATGGTAAGTTTAATGAAAATGATTGTTCTTTTTAACCTAAGTACAGAGTTACCGAGATAACAAGCATGGGGCTAGATGAACACAGCAGGTCAAGCAGCATCATAGGAGCAGGAAAACTTGACGTTTCGGGCCTAGACCCTTCATCAGAAATGGGGGAGGGGGAGAGGGTTCTGAAATAAATAGAGAGAGAGGGGGAGGCGGATAGAGGATGGATAGAGGAGAGGATAGGTGGAGAGGAGGCAGACAAGTCGAAGAGGCGGGGATGGAGCCAGTAAAGGTGAGTGTAGGTAGGGGGGTGGGGAGGAGATAGGTCAGTCCAGGGAGGACGGACAGGTCAAGGGGGCGGGATGATGTTAGTAGGCAGGAGATGGGGGTGTGGCTTGAGGTGAGAGGAAAAACAGGTTAGGGAGGTGGAGATGAGCTGGGCTGGTTTTGGGATGCGGTTGGGGGAGGGGAGATTTTGAAGCTTGTGAAATCCACATTGATGCCATTGGGCTGCAGGGTTCCCAGGCTGAATATGATTTGCTGTTCCTGCAGCCTTCGGGTGGCATCACTGTGGCATTGCAGGAGGCCCAGCATGGACATGTCATCTGAGGAATGGGAGGGGGAGTTGAAATGGTTCGCGACTGGGAGGTGCAGTTGTTTGTTGCGAACTGAGTGCAGGTGTTCTGCAAAGCGGTCCCGAAGCCTACGCTTGGTTTCCCCGATGTAGAGGAAGCCACAACGGGTACAGCAGATGCAGTATACCACACTGGCAGATGAACATCTGCCTGATGTGGAAAGTCTTCTTGGGGCCTGGGATTGGGGTGAGGGAGGAGGTGTGGGGGCAGGTGTAGCACTTCCTGCAGTTGCAGGGAAAAGTGCCGGGTGTGGTGGGGCTGGAGGGGAGTGTGGAGCCCCATCCAGCCGAGCTCATCTCCACCTCCCTAACCTGTTTTTCCTCTCACCTCAAGCCACACCCCCATCTCCTATCTACTAACATCATTCCGCACCCCCTTGACCTGTCTGTCCTCCCTGGACTGACCTATCTCCTCCCTACCCTCCCACCTACACTCACCTTTACTGGCTCCATCCCCGCCTCTTCGACTTGTCTGCCTCCTCTCCACCTATCCTCTCCTCTATCCATCCTCTATCCGCCTCCCCCTCTCTCCCTATTTATTTCAGAACCCTCTTCCCCTCCCCCATTTATGATGAAGGGTCTAGGCCCGAAACATCAAGTTTTCCTGCTCCTATGATGCTGCTTGACCTGCTGTGTTCATCCAGCCCCACGCTTATTATCTCGGATTCTCCAGCATCTGCAGTACCTTTTATCTCTGATACAGAGTTACCAGTGAGTTATTCAGCAATCTAAATGTTCACCATTTTTCAGCAAGTCATTGGAATGTGATCTGAAGAGAGAATGCAGAATTTCAACTACCCCACCATACCTTGGAATCCACGATGCAAAAGAAAATTTGTATTGACCTTACGTGCCAACACTAATATATGGAGAAAATAAAAATAGAAGAATTCAACCTTAAAGCAACATTAACTGGACATGGTTGACTATCTAACTCTAATTTCTTATTTCCCACGTTAACTATTTACTAAAAATATTTTCATAGAATTTGCAGAATAAAATGCCAATAATGTATTTAGATATTTCACAGTTTTTTATTTTCTGCTAATCAGGCCCTAGGTAGCATTTCTACTTTTTTATACATATCATTAGCTTTAAGAGACTTCTGGGTCTATGAACAGACATAAAACAAAAGGTCCAGGTACATAGCCTCAACAATGCACCTCTACTCAAGCATCCCATTACAGCACTGGAGATTTTCAATACAATTTTTATGATTACTCACTACAAAATGATAATTTAACCTCTCCCTTGATCTTAATTTTGGTGATTCTCAGGTTAAATCACCACCAGTTGTCTCTCTCTAAAGAGAGAGCAACCCAATGAGCCTCCAGGACTATGATGAGTTTTTACTTGTCAAGGTACCAGAAGCCAATGGCAGTAATGGAACCAAAAGCACAGGAAAGAACTGACATCTTCAGAACAGAAAGGGAGTAAAATAGCATGATATTCAAATTATGTTCTTACAGGTCACATTTTTTCTAAATGGCAATACTGACTGCACTTCAAAAGTGCTTCATTATCCAAAACAATGCCTCGCTTTAATGTTTAATCAAAATATGGAACCTCCAAAGCAACACACCCTTAATACTGCATTCCAGCCTAGATTACGGTCTCAAATCTTAGAAGTATGGCTTAAACACATGACCTTCTACCCAAGAAGTCTGATTACTGTAGGGGAGTGTTGAGAAAAGACAGAGCACGATGCTACAAAAAAGCAAGTGAAAGCTTCATAGCAAAAATGCAGCAAAAGTAAAACGGTACCTAAAAGTGGACCCCATAAAATCATTCCTCAGGAACATTCACCACACACAAAACAATAATTCCCCAGGTTCACACAGGGAATGAAAAAAATGAAGCATGTGAACTCCAGAAATCCTCAGAAGATACGTAGGACTAGGAATTCAGCCCATCAGCCCTTCCACCATTAAGTTAGATCATTATTTCTCTGCAACCTGACTTCATCCAACCACTCTGGCTGCACATCTATTAATGCCCCTTGTTTACAAAAGTCTTTCAGGTTTAAAATCAATTGAGCAAGCATCAACTGCTAACTGAAGAGAGTTCAATATTTCTTCCCGTAGAGTGGTAGAAGTATTCCTTAATTTCTCTCCTGAATATCTTGGCTTTGAGATTAAGGTTCTGACTCCTTGTCCTAGCCTCCCCACTACTAAGAACGGTATAGCCCTTATAAAATTTTTGCAATTTTGGAAGAAATTTAATCAAATTATCCCTTTAAGTTTTAAATTATAGGCAATATACTTCTAATTAATATAATCTCTCGTAATTTATTCATCAGACCCCTGAGAATATTCCAGGGAATCTGCACTGCAGTGCCTCCAAGGTCAATATATTCAAAGATGTAGCATCCAGGACTGTAGCCAGAACTCCCAACATGGAATAAGTAGGCCTTTGTATATTTATTTCAATTTATCTTCCAATCTTGTTATAAATAACAGCATTTCATTGGTCTTTTTTATTTTATTTTCGTACAGTGACCCTTAAAATGCTTTGTGTTTTCATTGTTCCCCTAGTTTTCCAACATTTAGGTGCAACGGATAACCTTGCATGTGCCAGCACCGAACTCCATCTGTTACTCACAATCAATGTCTCTTTGTAGTTTTATGCTTCCATTTACTCTAATTACGATGTAAAAACCATGTCTTTTTATTTTTGTTCTTTTTAAAATGTGGAAGAAATGTTTTAAAACCCTGGGATTTACAAGGATGTTGCATGCTTTGAAAGTAAGGAATTGAATACCTTTTGTGAATCCTGTTTATACAACTGTGTGCTCCAGCAATGTGTAGACAAGCTGGAGCCAAGGAGTTTTTGAAGTTGAACCATGTGGACTAGTGGCCAGTTATCAATGACAAAGTTGTCTGCCAGCCAACAACCGTATGATTGGTTGTCAGGAAGCTTAATAACTTGGGCTGTTAAAAAGACGGAGAAAAGCTAGTCAGAAGACGAACTAGCAGATCTGCAGCAGTCAAAAATTCTTGCTGTCAGTTCAATGCAATATGTCACATTAAACATGAAGAAAAAGAAATCTTTCCTTCAGCAGCTGTTACAAGTTCTAACATTGAATTGGATAAGTTAGGGACCCTTCACAAACAAACCAGCCATCCCGTGCTTCTTACAAACCATTGCAAGTATCCAGAAAAGGGAAGGTCAAGAAGAAACCTTCACACCAGCAAGATCGAACAATCCTAATTTTTAAACCATCTCCTAGTCCTAGACTCCACGCAAAGGGAAACATCTCAGCATCCATCCTGTTAAGTCCACTCCGGAGCTTGTGTTTCAATAAGATCATCTCCCTTTCTCCTAAATTCCAACAGAAAGGCCCAACTTGCTCAACTTTTCTATAAAGTCACTCCTTCATCCCAGGAATTATTCAAATTAACCTTCTCCACACTGTTTACAACACAATTAAGTTGTTTGTTAACTAAAGGGGGCAAATCTGAGTATTCTAAAGGTTGTTTAAGACCCTGTGTGGCTGCAGAAATACTTCATTATTTTTATACTCAAATCTGCTTGCAGTAAATACAAACATTCAATTTGCATTTCTAATCACCAGCTGCTTGTGCATACTAACCTTTTTTGATTCATGTACTAGGATATTCAGATTCCTCTGTACTATAGTACTATACTCTGCAGTCTGTCTCCCTCTTTATTCAAATAAAACACTGATTTTCTATTCTTCCTGCCAAAGTGGGCAAGTTAAGTTCATAAAAATCTAATGGAGAAGGTGAATTCCTCCATTGAGATAACTTTAAAAGATTACGCATAAAGTATATGCAATTACTTACTGATTATTTGTACATTTATTTACTGTTGGCCCTAGTTTAAATTATCAACAGCTATTTTGGCCTTTGATTCAAGCTTCTAATCTTGCCAACTCTTGTCACTCCATCTATTAACATCCTCAGGTTACCGCTGACCAGATATTCAACTGCACCAGCAACATCAATACCGTAAGTACGACCAGGTTAAAGGCAAGGAATTCTCGTGTAAGAAACTCACGTGATGACTCCTCCTAAGCATCTAAAAGGCAAAAGTCAGGAGTACAATGGAACACACTCCACTTGGCCATATAAATGTAGCTCCAGCTACACTCGATAAGCTTAACACCATCGAAGGCAAAGCAGCCTGCTTGATTTGCAATTCATTCACCAGCCTGAACATTCACCCCCTCAGTATTGGCAAAATGACAACAGTGTATATAATCTAGAAGACTTCCAACAACTCACCAAAGATTCTTCCATTGCACCTTCCAAACCTATGACCTCTACCATCAAGGAGAACACGGCAGACAGACAGATGGGAAAATGTCATCTGCAAGTCCCACACCATCCGGATTCAGAGCTATATTGTCATTCCTTCATTGTTACGGGATCAAAATAAAATAGGGATATGAGCCAAATGTTGGCAAATGGGATTAGATTAATTTAGAATGTCTAGTCAGCATGGACGAGTTGGACTAAAGGGTTTGTTTCCATGCTGTATAGCTCTATGGCTCTAAATGAGAATGCATATTCTGAAGGCATAAACTGATACTAAAGGGATGCTATTCCATCTGGAGCGAAAATTCAACCACAGTAAAACAAAAACTGAAAATTTCCTATTACACTGCACGGAATTATCGTTTGTAAAATATTAGCTAACTTTCTATTTGTGCAGGAAAATACTAAACTGTTTGGCTAAAGTGGTACTGAATGAAATGCAAGTTCATTTGAAGGTAGACTTAGAGTTTTAAGGGAAGCATCAATAACTTCTTCCTTTACTGTTAACTATGGTGACAGCTGAATGAGGACAGTAGAAAAATAAAGTTTTTTTGGCATTCACTTCAAGATCAAGAATAAATTGACCGGTGCTGTGAACCAGGTAATTCTTATAAACGTGGTAACTACGCGACATGTATGGCAACCTAAGATTATGTTACAAGAAGACTTAATGCTAATTACTGCACATAAAAATCACAGTAAAACTGAATCATGTATGGTCATTTAAAATTGAGGGAAAGGGTCAGAAAACGCATGTTGGCTCAGGCCTGTACAAATTTGCCACATTCACATTTCCAACAGTCCTCTAGTTGGTAATATGACAAGGTATTTCATCAATTTATATTAACCGGATAACTATACAAATTATTTTTAATGCCTTTGCTACTACCGGCATGAATTTTAACGACACAAATGAATTAAGACACGCACATGCAAAAATCTGAGAAATCAAGAACAATCACTAAAATATTTGCAGATTAGAAAAGATTGGAAAAGGAGCAGGGGGAAATTAATATATTAATTAAGGGCTGAACAATAATGGTGTTATAATCAACTTAATTTTCTGGAACTAAAATACATTGTAATCTCAGTTCTTTAATTATTTCCGGTGTTACAGAGTGAAGGAGGTGTAAGCAATCAGAATCTGTAGTTTAAAAATGAACTGTAAAGGTCTTTTGCAGGAGATCCGTAAAGAGAAAGAAAACGTTTGTGCTCTACAATGCATTTAGCAGAGCTTTCAAAAGTAATCAAGTTTCTTTGATTGATGTTACTATTGTGTTACAATTCACAACTTCTGAATTTCAGGCTCTCTCCCCAGTGCTGTGAAGCATCAGCTGATAAAAAGTTC
This sequence comes from Ginglymostoma cirratum, assembly GCA_024137785.1. Classification (NCBI taxonomy): domain Eukaryota; kingdom Metazoa; phylum Chordata; class Chondrichthyes; order Orectolobiformes; family Ginglymostomatidae; genus Ginglymostoma; species Ginglymostoma cirratum. The sequence continues at coordinate 4,432,874 of JAHRHZ010000251.1, forward strand.
TGCATTGTGGTTTCAGATAATTTTACCCATAATTGTGGCTTTCACAGAGACTCACAATTCTGAGCAGATGTTTAAATGTGAGAGTTACTCAGGCCTCTCGGTCGTTGCAGAAGGCTAAATGTCAGTGACCACTGGGCTGGATTGCAATTTACAAGCATTTACCAACGAAGCAAGATATCAGAAGATGTTCAAAACCTGGAGAAATGCAACCAAGTTGCCATCTTTAAGAAATAAGAAATAAATTATTGAGGTTGGGAAGAATGAGGTAAAGTAATGATTGGAGAAATCTGTGCAAAGCTGGCCCAATGTTTCATCTTTACCTAATGGTAGCTATTTGCAAAGGAGGAAAATAATTTGTTTCTAAAGCTTATGTTTTATGCACTTGGAATGAAGTAGTAGAGAATAGCTTGCAGTTTACGCTAGCCTGAACTGAATGCTCATTGATTTGCATTCTGGTTTTAGTTATTAAAATTTGTAAATCAAACTAACACTATTTCTCACAAACTAACCATGAAGGAAGCCAACCTCCCATTCATTGGCTGCATTTACACTGTGGAAAGGCTGCCAACATCAAAGACCCCTCTCACTCTGGTAATGCTCTCTTCCAACCATTTCCATCAGGCAGAAGATACAGAAAGTTGAACACACGCTCCAACAGGTTCAAGAATAGCTTCTTCCCCACTGGTTTCAGACTGCTGAAGGAACCACTCTAACTTCAAATGTTGATTTAATGTTGATCTTGCTTTGCACACCTCCTGTGCAATTGTAACCTTGTATGCCTTGCTCTACCTAAGCATCCTATGATCTGTATGTCCTTGGTTACTAAGATATGCCTGTACTGCTCGCAAGACAAAGCTTTTCACTGCACTTAGGTACAGTAAATCAAATCAAATCAAACTTGCCACTTTCAATTCAGATCAGTTCAAGATTGCAAAGAGCTTATTACATTAGCCCAACTTTGCAGCTGGTGGCAAAGACACCTCCCAACAGGGTATTTTTATCTTGTTGGTACAGTTTACATTATGGCAGCAGCTATGTAAAGAACTTTATTTCATAGCTTGAATTGAAAGTTTCCTGGAATTAGGTCATTTTGTTACTTTGGATTAAGTGATGTGTTATGATTCAGAACGCATGTTCACTCCATTTATTGGATGTTAATTCTTTTGCTTTATGCTTCATAGTTATACTTAGTTATATAGTATCTAGAGAAATCTTCATTGCAGTAACATGGATCATTCCACTATCCCATTTGAAGTCAAACATTATTGATGTGCCTATTTAATGGCACAAAGCACAATGTTTTATGCATTCTTACATCTCTCACATATGGACAGAGTAAGAGCAGCTCCAATTGGAAAACAAGTCAGTAAAGCTGGAGTTTGCTAAGGATATGAGAATTAAAAGCACTTCCAACACTTTTTTAATATCCAGGAAATAAAAGAATTTGCATAATATTATCAATGGCTCAGTGGTTGTACAGCTACCTTAGTCAGAAGGAGCTTGAGCAAATACTACACAGGAGCACTAAGAGTGTTGCAGTTAGAGCCATTTTCTTTCAGATGCAACATTAAATGGAGGCCCAGTATGCCCCCTGGAAAAGGCAAGGAATCCTTCGGCACTATCCCAAAGAGCAGCAGGGAAGATCTCTTCTGCAACCTGGGCAATAGTCTTTCCTCAAGCAACATCACTAAAACAGATTAACTCCAGGCACTATTACTTTGGTGTTTGCAGGTCCTTGCTGCGTACAGATTGAAGGCTGCATTTCCTACATTACAAGATTGGTTGTAAAGCATTTTGGGGACTTCCTTTTACCAAGAAAGGCGCTTCATAAATGCAAGTCCATCTGTCTTCTTTCATTCAGGGGGAAAAAAAAAGAGTCTTTTATACAGCAGTATCCCTGTACTAATAGAAATATGGCAGTATCCTCACACCAGACAGCACGGGTAGCTCTACACCAAAAAAGGCAGAGGGCAGAATTTGCCACACTAATGCTTTGGTTAATTTCAAAAGATGCCAGGTCTACTGTGACTGTCAGTATAAATATAGCACTCTAATACTTAATTCGTAAGTAACCCTTTGTTCCAGATCATCATGGGTGTAAGATGGCTTCACACTATTAAAGCTAGCCACCTCCGAAGTATTTCAAAATACACTTATACAGCAGCCGTATGTGTGGCTGAGTCAGCATTTCAGTACCCCTGGAACATGTGAGAGGATATTGCATCACTCCTTTCAGTCATTAGAAAGTTACAATTATTAAATGGTACATTTAATGTCAAATTCAAAGATCAAACAAAGCACACTTTTATGCATTCTGACAAAAAGTCACTGGACATGAAACATTAACTCAGTTTTTCTCTCTCCAGATGCTGCCGGACCTACTGAGTTTCTCCAAAACTGTCTATTTTGTTTCATCCCCTTCTACATCTGCTGTAGGAATGTGTAAGACATCAGAGAATTTATAAACTACAGTAGATTTCCCCTTACAAGATTCACATTCCTAATATTGCCATTCACAAAATAGTCCAGTTCATCTCTTGGGAAGAAATCCCACGTCCTACACACAAATTATTTTTACAGATTTTCATGCAGGGTATTTGAGCAGATAAGTTGAGGACGTAACCTGCCCAAAAATAACTGAAATAGAACTTGGCAGAAAATGGTGAATGTTTTAATATGTACCCATTAGTAGATATGGGAGAGAAAATTTAATGTCATTGTCCTAATACTGTGCTCTGCAGTTTATTCACTACAGAAAAGTGATTAAATGAGCAATTCATCCACGTTCAAAATTCTTGGATCGTTGGCAAAACAAGAAGGCTTCTCAGAGTAATTCCTCTGTTGAAAGTTCAACCTTTCATACGGCTCAAGTTCAACGCTTACTGTAACATTCAAGGACATTCCCTGATTTACAATGGCAGCTAGTCAAGTGATTCAAACACTTCTTATCCAAGATGAAATATGTTGTTGCATTAATTTTATATAGACGTTAGTTTAAGCCTCATTACGTTAAATGGGTATCATCCTGATGCATTTCAGGGGCATTACGACAGGACTACTGTTTTACCACCTTTAGCACAGGAGCTCTGTTCCACACTAGATCTGCCACATATGAACTTCCCAATTGTCATGTAAACTATAACTTACAAAAGAAATCTCCCTAGTGGTAAAGTGATGACTGAAAATACAGGTGATCCTCATTATACAAAATGAATACTGCATTTCATATTTTTAGGAACACAGCGCCTTTTACCAAGTAACTGGGGACAGCTCTTTTTCTGACCAAGTGGCAACACATACATAAGTCAGGAATGTCAGGACAGAACAAAGAATCATAGAATGACAGAATCTCTACCGTGTGGAAGCAGGCCATTTGGACCACTGAGTCCACACAGACTCTCAGAAGAGAATCCCATCCAGACTCACCCCACCCTAGGCCTGTAACCCTGCATTTCCCGTGGCTAATCCACCTAGCCTGCACATCCCTGGACACTATGGGCAATTTAACATGACCAGTTCAAATAACCTGCACATCTTTGGACTGTGGGAAAAAATCCACGCAGACATAGGGAGGATATGCAAACTCCACACAGACAATCACCCAAGGGTGAAATCAAACCTGGGTCTCTTGCATTGTGAGGTTATCCACTGAGCCACTGTGCCGCACCTGGGATTACAACTTGCATTATTTTTATGCAGCAAACAAAGTCAATTTGCTATAAACATATGCAGCAAACATAACCTGAAATCGTAGAATCCCTAGTGTGGAAGCAGGCCATTTGGTCCATTGAGTCCACACGAACCCTCTGAAGAGCGTCCCACACAGACCCAACCCCTACACTATCCCTGCATTTCCCACTCTAGACACAATGGGCAATTTAGCATAGCCAACCCATTTAACCTGCACATCTTTGGACTGTGGGAGGAAACCAGAGCCCCTAGAGGAAACCCATGCAGACACAGGGAGAACATGCAAACTCCACACAGACTGTTGCCAGAGGCTGGAATTGAACCCGGGTCCCTGGCGCTGTGAGGCAGCAGTGCTAACCACTGAGCCACCGTGTCACCCTGAAAATTTAACTGCCACCTTGAATTTTCTCAAGGTTTTTGAACAGTTTGTAAATTAGATTTTAAATTACTATCTCTGCATAAGCAATAAGTCTGGAAAACAATAGCCCACAACTTGATGGGTGTTATTATGTGTGCTAACAGGTACTGAGAGTCTGGAGCAACAGCTGTTAAGATTTGGTTAATAGGCATAAAGCTAAAAAAGGTCAAAAAAATTATATTTGGAAATTAATGTGAAGTCAAATGACAATAATTCATCTAGATTTGGAAACTCTGAGCAACATTTTCTTTCTGCAACTGTCTGACATTTTACTTGGGGGACTCTGTAGGAAATAGAACTTTTTTGATCTTGGGGATTTTATCAGACAACTTCCTCTTGCTTTACCAGATGTATTATTCGCCGTCTCTCTCAGTTCCTGGACTAAACAATTTCCCAGGCACACATTGCACAGTTTAACTCTTTCAATAATCCATGTGCAAGGCAAGTACCATGCTGAACAGCATCAGAGTAGCCTGCTGTGGCAATCCTTGTCTTCTTGCAATAACAAGAATGTATGGCAGGTGCCCTGAGAGGCATGTTTATACCCCTGGGGTGCAATTGGTAGTAATGCTCTTTCTAAGCTTTTCAGTCCAAGAAAATACCTACTCTTTCCACACTCCAAAATTTTTTTCCTTTTAAAAGTGTGTGGATGAAATATGACTTTCAAACAACCTAATGACTTTTTAAAATGTGCACGCAGGAAAATGTTCTCCAACTGAAATCAATCAATACGTTGGTGAACAATTCTTTACTCAAATCAATCCAAATTCATTCATCAAATGTCACCCCCAAGTTTACTTCACACCAACATTACAATCCAATGTCACAAGAAACAGGAGCAGGAATGGGTTATACACATGGCCCCTTAAACCTGTGAATGCACTGAGAGCATAGCTGCTTGAAAAATAACGAAAAATGTCAAACAGACAGGCACTAATTGGCTCATCACATGCACATTGGCACAGCAAAAGTAAAACCTCTTGTTTCATTCCACCTTCCTGCTCTTGGTCCCCAGCACTGTAGGGTACAAGGCATTCAATGCTCTTAAAAGATGGATGGTTTCTGCTTCCAAGGTGAGCTCCAGGCATTCCTCTCTAACTCCCACCATTCTTGATGCGAATGCACAACGACTAAAGCCAATAATCATAGCTGCTCTGTGAATCAATACACAGAATAAATTTGATTATCGGTCAGAAGTCCAAGTGCAGTATAAATTCAAGAGGGGTACGCTTCTGGAATATTATTCCAAGATCTCATATGTAGCACGAAAGGACCACTGCATGGAATCATGAGATTTTGTAAACTGGTAAATACCATACAAGTACCAAGCTACATACACTCTCCTTTACACTCACGCAGTCTCAATCTTTCTTTAAATGGTGTGTTCCAGGGCTGCATGATTGCCCATGCATTTAGGCACACAGTGACAAGAAAACATTTTTTTAAACCATCAATGTTTCATGCAATGCAACTGATTCCTTCCAGCACAAAATCTCATCAAATAAAGTGCTGATTCCAGGGAACATGGGGCTCTGGTCACAGATGTGCAATTCAGTTCCTCCAATGTTCATGACAGTGCTCTGTTTTAAACATCCAGTATGTATTTTCTATTTTGTCATCTTTCAAACATTCTATAGTAGACCTGGAATGTGTTGCCAGAGGTGGAGATGGATGCAGATACAATTGCAAGGTTTAAAAAGCATCTTGAGGAAAGGAGCAGTCATCGTTTCGGGTATAACGATTCTTCAGGGCTCCGATATCTGGGATTCCAGCATCTGCGGTTTATTTCGTCTCTTAAAAAGCTTCTTAACAGATATCTTAATAGGCAGGGAACAGAGGAATACAGACAACGTAGAGGCAAAAAGATTTTTAGTTTAGAAAGATATCATGTGCTTGTGCAGTCTTGGTGGGCTGAAGTGCCTGTTCCTGTGCTGTTTTTGTTCTATTGCCGATCTTTATTCTCCTTGCTGCAGCTACATATATTAAACTGCTCATGATGCAGAAATTGGGGTGGCCTGTTAATTCGCTATTAAAACAAGGTTTCAGAGATAAAAGAAAAGGCCTGTTGTCAATTGTGTAGTTTTTGTGTTAGGATGTGGTACCAAGAAACAGTGGTATTAAAGTCATGCCAATAGTGTCAAACATGTAATAAATACTCTCCCTGTGAGCTACCACCAGTCAGTAAACATGTCTGAGTTTAAGTAAACATCATATGCCAAATGAGAAGGTACAAGTGAGTAAGCATACAAGTACAGTTCGACCCAGGTAACTAATAAATTGTCCCATCTACCTAACAACCTAACAACACATAGCGTTATTTATCCTTAAGAGTTTGTAGCATCATTCAATTATTTAAGAATGTGTAGAACTTCAGAATTCATAGTTCTTCTCTGGAAGTGATTTTGATAAGTACAGAATGTCTTTGCAGCAAATGGTATCCTATATGGGCCTCCCAAAGCAGTGAAGGACCAACACAGGATTTCCCTCCAAGCATGAACACCACATCCATTAAGTAACATTGCCAGATTAGAAAGATTTAAAAAGGTAGTCAGGCAAGTTAAAACCAAAAGAACTGCGGAATAACAAGCATGGGGCTGGAACATTTGTTAACAAAGTATTTAGGATCCTTCGGTTTATAAATAGAGGCACAGACTATAAAGCATGGAAGTAACGCTACAGATCCAAAAATCACTGGTCAGACTACATTTTGAGTATTGTATTCAGTTCTGGGCACCTTATTTAGGGAAGGATGCTAAAGCCCTGTCGAGAGTTTAAAGGAGATTTACTAGAAGGAATTAAGGATTTTAGATAGAAGAATGAGGAGTGTGTTTCGGCTTGTTCTCCTTGGAGCAGAGAAGATTAAGAGGTGAACTTATTGAGGTATTCAAAATTATGAACAATTTTAACAGGGTAAACATGGATATTGTATTTCCACTACTTAGTATGTTAGTAACTAGGGGTCACAACTTCAAGATTGTCAGCAAGACAGCTAGCAGTGAGATGAGAAGAAACTTCTTTATTCACAGAGTTGTTAGGATTTAGAATGCACTGCCTGGAAGCGTGGTGGAGGTGGATTCCAGTGGAGGTTTCACAAGAGAGCTGGATATATATTTGAAAGGGATGAAGTTAAAGGGTCGCTCTTTCAGGAGCTGGCACAGACACGATGGGTTGAATGGCCTCCTTCTGTATTGTAAAATTCTATGATTCTATAAAAAGAATAGCACAGCATAATTATTCTGACATAACTCTTCTGACTTTGCCAACTGCCTTTGGAAGTCTAGTATGCCATACTTTTGGTGTTCCACAGTTCACTTGGAAAGTCAGACCCTAAAAAGATGTAACTCATTCAGAATTTTGCGGCTTTTTACTAGATCACAAACTAAAAGTCACTTTGCCTTTATTGTTGATAATTAATTCCATTACCTTATCCATTTGAAGAAGCAATGGCCTACTTGTATTATCGTTAGACTAGTAATCCAGAACTCAGCTAATGCTCCAGGCAGCAAATTACTGCAGATGCTGGAATCTTAACAGACAACAAAAAAAAAAAAAAAATCGAGATTACAGCAGGTCAGGCAGCATTCACCGAGTCATCTAGACTCAAAATATTAGCTTGCTTTCTCTCCATGGATGCTGCCTGATCCGCAGTGATCTCCAGCACTTTTTTTTTTCAGTTAATGTTCCGGAGACCCAGGTTCAAATCCTGCCGTGGCAGATGATGGAATCTGAATTTAATAAAGAATCGGGAAGTAAGAGTCTAATGATGACCATGAAACCAACGTCAATTGTTGGAAAAATACATCTGACTTACTTTAGGGGAAGGAAACCTACTATCCTTACCTGGTTTGGCCTGCATGTAATCCAGACTCTCAGCTTTGTGATGGACTCTTAACTGCCTTCAGGGCAATTGGGCATGGGCAATAAATGCTGGCCTGGCCAGGGATGCCTACATCCAATGAGTTACAATATTTAAAAGACACTTAGAGAAGTACATGAATAGGAAAGGCCTGGAGGGATATGGGCTAACGCAAGCAAGTGGGACTAATTTAATTTGGGAACATGGTCGGCATGGACTAATTAAACCGAAGGATCTGGTTCCATGATGTATGACTCTATAAGAAAAATGAATCTGTGGACAACTGGATCTGCTCTCAAACTCTGAAACTCTCTCCACTGTTGATCCAGTCTCTCTCACTCAGGACCAGAACATCAAAACTCTCCTTGTTGTTTAGCAACTATAAGATTAATGCCACAGATTTTACTTATTTGGAATATTTGCCTCGGACATCTAACTCCCTGAAATCAACATGGTTTCTTCCATTTGGATTTCTTTTTGTGGAGGAGAAGAAAGAAATGCTGTTTCTGTCTTTACTAGAGATTGTAAAAAGAGCTAACATTTAAGAAATTTGCTACTTTCTTATGCTGTTTCAGTCCTGTTTCTACCCTTCAAGGCTCTCACAACACTCTTAGTGATCTAGATTTTTGTGTAGTTATCTATGGCTATACTTTTATTCCTACATTTCCTGCCAAACTTAATGACCATTTTGAGTAGCAGTTCAGTTCAGTTCAGTAGTGAAAAACTCTTCTTAATCAGAAGTTCAAAGGCTCAAGCCCCTCTTCAGGACTTAACGACATAACTAAGTTAAAACCAAGAGTGTGCAACATCTATAAGTGATGTTTTTTGAATGAAATATTAAACACAGACGTCTGTCCATCTGTTCAAGTAGCCATACCAGGCCCCATTAAAGGGAGTTCTTTATGTCCTAGCCATTTTAATCCCATAATAACACTGCCATAACTTTTCTCTGTTGCATCCAGGCTCCAGCAGTGCACAAATCTGATATTGCATTTGGCTACGTAACTTGTCAAAAAGTATTTCAATGATTGGCATGTCCAACAGATGTGAAAGCTGTTGTACAGATGCATGTTCTTAACAGGTGATCCACACAATGTTCTAATCTCATCAATTGTATGCTAATCCTGAATTTGTTCAGTTTTTTTTAATTCAAATAGCCACATATTCTAATATTTTAATAGCTACTTCTTCCTGTCCCTAAGAGAGCAAAGAGGTTCAGAGAATTGTATTAGACATCAACTCAGCAAGAGATGCTATAGGAAGGATGTTATGAAATTTGAAAGGGTTCAGAAAAGATTTGCAAGGACGTTGTCAGGGCTGCATGGTTTGAGCTATAGGGAGAGGCTGATTAGGCTTGCGCCATTTTCCTGGAGCATCACAGCCTGACAGGTGGTCGTAAAGAAGTTTATAAAACCAAGATGGGCATGGATAGGGTGAATAGTCAAGGTCCTTTCCCTGGGGTGGGGGACTCCAAAATTAGAGGGTATAGGTTTAAGGTGAGAGGGTAAAGATTTAAAAGGGACCTAACAGGCAATTTTTTTCACACAGAGGATGGTGCACGTATGGAATGAGCTGTCAGTGGAAGTGGTGGAGGCTGGTACAATTATAACATTTGAAAGGCATCTGGAACAGTATATGAATAGGAAGGGTTCAGAAGGATATGGGCCAAATGTGGGCAAATGGGACTAGATTAATTTAGAATATCTGGTTGGCATGGACAAGTTAGAGCGAAGGGTCTGTTTCCATGCTTTACGACTCTATGACACACTTGGCAATAAAAGATTGGAACCAAATTAACTTTCTGTGGCAGATCTGTTAACCAGGTACTTATATCATTCTGTAGCACTTAATCTGGTTAATGGGTCATCAGCAATGCCTATCTTATTAACTGTATCTGGAGGAGACAACCTGTGAACTCAGAGTGGGGTGCAATGTTCCCACTCAAATCCAGATAACTCTAAACCAATGTCCCAAGAGATAAGGTTGCCCCAGCCATCTGAAAAATGCCCAACAGTGAAACTTCTGCAAGTGATCGAGAAGCATCTCCACAGAAGCTATAGAAAGTGTCCTCAAAGATTTTACAATCATACAGAAAAGCGACATGAATTTCTTAATAGTTTAGTTTGGAAATTCCTACACATGACAAAAGCAAGTTTCTCTGCATGCCAAGGCAAACGGGTGGGAAGGAAAAAAAAATGAGAATCAGACTCTAGGATGAATGAATCAGGACAGACCATAAAAATTGGAGGGAGAAAAGAGATGACGTATCCACGTATTACAAATACAACCACATTGTAACAGAACAATCATTGATTGCAATCAGTACTAAGCAGGAAGAGTCTGAATTAAGAAAATTCCAAGATGTTAAACAGACTGTACAGTTCATTTTGTTTCATGCTGGAACATTCCTTCCTGTGTGCTGATTATTTTCTCTGTTTTGAAGGAAGTATTTTCACTATCTGACTCTTTAGAAAGATAATCTGTTAAATTCAGTTTTAAAATTTAGTGCAACATGTATTTAGGTGTACTGTGTTAATTGAGAGAATACTATTTAATTTCTATAAATAGCAAATCTCTTATTTGATCGTTAAGCTTATTCAAGCGGATACTACGCATTTAAGGTCTTTTATTTTAAAGTCACCCAAGTTAAAATATCTTATGGCTCCAAAGTGACAAATGCACAATAACAAATTTCATCTCATTTTTAACCTCCAGAAATTCCTGATGCTATAAACAGAATTTTATTAATTTAAAATCTATGCTTTAAACCATAGATGCTTAATATCAAGGCAACCAAATGATAGTATTCTTGATTGACAGTCCCTCAGGATTGAGGATGACTTGCTTCCACTCAAGGGGGATGGGTTCTGTAGTGACTGGCTGCAGACTCTACTCGAGGATTCTGGATTCTGCGCGCTCTTTCTTCTGCTTGCACTCAGTCTCCACGTACTTCACTCAGTCACATGTGAAGCAGCTGGTGCTTTCGCTGTTGCTTCTTCTCCAGTTTGTGCATTCAAGGGGCAAACAATTCCTACATGTCGGTGGGGGTGTTGCATTTGTTTAGAGAGAATGTCAAGGTGACCTTGTAATGTTTCCGCTGCCCTCCTAGTGATCACTTAGCTTTGCAGAGCTCAGAGTAGACCACATGTTAGGGGCATATAAACAATGACAGTAGAGATTAGAAATAGAGACTTGGGGAATAGTTCCGCCATATACATAAAGAAAAGTTTCAGGTTCAGAGCTGTTTACTGATCTTAACCAGGTTAACAACAGGATTTCAACAGAAACAAAAACAGAAATTGCTGGGTCACTGGACCCAAACTCTGCTTTCAACTTTGCTTTCTCTCCACAAATGCTGCCAGACCTGCTGCGTTTTTTCAGCAATTTCTGTTTTCCATCATCAACAGTTCTTTGGGCTTTTTTTAAAAAAGATTTCAACAGACATCGTTTCTGGAATCTGAGGAGTGGTGAGCGGAAAATCTTATTTTACCATGTGCCTTGTGGCAGCACAGTGGGTAAAATGCAAGTCTGAGCATCAGATGAGCATCAACACAGTTGAAACCCTGCCAATGATCAGAAGTTCAACCAACATTCAAACAAAAGCAAAATACTGCAGATGCTGTAACAGAAAATGTTACAGAAATTCAGCAGATCTGGCAGCATCTTTGGAGAGAGAAACAGCACTTTGAGTCTGATATGACTAATCATCAGAACTTTTCTTTTTGACTCTTAATGTTCCTTAGGCAATAACAACTGCAGTGCTACTCATGGCACCAATATTCCAATAAATAAAGAAGAGATAAAAGGTACTGCAGATGCTGGAGAATCCGAGATAACAAGCATGGGGCTGGATGAACACAGCAGGTCAAGCAGCATCATAGGAGCAGGAAAACTCGACGTTTCGGGCCTAAACCCTTCATCAGAAAAATCAGAAAAATAAAGAAGAGCATTGCTTTTCACCTGGCTCAAATTAAAAAGAATAATTCTAACACTTCCCAAAACAACAAATTCCCCTTAATTATTTTGACTTTGCTACAAACAAACATATTTCACCTTCAAAACATGTATGACTGAAAAAATAACCTTAAATAAAAAGCCTTCAAAACATGTATGACTGAAAAAATAACCTTAAATAAAAAGCCTCAAACATACTACAAGTGAGTATTAAGAACACATTGAGTAATGAAACCTAATTTCCTGAAAAAAGTTACGTTTGCATCAGGATTTCCGACAGTTGTTTATAAAACCACATTTCCAATTTATAGCACAAGTTACAATTAATTTTAATCATTAAATACACGAATCAAAATGGCTTAATTAATAAAATAAAATGTTCGTTATAAACGAGTGACAAGTTATGCAACATGTAATGCAAGGAAACACACTGGTAAAATATTATACTTGGATCAAGTTTATAAAGACTTACAGCTGTTGACAAAAACTTCATTTTAGTAGAACGAATGAAATAATTTCATAGGAAATCTATGTGGGATTGGGTATGTGTTTACCATTTATCTGAAGTTATGCCCATCTCTCTCTTCCATACCTATTGGCAACATAAGACTTTGAAAGGAAGCGTCTTTGGCAAACGTGGCAACAATATGATGATTACGATGATCGACTTTCAGATTCCTTGAGGACCTTTTATTGACCTCTATCTGACAACATTTAATATATTTTTGCAACTGCTGAGGAGTAAAGATCCTCTGGTAATTACAGCAGGTCTCCCTTTCATTTTCAGGCTAGGATACTGCCCTCATGCTTGACAGTAATGGATTATTACTTAAAACTATATACAGCTCCCAGGGCCAGGGGAATTGAATGATAAATTGTGATATATTAATCTAATCAGCATATCTGCCCAGTTTCACAATGGGTAATAGAATCATTTTCATACGTAGACACTACTGTTCACACACAGCATTTGGAACTTAGTTAAATAGGAGGTTGAACAAACTGGAGACTCATACTTCAAACAGTTCTCACATTTCACACAACTGAACTGTTCACAGCTGCTTCAATTTGGCCAACTGCTACCATTCCTACACAACATTCATTCAATTTCTAATCTTCAATCAAGACACCAACTCCATGGGTCAGCAATCACACATTACAAAAGGTTTCTGTGGGAGGTGATCATCTTTGTGCTAACCAGTTCTAATTCTAATTACTGAAAGAACACAACCTTTGGGGGAGGGAGCTAAGTGTTGAGGCTGAATGGGAATGTGCAGGACAGCTAGATTGCTTCGTGTTTCTGATAAGAACTACAATATAATGCTGCATGGACAAACACACAGATGGAATCCAATGCAGGAAAGTGAATGATACATTTTCAATTAAAGAATATGGCAGCCAACCAGCGAATATAATTTTAAAGGCATTACAAGAACAGAGAATCCCTTAGGGAGTCTGGGTACTTAATAAAGCATATAGAATTTCAGAATGCAAATTTGAACAACACCTTTACTTTTGTCTGGGCACCCTACAGCCCACAGGAGTCAACACTGAGTTCTTCAATTTCAAATAACTTTCCAACCCAACCCCCGGCTCCCTTTCCAGCCCCACCTGCTCTCTTCCATTCCACCTTCTGACCCTCCCTTCCAGCCACCAAACCGGATTTATTCTTCCCATCTACCAACCAGGTCGTATGTACTACCAGCGTCCACCTATCACCACCCTTCCACTACCACCCCTCTCTCCCTCTCTCTGCAGCTCCCCCTACACCCACATTCAGTCCTGAAGAAGGGTATTAACCGAAACACTGACTTCTCCTTTCCTCCAGATGCTGCCTGGCCTGCTGTGTTCTTCCAGCCTCCTGTTTGTCTATGCTGGATTCTAGCATCTGCAGTTTTTTTTGTCTTTAATATAGAACCTTGGATTTTATAAAGAGAAGCAAAGAATACAAAAGCAAGGAGATTAAGCTATATCTTTAAAATAATGGTTTGACACGATCTAGAAGAGTATGCCCCATTGTGGGCACCACACTTTTAGAAAGGCTTCGGGAAAGGTTTGGAAGAGATTTCCTAGAATGGTTTCTGAGATGAGAAGTTACAATTACGTGAGTAGAATGTAGAAACTAGGTTGCTCTCCTTTGAGCAGGGACAGTGAAGAGGAGATTTGCAGAGGTGTTTAAAATAATGAAGGATTGAGAGTAGTTTTCTTTTCTTTATTCATTCACAAGATGACAGGCGTCGCTGGCTAAGCAGCATTTATTGCCCATCCCTATTTGCCCAGAGGGCAGTTAACAGTCAACCACATTGCTGTGGGTCTGGGGTCACACGTAGGTCGGACGAGGTAAGGATCGCAGTTTCCTTTCCTAAAGGACATCAGTGAACCAGATGGGGTTTTCTGAAAATCAACAATGGATTCACGGTCATCAATAGATTCTTAATTCCAGATATTTATTGAATTCAAATTCCACCATCAAATCCTGTTGTGGGGGGATTCGAACTCTGGTCCCCAGAATGTTATCTGGGTCTCTGGATTAACAGTCCAGCAATAATACCACTAAGCCATGGCGTCCCTACAGTAGTAGGTAAATAATTTGATTTGATTTATGATTGTCACATGTACTGAGATACATTGAAAAGGGTTGTTTTGCGTCCTAACTAGACAAATCATACTTTACATAAGTACATCAGGGTAATAGAACAGAACGCAGAATATAGTGTTACAGCTTCAGAGAAGGTACAGAGAAAGATCAAGTCTAATACATGAGAGCTCCATTCATAAGTGTGAATAACAACAGGCAAAAAGCCATTGGTACATGTTTTCAAAATTTTGTATCTTCTGCCCAATGGAAGACCGTGGAAGAGAACATAACCAGGGTGCAAGGGGTCTTGGATTATGTTGGCAGTCTGCCTGAGGCAGCAGGAAGTGCAGATAGAGTCAAATGGAAGGAAGGCTAGTTTTTGTGAAAAGAAACTCAGTATTTTCCAATGCCTGAAGAGACAATAACAAGATGGCGTGGATTAAAGGTGGTTTTGCAGAAGAATTAGAGAAAATAAAAAGGAGTATTTTTAATACAAAAATTGGTTCAAATTTGGAACACATTCCATGATAAGGTCATGAATATAAGTTCACGAGGAACCTCCAAAATGAAACTGAATTAGTACACATAGGAGAAAAAAGTTGGAAGGGTTATAGGAAAGAGAATGGTGACAATCAGATTGTTCTTTGAAACAGCCAGAGGCTCAAACCAAATGGCATCCTTTACTGGAGACAACAAGCATGGGGCTGGATGAACACAGCAGGTCAAGCAGCATCATAGGAGCAGGAAAACTTGACGTTTTCCTGCTCCTATGATG
>JAHRHZ010000251.1:4448544-4464856 GCA_024137785.1 Ginglymostoma cirratum
CATCATAGGAGCAGGAAAACGTCAAGTTTTCCTGCTCCTATGATGCTGCTTGACCTGCTGTGTTCATCCAGCCCCATGCTTGTTATCTCCGATTCTCCAGCATCTGCAGTACCTTTTATCTCGGCATCCTTTACTGTACTGTTCTATGAGTTATACTACACCCATCAAGCTCAGTCCTCTGTCTGCACTGCCCAATGATTCTAAGGACCTGCAATCTCAGATTAACTGCTTCAGCATGGTTTTATAATTGTTCCCTAAACAGTTGCACAAGATGAACTAAGATAACAGCGTGAATGCACACCAAATTAAGCTTTCTAAAAAATGAACAAAAAAAATCTGTTTTCAAATAAATGCACAAAATCCATGCAAAGGATTGTGGGTCAAGTCCCATTTCAAAGACTTAGCACAAAAATTGGCCTACACTTTAATGCAATGTGAGGATGGCCTACACTAGAGTTTCTATCTTTCAGGGGAGATGGTAAACGAGGCCCAGGCTTCTAATTTACGTCCAGGGTTTGATGACCCAATATCAGTCCAGCATCAGCAAAGCAGATTATCTGGTCATTAACTAATTGCTGTTTACACCATGCTCTGCACAATCTGACTGTCACGTTTCTCTACATTACAATAATAGCTGCAAATTTCACTCACGGAGAAGCACTTCTAAATTACTGCAGTCAAAAACAGAAAGTAAAATGCACCTCAGATTTCTTGATATCCAAAATTTGCTGAAGTTAATCATATCCAATGCTTACAAAAGCCTCCAAAGCATCTAAGGCCATAAGGGGCAGTGCTAAGTAACAGCAGGACATAAAATGTTTAATTCCAAACATACTGTTTCATGTCAATAAAAAATACAGAACTAAACCTGTCCTCCAAAAGTACTGCAGCAACACTTCTTCAGTGGTTCTGAAATTTATCACAATTACAACATTCACTGGAACCTTTACTCAGGCTTCCCCTATGAATCGAGGGGCAAATGCGCTCTCTAGCTTTTCCCCTGCTGGACACAACCTATATATTGCATGTCATACCGCCCCTTTAAGATTGCTGCCCTAATTCTGCACGTTAAAGAAAAAGTAACATTGTGGATCACCGCAAGGTTTTTCAGTTTAGAGAGAACACTGGTCCCAGATTCACTTCCTCTTCTGAATTATCTAATCTTAATAACAGTGGCAGTGAGCTTACAAGATAGTTCAGCGTTCCCTGCATTCCCAGATCAGGAATTAAAAAAAACACTGCTAGCTTTCCATTTCTTGATCCGCTCTGACAGATGAAGAAACGATTAGATGAGGACAAGGCTAGAATTAGTTATGATACTGCTGCCTATTCCAAAATCACAGCAGCAAAATCTATTGACATGCACTGTCCGGACTCAACCATAAAAGTAGTCTCAAGTTCAGTCAGCAATTTAACATCCAATGGTGAGGAAGTCCATCTATGAACGCAAGCAGGTACAGTTCAAAGGTGAAAAGGCAGTTCCAGGAGAACATAACACAACAAAGATTTTATACAATGTATCTTGAGCCAATTCGGTGGGCAATGACTTCTAATAAATATGCAATTTGATGCATGGATCACAGTTTCAGTTCTGAAAATAACCCAGTGTTTAACAATGTGAAGACAACCCTGCTTCATTGGCTACGCTTTTCTTACATATTTTCTAATACTTTTAAACATATTCTAGAAATTTCTACCCTCCCTCTCTCTTTTCCCTGTGCTCCCCTTCCCCAGTTTAAAAAAAAAAGAAAACTTTTCTTCAGTTACAACAAATTTAAACCACATTCCAAATGCTGTTAAGTGGAAGGGCTCAGTTACTTTGTCTGTTTCAAAATGGCAAATTCTGCACCTTATTTCCTCACCCAATCACCACCAATTCATTAGAATTACGGTCATATTATAGCATTATTGGACACAGGGCTGTTGTGGCTGCAACACTGCATTGTGAATGCAACCCAATGGGACCCATATCAACAACAGGTATAGTTTTTGCTTACATTGAAAATTATTGATGCATTACAACAGATGGACAAGAAAGAACCTGTATTTACATAGCGTGCATCTCATAAAATATGCCAAGAGCATAGTTGCAGGAAAGTACATTGATAGCTTAGGCAATTTGCACAAATTAACATCTAGTTTTAGTACCCACTCCTGGATGACCTCACGGACATCTGAATCAGAAAAACTTTGTTCATCACGGCTCTTGGCTAAGAGAATAGGCAGCAAATGAGCTGTTCAAAATTACTACCATACCTCTAACCTCGGTATTTTCTACTATAGATCTTGTCTAAGTAATCAACCATAAAAACTCAAAACAGCTGATGAATTATTTCTTTTGCGCTGAGAACTGCTCAGACAGTACCAGAAGACAAGTTTTCCTTTCAATTTTCATTAAAAATTCATCTCATGATTTCTATATACAAACGAATGAATTCCCACATAACAGGGCTATCCTGTGCTTAACAATATGAACTTCATGAGTCTCACGACAGCAGCACAGTTTAAGCGCATAGTGCAGCCACCTTTCTCTTTACAAGTTATACGGCATCACTCATTATTTTATCCATCTGTAAGTTGAGTCCAACTGGCTTTTCTCCCTTTCACATTGATGCTGACATCACAATGAAAACAACGGACAGGCATATACATAAGCATATCAATATGCTGGCCACACCAGCAATGGTGCTACAATCAGCATTACAACAGCAGGTTTTGATAGTCCCAGTGTACTGATAGCAATCATGCAAAACGCACTGCAAGAAACTGGCAGGGCAGTGCTTTTTAATTAGTATGCCACAAGCACCCCTAAAGGGTTCCAGGCAATTTTGAGGTAATTAAAAAGTTGTAGCAAATTTTCATGATACACTGCTCTTATTTTTAATGAAAAATAATATTTAAATATTATGCATTTTCATTAATTTGTTCAGTAGTGTATTACTTAGTTTTTATTTTTGTTTTATAAAATTTCTTTGGAAGGGGAGGAAAGGGGGGATGTTGGTCTTTGACAGAATTTTAATGTGTTAGAGTTCCTCAACCAAAAATAAGTTGAAAACCACTTTTCTAGCTATGTGTTCATCTTAAAATCCAGAATAATCCTGATGACTGGAAGGCTACTGTAATATGTCTTGCAAGAGCCAAAAAAAAACTAAGAGATCCTAAAAAAAGGAAGCACGGGGAGCTGCTGCAGTTTTCCAACATTAAAAAATAAGCATCACGAGACGTGAGATGTTCAAATATAAATAACTCTCAACATGGTCCCCATAGGGCAGGGGGAGGAGGAGGAGGAGGGGACAGTGACAGAGACAGAGACAGACAGAGACAGACAGAGACAGACAGAGACAGACAGAGACAGACAGACAGAGAGAGAGACAGAGAGAGAGACAGAGAGAGAGAGAGAGAAAGACAGGCACAGAGAGAGAGAGGGAAGAATGCAAAGACTCAGTTCTACACATTGCCTTTCACAATCTCTGGATTTCCGGAAGCATTTTACACTGAATTAAATACTTTTGAAGTGTAATCAATCACGACATCAAGCAGGCAACTTTGCAAAGCAAGGGCCAACAAACAACCATGAGATAACTGGCCTGTGGCGAGTGATGGTTGAGGTTAGTAATTTTAAAAAAATCCAAAATCTCAGTTATATGGTGAAAAAAGCTACATCTTTCCACAGTATATAAAAAAAAACAATTTTTACCATACAAGATATCTTTAAGGAATTGAAGCAACTGAAGAAACCATATATTTGCTTATTTTCAGTTGCTGGATCTAGCCTCTATTCTTCAACTTGCCTTAAGTGGGAAACTCTGCATCCTTCAAGATTGGGACATTCAACATTTTAAGCGATGTTGAATGAAGATTAAACATTGGCCAGGATAGATGGAATAATCTTCTTCTTGCCTTCAAAATAAGACCAAGGAACCTTTTTATGTCAACTTGAGACAGCTCACCCGGCCTCAGTTCAACATTCATTCACTTCCACAAAGCTGAATTTCGACTCTTGCTTTCTATTGAATGTCCCCTGCAAAAAAGTTTTTACGCATACTCAGCTGTTATGCTTACTATTTGCGAATCACTGCTGTGTTTGGGTTCACACATCAAGAATGTCTATTTGGGTAAGGTACAAACGCTTGTTATTTGTCATAATCCAATATAAGTTGACAACTTCAGGAGAAAGGGGGCAAATCAGAGAGGGAAAAACAACATGCTCCTGCCCCACCGAACTCATCTCCACCTACCGAGACTCCATTTTCACCCCCGTGGTCCAGGAACTCCCTACTTACGTCTGTGACACCACCCACGCCCTCCACCTCCTCCAGAACTTCCAATTCCCCGGTCCCCAACACCTCATTTTTACTATGGACGTCCAGTCCCTATACACCTATATTCCCCATGCAGATGGCCGAAAGGCCCTCCGCTTCTTCCTGTCCCGCAGAACTGACCAATCCCCCTCCACTGACACCTTCATCCGCTTAGCCGAACTCGTCCTCACCCTCAACAACTTCTCTTTCAATTCCTCCCACTTCCTACAGACAAAGGGGGTGGCCATGGGCCCCCGCATGGGCCCAAGCTATGCCTGCCTCTTTGCAGGTTACGTGGAACAATCCCTCTTCCGTACCTACACTGGCCCTAAACCCCACCTCTTCCTCCGTTACATTGATGATTGTATCGGCGCCGCCTCGTGCTCCCACGAGGAGCTCGAACAGTTCATCCACTTCACCAACACCTTCAACCCCAACCTGAAGTTCACCTAGACCATCTCTAACATTTCTCTCTTCTTCCTAGACCTCTCTGTCTCCATCTCGGGTAACCACCTAGAAACCAATGTCCATTTCAAGCCCACCGACTCCCACAGCTACCTGGAATACAGCTCCTCCCACCCACCTTCCTGCAAAAATGCCATCCCCTATTCCCAATTCCTTCGCTTCCGCCGCATCTGCTCCCAGGATGAGGCATTCCACTCCCGTACATCTCAGATGTCCTCATTCTTCAAGGACCGCAACATCCCCCCCGCAGTGGTCGAGAACGCCCTCGACCGTGTCACCCGCATTTCCCGCAACTCATCCCTCACACCCCATCCCCGCAATAACAACCAAAAAAAATCCCCCTCGTCCTCACGTACCACCCCACCAACCTCCGGATCCAACGCATCATCCTCCGACACTTCCGCCATCTGCAATCCGACCCCACCACCAAAGACATTTTTCCCTCCTCACCCTTGTCTGCTTTCCGGAGGGACCACTCTCTCCGTGACTCCCTCGTCCGCTCCACACTCCCCTCCAGCCCCACCACACCCGGCACTTTTCCCTGCAACCACAGGAAGTACTACACCTGCCCCCACACCTCCTCCCTCACCACAATCCCAGGCCCCAAGAAGACTGTCCACATCAAGCAGATGTTTACGTGCACATCTGCCAATGTGGTATACTGCATCCACTGTACCCGTTGTGGCCTCCTCTACATCGGGGAAACCAAGCAGAGGCTTGGGGACCGCTTTGCAGAACACCTGCGCTCAGTTCGCAACAAACAACTGCACCTCCCAGTCGTGAACCACTTCAACTCCCCCTCCCATTCCTCAGACAACATGTCCATCCTGGGCCTCCTGCAATGCCACAATGATGCCACCCGAAGGCTGCAGGAACAGCAAATCATATTCAGCCTGGGAACCCTGCAGCCCAATGCTATCAATGTGGATTTCACAAGCTTCAAAATCTCCCCTCCTCCAACCGCATCCCAAAACCAGCCCAGCTCGTCCCCGCCTCCGTAACCTGTCCTTCCTCTCACCTATCCCCTCCTCCCACCTCAAGCCCCACCCCCATCTCCTAACCTCATCCCGCCCCCTTGACCTGTCCGTCCTCCCTGGACTGACCTATCTCCTCCCTACCCTCCCACCGACACTCACCTTTACTGGCTCCATCCCCGCCTCTTTGACTTGTCTGCCTCCTCTCCACCTATCCTCTCCTCTATCCATCTTCTATCCGCCTCCCCCTCTCTCCCTATTTATTTCAGAACCCTCTTCCCCTCACCCATTTCTGATGAAGGGTCTAGGCCCGAAACGTCATGCTTTCCTGCTCCTATGATGCTGCTTGGCCTGCTGTGTTCATCCAGCTCCACACCTTGTTATCTCATGTGAGAAGAAGCACTGTCCTATGATCTTTAAGCAGTAACATTTATAAGTCTGGAGGTAGAAAATCAATTCTCAGAATCACAAGCTATTTCAGACTGGAGAGTTGAAATATTCTGTAAAGCACTGTTATAGCCAATTATTTCTGAAAACCTCCAGTGTTTACTCACCAAAGCAGGCAAATGACCAGTAAAAACAAATCAGAAGTTTTATATGAGCAATTCACCTAGTGGTTTTCCGCAAAGATATGAAGGATCACATGGCTTCTACTTCTGCTGCTTTTCACGTACTACTTTCACATACTGATAATTAGTGCTGTAATAAACAAGGTTGCTTACAGCTTTTACCACAGTTATTCCATCACTACTTGTGGCTCAGCGCCTCACAGCACCAGGAACCCAGGTTCAATTCAAGTCTTGGGCAACTGTGTGTGTTGAGTTTGCACATACTCCCCGTGTATGCGTGGGTTTCCTCCAACAGCCCAAAGATGTGGTGGTTAGGTGGACTGACCATGCTAAATTTCCCATTCTGTCCAGGGATATGTAGGTTTGGTTGATTGGCCACGGGAAATGCAGGGATACAGGGATCGGGTACAGGAATGGGTCTGGGTGGAATGCTCTTTGGAGATCGGTGTGGACTTGTTGGGCTGAATGGCCTGTTTCAACATTTAGGGACTCTAGGAGAACAGATGTGCTTCAAAAAGTGTGAATGAACTTTCTTCAATGTCAGCATGGAGGAAAGCTCTGTTTTTCCTTCCTTTGCATATTTCAAATCAAGAATTGAGTAGACTGCAGTTAGTCTGAACAGGCAATACCAACTGTTCTGAGGAAGGGTCACAGGACCTGAAATGTTAACTCTGTTTTTACCTTCACAGATGCTGCCACACCTGCTGAGCTTTTCCAACAACTTTGTTCTTGTACCGACTGTGGTGGACTGGACAACTGTGATTATCCTCTACATCCAACATTCCCTTGTCTCAATAGATTTTCAACAGGCAATCCTAGTGCTAATTTCAAAGACACCACTGACAATTTATGGCCAATTAATTCAGAAATTAGATTAGAGTAGATATATTTATTTGTCACATGTACTAACTATAGAAATACAGAAGTGCAGCAATAAGTGCACAAAGTTGCCATTCACTGGCGCCCACTTGGTTACAAAAACCAGAAACAAAAGATTTAACAGAGCTAAAAGCTAAGCGAGAAAAGTCCTATCCCCACAATGGTGCAGGCGCCGCTCCAATCACTAGGATACCCAGGAAGCTGCTCCCGCTGCTATGCAAAAGGCCCACTTCTGCCGCCGACCGCTGCTGCCTCACTGGCCTGCTCTCGCCACCGAACTGGCCCAATCTTGATCCGCTGCTGTCACTGTGGGACATTCAGCTTCTGCCACGCAATTCCCGTTTGCAGCCTGACTCCTTAGGTAAGTAGTTAAAAGGGCAAGGGGTGGGGGGGAATAAAATTACTGCAGAGAGGAGACAGAAGAGGAGGGGGGAGGACAAAGAAAAGGAAAGGGAGCTGGTGAGCAGTGTGGAGCTCCGAATGGAGCGACTTACCCTGCCACCATCTTGCTGCCTTAATTGCCCAGTTTATTAAGAAGCACGTAAATGCATGCCATGTAGGTATGATTTATAACCAAGAAATCTTGGAAATGGCTAGATTTAAACACAGGTTTAAGAAAACAAAAACGAACCATTATTGAGGAAAACTCAGATCAAACTCTCAATATTAGCTCTGTTTCTCTCTCAACAGATGCTGCTGACCTTGTGAGGTTCACCAGCACTTCATTTTTGCTTTGATCAAATTCAACTTGACAGACTAGCCACTTCAGCCAGTAAATCTCATGAGCTAGAAAGACTACTAAACTTCAAACTTCACATTCTAAGGAAAAAACAGGGAGGCATGCTAACTGTAGAGTCATACAGTGTGAAAACAGACTCTTCGGTCCAACTTGTCCATATCAACCAGCTATCTTAAACTGATCTAGTCCCATTTGCCAGCATTTGGCCCATATCCTTTTCAACTCTTCCTATTCATGTACCCATCCAGATGCCTTTTAAATGTTCTAATTGTGGCAGCCTCCACCATTTGCTCTGGCAGCTCGTTCCATACATGCACCACCCTCTGTGTTAAAAAGTCGTCCATTAGGTCCCTTTTATATCTTTCCCCTTTCACCTTAAACCTGTGTCCTGGGAAAAAGGTCTTGGCTTTTCACCCTATCCATACCCCTCATACCTGAACAACCTCTATAAAGATCATCCCTCAGTCTCTGATTCTTCACGGTAATAAGCTCCAGTCTATTCAGCCTCTCCCTATAGCTCAAACCCTCCAATCCCAGTAAATTTTTTCTTAAGAGTCCTGACACGAAACATCAACTTTCCTGCTCCTCTGATGCTGCCTGGCCTGCCGTGTTCCTCCAGCTCCACACTGTGTTATCTCTGACTCCAGCATCTGCAGTTCTTACTATCTCTGAACATCCTCACAAATCTTTCTTTCTGAACCCTTTCAAGTTTAACATATTTCCTGCAGAAGGACGGCCAGAACTGTACACAGTATTCTAAAAGTGGCCTCACCAACGTCCTGTGCAGCTGCAACATGACATCCCAACTCCTATACTCAATGTTCTGTTCAATGAAGGGAGGCGTGCCAAATGCCACCTTCATCACCCTGTTTACTTGCAACTCCACTTTCAAGGAACCATGCACCCACACCCCTAGATCTTTGTTCAGCAACAAACCCAGGGGTCCTACCATTAACTGTATAAGTCCTGCCCAGGCTTGCCTTAACAAAATGCAACACCTCACACTTATCTAAATTAAACTCCATCTGCCACTCCTTGCTCCATTGGCACATCTGATCAATGTCCTGTTGTACTGTGAGATAACATTCTTCACTGTCCACCACACTATCAATTGTGGTGTCATCTGTAATCTTACTCACCATACCTCCTATATTCACATCCAAATCATTTATGTAAATGATGAAAAGCAGTGGATCCAGCACCAAGCCTTACAGCACACTGCTGGTCACAGGCCTCCAATCCAAATAACAACTCTCTATTACCACCCTCAGTCTCCTACCTTCAGCCAATTTTGTATCCAATTGATTAGTTCCTCATGGAACTCCACATAATCTAACCCTGCCAACCCGTGTGCCATGCAGAACTTTGTCAAACACCTTGCTGAAGTCCATTTAGACAATGTCTATTACTCTGTCGTCAATCTTGTGACATCTTCAAAAAACTCAATCAAATGAGTTTTCGCATGCATAAAGCCATGTTGGCTATCCCTAATCAGTGCTAGTATTGAGGGAGAATGACTGAATTTCCAAGTATTGAAGAATAACCCATCAATAAGTACTGTCTATGAGACTCAAGCATGCTAGTCAACAGGTCTTGTACACTGGTCAGCGCCAAGTGAGCTGCTCTTAGCCATAGCAGCTGGGGTATGCAGGTGGCGGTAGTCCCAAATATCTGTATCCCTCGTCCTTCTAGGTTGGAGGTTTGAACATGCTGTCAGAGGATCCCGAGTATATTACTGCACTTCAGATGATATACACTGCTGCAACTGTGCGATGGCAGAGGGAATGAATGTTGAGGGTGGCAGACAGTGCACCAATCAAATGGGTTGCATTGTTCTTGATGGTCAAGCTTCTTGAGTGTTGCTGGAGTCACATCTACGTAGGGAAACGCAGAACATTCTATAACATTCCTGAACTGTCTTGTAAATGTTCAACAGGCATCGAGAAGACTAGTGAGTTACTTGCTGCAGAATTCCCAGCCTCTGATTTCCTCATTCCTGGAACCATTTTCGTAAACACCTTTATTTTTGGTCTTTAAATCAACCCCATTCCACCTTTTGCCACCCTTTACTATCTATGTAGCAATACAAGACTTTTGAGGTTCCCTTTATGTTAGCTGCCAGTCACTCTTCATACTCCATCTTTCATATGAACTAAAGCTTGATAGGTTTTCAACACGTATCTTAAAGGAGGAGAGGCATAGGGAGAAAGTTTCAGACATTAGGGCCTAGACTACTGAATCATGAAAATCAGTTTACAGTAATTACGTTTGTGAATGCTCACCAAGTAGAATTGGAGCAGTGCAGATAACAGAGGTTTATGGGGCTGGAAGGGATCATGGGGTGGGGGAGTACAGTACGTAGGAATGTGAAAGCAAGGATGAGAATTTTAGGACTGCTTCCTGCAACGCAAGTGCAGAGTTATTGAATATTGCATCATTCTTCATCCCACAGCATAAGACAATCACACTATGCTAAATAAGTCACAAAGACAGAAAGAACATCATAAAGGGAATTACTGTCAGTAGATTTAATTAACTGCTTGGCAGCTAACACTATCACAACTACTAGGTCACAAATCACACAACACCGGGTAACAGTCCAACAGGTTTATTTGAAAACACAAGCTTTAGGAGCATAGCCCTTTTGTCAGGTCACGTCCATGCTCCAAAAGCTTGTGTTTTCAAACAAACCTGTCGGACTATAACCTGGTGCCATGTGATTTCTGACCTTGTCCTCCCCAGTCCAACACCAGCACCTCCACGTCACAACTACTGGGGATAAACCTACAATTAGCAAGAATCATTGTTTCAACATAAGCTGTTAAGCAAAGATTAACCATTGTAAAATAATGCAACCATTTATTTAATCTGCCACAATAAAGAAAGATATGATGATAATCATTAAATTTCAGATTTCAGGCATAATTTTAACAAATATTCTCACTACCATCAAGGATGAACACCAAGGTTGATTTCAATACTCAAATCCTTATTTTCCAACATAAAATTTACTCCTAGTTAGGCTTAAAAAAATTAAACCTATGCTTTAGCAAAACATCCTGTAAAATAATTTTCTAAGGCTCACTTCTGGATTTAAATACTAGGCAGTTAATAAAATGCTGGAGCAGAACTAATGGCCTATTAAACTTTTTAGTAAGTCTTTACTTGTATTCAGCAGAAAAAAAGTAAATGTTGAACACTTTAAACAAATCAGATGGTTCATTCATAAACTGTGCCACATTCAAAATATTAGACTTACACTGGATCCCAAATAATTCAGTACTTTTAGCTTTAAGGCAATAGAAAATCACAATAACATAAGCAGTAACAACTGTTTCCAAAGTACTCCTCCACACTCCCTCCTCCTTCTTACCCTTGCTGTGCATGATAACTGATAAAAGACTGAAGGTCACTGAAAGAGAACTTGATAAGCCAACAAGATTTAAAGTAAAAACAGAAATACAAGTAACACACTGCAAGTCATTCAAAAACTGGAGAAGAAGCAACCAATAGGATATTTCAGCTGGACTGTTGCGATGATCTCTGACCCAGAAGCAAAAACGAAAATTTATAATTTCTTCAAAAATTCAGTGGAACCTTCAATTGTTTTGGAATGCTTGAAATAATTTTTTGATGGCTTGTTTCCATTCAAAAATCTTTGAATAATATGAATTACTGTCCAGACGATTTGGCAACCCCTGACCTGGAAATAGCACTAACGGGTAATTAACAAAGGAGTCATGTGGCAGCCAGACATTAAGGAAAACAACAAGCAGAAGAACTGGAGCAGGATGGAAATCAATTCTCAGATATTGATACAATTTGAATGCAGACAAGGACAGACAGACAAATAGACATAAATATTGTGAAAAAACATAAATCATTCCCAGGAAGAGGTCAGTCTTTCTGTTTGGCAAACTTGACAATTCTTGGAGGTGCTGCACAAGCTGACAATCAAGTCCCAACACTTGCAACGGCTGCATGAAAAGTTTGGAAAAGCTAAAAGAGCCCGGGAAAGTTGCTGGAATCTCTGGAAATCCAGTCTCTCATAAACAAAGGAGACCACGTTCACAGATCTGTTCCTTGTTGAGGATAGTCTGACAAACGAAACTGAAAGGTGTTGTTGGCTCAGACTCCTGATCTACCATATGTGAAGCAAATTATAGAAACATGTAAACTGCTAGTGTCACATTTGTCTGGGTAGCAATGTGAATGCTTGCCTCTGTGTACAAACATATTTATGATTGTCAGGACCTTTGTATGATAACAGACCAATGTTCAAGATACAAATGGGCATCTTGAGGCTTTATACTGCTACACAGAACAGTGCCTTAAGCAAAGGAGGGAGAAACTACACATTTTGACATTAACCACAGTATCAGTAATGTTTCAAAGGACCAATATGATATATTATTATTGCCATCTATCAAAGGTTTCATTTATTTTCACAAATGACATTAAATGGTTCAGTTATACTTGTGTATTCTAGTGTGAATCAATTGAAGATGTCACAAACAATAAACTCTTGGTATAATCTTGGGAGTCAGGACCTAAACAGACTCCAACATGTAAGTTCAGTGCAATCTTAAATCTCATTTCTAAAGCGTGCAAGCTATCATCTGGCCTTAATTAAAATGTGCAAAGTGAGCGAAATAAAAATTCTTCCTCCTGAGTCAGGAGGCTGGGTTCAAGTCTCACCTGCTCCAGAGATGTGTCATTACATGTCTGGGCAGATTGATTCCTTCAGCCGTCTCTAAACATTTAATTTTTTAAGTCATAAAGAAAGCACTGCTGCCCATCCATGTATTCAGGCCTGTGTAAACTCCTCTGCTAAATAGGGCAGTTTTAAGTTGCAACCAGATCCTACTAGCATCAAGCAATCCACTTAGAAACTGCTACTGGTCTAGCTGGTCTAACAGTATAAATACATCCCAAATCGTGTAAGAGTTACACACAATAGTGCTTCACATCAGGTTGTATACGTTTGTTGAGAAAGCAAAACCACATAAGAACATGGCTACTTCCACGTGAAGATTATTATCCCAGAACAGAAGGAAGTATTTGGGTAAAACAGTCAAAACAGCACACAGCAAAAAATTTAAGTAATTTTGAAACAATCCGAGGGTATTTGGTAAACCATGGATTTCACTGAACAGAATAAAAGTTCACACAGTAAAGACACAGAGTGAGTCAATTAGTTTCTATATGTAAAATAGTTAAAATGTTTAGTTGCCTCCGGATGACACATGCTTCAAACCACACATTCCTTTTAACATTAGTTAAAATTCAGAAAAGCATAAATACGAAATGGGAACAATACTTTTTGCTACATTTGCACTTTCAAACAGAGGTAATCTGAAAATTGGTAAACTGATCCCATTAATAAAAGTAAAAAACAACTGGCAGAATCATTTTTTAAGTTATAGTTACTATTCAAGCATCCAAATTTTAAAAACCTGTTACTGGTAAATCATACTTACTAGCTAGGAGGAGGCAGGAGAGAGCAATGACATACAGCTGTTTTGCTGCAACATCGTAGTGATCCATGAAGAGGTCTAGTAAGTAAACAGCAAGGTGACGTGCTGTAGGGCAAAGCTGGTAGCGATTACTCAAGATGGCAAGGAGGTCAGCAAAATAGCGGCGCAAGCCAATCTGTGGTGAATGAGCCTTGTAGACAGGCAGCTTCAGTTCCTATGCAAAACAGTAGAGTAAAGAAAAGGCAGCGTCAAGTGTGTGTCTTGACAGAAAGGATACCTACAGGCTCTCGCTTGCCACCTGCTAGTAGGGTCTGGCTGCTTAGCAACAAAAGCATATTTTCTTTTAAACTAAACAGAACAGTTGTTGGAAAGGATTTACGCCAGGAAAAAACATGCAAGCACAGTCCATGATTGGGAGGTGTGTAGTTGTGGTTGAAAACCACATCATAAAAACAATGCATGAAGCCAAAGCACAGTACTAAGCCATGCTTCAGTAAACTCCAAGCTTTTCAAAGCCCATGTCATATTGTGTTTCTTGTACAGCTGCCTACTGAGTTTGATGAAGCCAGGGACTTTGTTACAGGTGACCCTCATTATGACAAATTAAAAGCCAAATTTCAAACTCGTAATAATTGTTTCAACTTGGGTTTACCCAACAGGTTGGAAAAATAAATTCCCAGAAAAATAGATTCACACTTGTCATTTGACCTCTTCCCAATTGTTTCCCAAGACCTTTTCAATTTCTGTCAATCATTTAGACCTCCTGGTGGGATAAAAAGTCCTAAAACATATCTTTGTTGGTTTAACACCTAGATATAGTTTATTTCTCCCATGGTTTTCAAAACCAAACAGGAGTCTCAAGAATACCCAGCAATATTAAATTTCTCAACACACAGCAGGGGAAACCCAAGGTCTGGAAATAAAATGTCTCTGGTCTATTACATTTATAATAAATGCATTAAAGAAAACAACTTGCATGTTGGAAACTTTACCTGACAAATGCAACAGGTTGCGTCTTTAAAATTATGGAATTCACTTCTTATGATGACTCTAATTTAAAGTTTTAAAACATCAAGGTTTCACCCAATATACATTCTACTAAATCAAACTTTTGAGGTCTTATGCATAACCTAGAAAATTATTTCAGATTCTGAAGGGTGTCGGAAACAGTTTATCTTGAGGAACTAGGCTATAGAAAGTGAATTGTGCTGGGCATCTTGATTTGGGATTGATTTAATGGCCAATATTTCAGATAAAATTTCAAAACAAGGGATTATTTCAAAGCTTAGATTTGAAAATTGAAAACATTAAAAGTGAAATATTTTACTTTTAAATTCCAAGCCAGTCAACCCCCAGTGAAATTATTTTGCTGCAGCTGCATTGTAATATAGATGTTTAGGAATACTAAACATCAACCATGGATGAACTTTTAATGGCAGCATGATTCATTAAGTCACATCTAGAAACTATTGTTCTCAAACAGCACCTGTATCTTAACTTGCAGTAATACACTGTAACTTTTTAATAAATCATGACGTTTAATTTTGAAAGCCAAGAATTGTGAGTAATTAAGTAGAAAGGAAATGCAGCATTGCCATACAAACCTCTAATTACTGTAGGAAATCACATCCTGGAAACAGTTTGATATAACTACTAACATCTGCAAACTTACAACTTCCTACATACAGCAAACAACTATACAGAATATAAAAAACATTTTCGTAAAGGGATAATTCAATTTGCATATGCTGCCACTTCAAAGGCCACTAAATTCTAGGGTTGGGGCAACTGTAGGTTTGTACAACCCTGCCTCAGAATATTTAATTTTCAACTCAGTCATGAATGGGGGTTTAACACAGCAATTAAATCCTTAGGACTCTCATTTCTCAGCCACCCAGATGGTTTCAATAAGTGATCAAATTGTCCCTAGACCAGTGAAATAAACAATACCTGAGAAAAAAATCACAATACTTAAACAGAAAAGTGTGTCAGTAATGCAATAAAGGCATT
The DNA here is from genome assembly GCA_024137785.1 of Ginglymostoma cirratum. Classification (NCBI taxonomy): domain Eukaryota; kingdom Metazoa; phylum Chordata; class Chondrichthyes; order Orectolobiformes; family Ginglymostomatidae; genus Ginglymostoma; species Ginglymostoma cirratum. The sequence goes on from JAHRHZ010000251.1 coordinate 4,463,959, forward strand.
TTGTACATAAAGCTAAAAATGGCTACACTTTAGATGTGCAGAATCCATTTTAAGGAATGGAATTTACAATACTTGGATATTTAATTTCAGGGTGAAAATTTTTATTTACTTTATAATAACAGTTCACTAGTTTTTTTATGTTTAGACTTAAGTTTTATAATTTATTTATACAGGCATTAATCAAAGGCAAGTTTCCAAGAATCCAAATTAAACCCAAATTCTCAGTTTTAAAAAGCCAGTAATCTGTATTATGACATCAAATAGTTGTTAGGTACTGCATTACCATTTTCTACTTGTTCCTTCTTAAAGCCATCATCAAAAGCAGTAAATTACAAGCAGATTTACATCCGAGATTTAAAAAATATGTCCATCATTATCTTCAAAACTGTTTTTACTTCTTCAAAAACTGAATTGAAATGTTTTGAGTATTTCATGTATTTAAAACAAATCAGATCCTGCACTGGAGGCCAGTTCAGAATGACTCTGAGACAAGAGGAACCTCATCTGTCCTTAGCAGCTACAATAAAAGGAATCAGATGGGAGGGGGAGAATCACGGAGTACTTAAAACAGTCGCTTTAAATAGAACAATGTTCAGACATAGGGGTGTTTAAAAATCAATCAACATTCATTCACAGATCAAACACTGCATAACTTTCCATCAGCAAGCCAGTAATTTAGAAACTTTTGAGTTCAAAGCAAATAAAGGGACAGTTAAAGTGGCAAGTGAGAACTCAGGCCCAGCAGGGACTGCGTGTACAACATCATGTAGAGGGTCAGTAACAGGAAACAGAGAGGGTGATGGTGCGGGGGGTTAGTGGCAGGGACGAAAATGGAGAAGGGGGTAAGAGAAACAGAGAAGAGACAATGATCAGTTGAGAAAGGGTGGGGGTGACAGTG
>JAHRHZ010000251.1:4474856-4519379 GCA_024137785.1 Ginglymostoma cirratum
GCTGACGTTTCAGGCCTAGACCCTTCTTCAGAAATCTAGGCCCGAAACGTCAGCCTTCCTGCTCCTCTGATGCTGCTTGGTCTGCTGTGTTCATCCAGCTCTACACCTTGTTATCTCATCCGTACTGATGCAAGTTTCCCAAACTAAAACTAATCCCATTTGGCCTGTGTTTGGCCCATATCCCGCTAAATCTTTCCTATTCATTTGACTGTCCAAACATCTTTTAAATGTTGTAACTGTGCCTACATCTATCACTTCCTCTGGCAATTCATTCCATGTATGAACCACCCTCTGTGTGAAAAAGTTACTCCTCATGCCCATTTCAATTCTTTCTCTTCTCACCTTAAAAATATGCCCTCCAGTTTTGAATGCCTTGTACCATAGGGAAAAGACTTTTGCTACTCACCTTATCTATGCCCCTAATGACTTTATAAACCTCAAGAAGGTCTCCCCTCCATTTCTTACACTCCAGTGTATCCCCAGCCTATCCAACCTTTCCTTATAATTTAAACCATCCAGTCCCGGCAACATTCTTGCAAATGTTTTCTGAGCCCTCTCCAATTTAATAATATCCTTCCTGTTGTAGGGTGACCAGAACTGTACACAATACTCCAAAAGTGGCCTCACCAACATTTTATACAATCCCAACATGATGTCCAAACTCCTATACTCAATGGTCTAAGCAATGAAGGCAAAAGTGATAAATGCCTTCTTAACTACCCTGTGACGCAACTTTCAAAGAACTATGTACCCGAACCCTTAGGTCTGTCCGTTCGACAACATTGCCCTCTTGAGACAAAATATTTAGAATCTCCAGTAACCTGATACTCTCTGTCAATATTCAAAAAATAATTTCATGACTGTCTTGGGCCATTTCTTGCCCCTCTGTCCGATTCAGGAAAAATGTGTTCACTTTGGTACTACAGCTACGTTATTAATACCTACTTTTTTCTGATAGGATATAATTCATTTGGCCTCCCATTTAACATCTAGCATTTTATTTTGGAATGTCCAGTCTTTTTACAAAAGGCGAAAGGTAATGAGTATGATTGTCCACAAGGGAAATTCCGTGTCGCTAGTCATGGGTTCTTTGAGTCCTTCCACAGCGGATGAGCCAGATCCCAGAGCCACATCTCCAACAATACATTTGGAAGGTATTTCCAGGAGGTAGAAATGGTACTTGACCTTGAGGTTATTGGCATTCCTTTCTCTAGTTCCTTTTCTATACTTCCTCTTGTCAACAGGTGTTCTTAAAGAATTGTCTCTCTTCATACATGAGTTTCCTTCAAGTCAATTTCTTCTGTACATGATTGATGCTATTTCTTCTATTCACTTGTGGGATGTGGGCATCACTGGCTGGCGAGAATTTATTGCCCATCCCAAGCTGCCCTTGAGAAGCTGCCTTCTTGAACTGCTGTAGTCAAACTGCTGTAGGTTGACCCACATTGCACTTACTGAGGGAATTCCAGGAGGTGGCATTTCCAGGTATCTGCTGTTCTCGTCCTTTTAGATAGAATGGCCAAGAATTTGGAAGGTCCTGTCTAAGGAGCCTTGTTGAATTTCTGCAGTGCATCTTGTATGTAGTAAATACTGCTTCTACTGAGCGTTGGTCATGGATGGAGTGGATGCTCATGGATGTGATGCCAATCAGGTAGGCTGCTTTGTCCTGGATAGTGTCAAACTTTTTGAGTGTTGTTGGAGCTGCATCCATTCAGGCATGCGAGGAGTACTCCATCATGGTCCTGTCTTGTGCCTTATAGATGGTGAACTGGCTATGTGAGTCAGGAGATGAGTTATTCACCACAATATCCCTAGCCTCTGACCAGCTCCATACCTGCTATATTTATATGGCAGGTTCAGTTGAGTTTCTAATCATTGGTACCCCCAGGATGTTGATAATGGGAGATTCAGTGATGGTAACGCTGTTGAATGTCAAGGGGCAGTGGTTAGATTTTCTCTTATTGGAGATAGCCATTGCCTGACATTTGTGTGGAGTGAATGTTACTTGCCACTTGTTAGTCCAAGCCTAGATATTGTCCAGAGCATGTTGCAATTGAACATGGACTCTTCAGTATCTGAGAATTACAAATAGTGCTGAACATTGTGTAGTCATTGCCGAACATCCCCACCTCTGACCTTATCACGGACGGAAAGTCATTGATGAAGCAGCTGAAGATGGACAGACCTAGGAGACTACTCTGAGGAACTCATGCAGCGATGTCCTGGAGCTAAGATGACTGACCTACAATTGTAGACAGGGTGGTTAAGAAGGCATTAAGCACGCTCACCTTCATTGCTGAGACCTTTGAGTATAGGATTTGGGAAGTTATGTTGAGGTTGTAAAGGACATTCGTGAGGCCTCTTCTGGAGTACCATGCCCAGTTCTGGTTGCCCTGTTATAGTGTGGATATTATTAAGCTGGAGATGGTTCAGAAAAGACTTACCAGGATGTTGCCATGAATGGATGGCTTAAATTATAGGGAGGCTGGATCAGCTGGGACTGTTTTCACTGGAATGTAAGAGGTTGAGGGGTGACCTTATAGAGTCCTTTAAAATTATACAAGGTATAGATAAGGTAAACGGCAGGTGTCTTTCCCTTATGGTGGAAGATTTCAAGACAAGGGGGCTTATTTTTAAGGTGAGAGGAGAAAAATTAAAAAGGATATGAGGGGCAATTGTTTTACACAGAGGGTGGTTTGTGTGTGGAATGAACTTTCAGAGGAAGTGGTGGATGTGGGTACAGTTACAACATTTAAAAGACATTTGGATAAGTACATAAATAAGAAAAGTTTGGAGAGATATGGGGAAAGTGCAGGCAGGTGCGACAACTTTAGTTTGGCATGGACTGGTTGGACCAAAAGTCCTGTTTCCATGCTAAATGACGATATGATTCCATAATGTCAACCATTGAACAAACACCTTTAATACCTATGCTAGTTATTGAAGAACTATTCAATAAAGTGTGAGTAGACTGTTTAGTACTATTAGCAAAAACAAAGGTGGGACATGATTTGATTTGATTTAATTTGATTTATTGTAGTCATGTATACCTAAGTACAGTGAAAATCTTTGTTTGTGAGCAGTCCAGGCAGATCATAAGCCAGGCCATACAGATCATACAGTATATGACAGAGTGAGGCACACAGGTCACATTGCACAGGAGGTGCATGAAGCAAAATGTAGATTAACAAGATTAACATTATTTGAAGTTAGAGAATCCAGTCATCCAGTCTAATAATGGCAGGGAAGAAGTTGTTCTTGAACCTGTCCACGTGTATGTTCAAGCTTCTGTATCTTCTGCCTGATGGAAGAGGTTGTAGAGAGCATTACCAGAGTGGGAAGGGTCTTTGATGATGTTGGCAGCCTTTCCATGGCAATGAGAAGTGCAAATGGAGCCCATGGATGGGAGATTAGCTTCTGTGATGGTCTGGGCTGTGCACACAATCTTCTGTAGTTTCTTACTGGGCAGAGCAGTTGCCGTACCAGGCCATTTTGCATCAGACAGTATGCTTTCAATGATGTATCTGTTAAAGTTGGTGAGCGACCTTACGGACATGCCGAATTTCCTAAGCCACCTGAGGAAGAAGAGGCATTGTTGTGCCTTCTTCACTGTCACATCTATATGGGAAGTCCAGGACAGGTTGTCAGTTATCATCACTCCTATGAACTTGAGGCTCTTAATCCTCTCAACCTCTGCTCCGTTGATGTAGATGGGGGTATGTTTTCTTCCTTTCTTTCTGAAGTTAATGATCAGTATATATACTCACAATTGTGGATATAACAATCCAAATTCCAGAATCCATTCCTGTGAGCATCAGTACAGCTAAAGTAGCAGTGAAAATAATTAAGGTTTCACCTTCATGGGCAGAATCTTCCCAACCCCTGAATGACCTGGACCATGGCAAGAAATTTAGGAAAGTCAGCCCAGATGTCCACATTTTCCCCACATCAAGATCAAAAAGTCCATTTTTCAACAAAGCGTTGGATGGTGAAATGAGATTCTCACCAGTAATCAGCAAGAGGTCTATTGGCATAGACAATTACCCTCATTATTACCTAATTTAGTCAAATGTGGTCAATCATCATTCAGGGCTGTTCATCCAAAATGGTGTCTGAGGTTGGGCCACAGTCAGTCCTGGATGTTAGCAGAAGGAGGACACGTCAGTAAGTGATGGGAATGAGGGTGGGTGATTGTGGAGGTGTGGGTATCTCAGTGAGTTCCTGGAGATAGATAAATGGATAGATGGATGGAAAAGTGTTGGTGGCTGGGTGAGTAATTGAAGGTGACTGGAAGAGTGAGTAAATGTGTGAGTGCTGGGGATGTGGGCGTGTGGATGAGTTAAGATGAAATGAGTGAGTTAGCAAATGTGGGGGGCATGGATGAGTGAGTGGAGAGTGGGGTTTTGGGGTAAGTGATGACTGGGGGCATGTTGATCAGTGCATGCATGTGAGCAATTGGCAGGAGGGTGAGTGGGTGAGTGGGTGGGTGGGTGGGTGGGTGGGTGTGTGAGAGACTGGAAGGGGTGGATGCTGAATGAGTGACTGGTGGGTGAGTGGGTTAGTGAATGATTGGAAGATTGGCTGAGTGAGTCAGTGGCTGGGAGAGGTGGGCGGCCACATTCCCTCTAACATTTTTCTCTGTTTCATAAAACTCCAAGGTCCATGCACAGCAGCAACTTCCAAAACAATAAGCTCATTCTGGGAACAGCGCCAGCGTGTTAATCAGGATGCACAGACCTTCGGAGAGGGAACTCTCAGTGGGTGGGTGTTTTGAGTGAGTGACTTTATTTTAGTTATTCATAGGATGAGTGTGTCACTGGCTGGGCCTGCGTTTATTGTCCGTCCCTAATTGCCCAGAGAGCAGTTGCTGTCGGTCTGGAGTCACATGTAGGCCAGACCAGGTAAGGATGATAATTTCCCTCCCTAAATGGCATTCGTGAACCAGATAAATTATTGCAACAATCAACAATGGATTCATGGTCATCATTGGACTCTTAATTCCAGACTTGTTTTTTATTGAATGCAAATTCCACTATCTGCCATGGTGGGTTTTGAACTCTGGTCCCCAGAACATTACACAGAAGATTGGGTCTTTAGATTAACAGTCTAGCGATAGGTCATTGCCTCCCCTGGGTGTATGTGTGTGACTAAGAGAGAGAAAGAGAACTTGAACGTTAAAGAATGCAATGAGTAATAGAGTCATTGAGCTGTATGGCATGGAAACAGACCCTTTGGTCCATGCCTATCAGATACCCTAAATTAATCTAGTCCTGGAGCGATGGAGGGGCCAAGCTACGAATCCAGGTACAGCATGACTTACCTGGTTGCTGCTGAGTGCCGTTCAGGACCGGACTGCAGGCTGGAGCGATGGACTTGGGTCTGGTGCCATATGCTGAGCTGCTGTTATCGGATTGTAATTTAATACCTTTTCACTATGTTGTAACTGCCTCTATAAGTAATGCTTATATTTTCCTTTAATCTTCTTTGTGTAAGATCTTTTGTTTTACTATGTAAGATTTGTACCCATGTACTTGTACTTAAGATGGCACCATTAAAAGGCAACCATTATAAAAACTTTTCACTGTACTTCTATACTTATGTATTGTAGTAGATGTGACAATAAAGGATATTCTATTCTATTCTATACACACACCACTCTCTGTGTGGAAAAAGTTGCCCCTTAGGTCCCTTTTAAATCTTTCCCCTCTCACCTTAAACATATGCCCTCTAGCGTTGGACTCCCCCCACCCTGGGGAAAGGATGTTGGCTATTCACCCTATCCATGCTCCTCATGATCTTATAAACCTCTACAAGGTCACCCCTCAGCCTCCAACGCTTCAGGGAAAATAGTCCCAGCCTATCCATCCTCTTCCTATAGCTCAAACCCTCCAACCCTGACAATATCCTTGTGAAACCTTTCTGAACCCTTTTAAGTTTCACAATATCATTCTGATAGGAGGGAGACCAGAACTGAATGCAGCATTCCAAAAGGCGCCTAAGCAATGTCCTGTACAGCCGCAACATGACCTCCCAATTCTTATATGCAACGCACAGACCAATAAGGGTAAGCATACCAAACATTTCCTTCACTATCCTATCTATCTGTGACTCCACTTTCAAAGAACTATGAACCTGCACTCCAAGGTGTCTTTGTTCAGCAACACTACCCAGGACTTTACCATTAAATGTATAAGTCCTGCCCTGATTTGCCTTTCCAAAATGAAGCATCTCACATTTATCTAAATTAAACTCCATCTGCCACTCCTTGGTCCATTGATCCACCTAATCAAGGTCCTGTTGTACTCTGAGGTAACCTTCTTCGCTGTCCACTGCACCTCTAATTTTGGTGTCATCTGCAAACTTACTGATCATACCTCCTATATTCACATTCAAATCATTTATACAAATGACAAAAAGAAGTGGACTCAGTATCGATCCTCGTGGCACACCGCTGGTCACAGCCCTCTAATCTGAAAAGCAACCCTCCACCACCACCACCCTCTGTGTTCTACCTTGGTGCCAGTTCTCCCTGGGTTCCATGTGACCTAACCTTGCTAACTAGTCTACAATGAGGTACCTTGTCGAATGCCTTACTGAAGTCCATATAGATCATGTCCACTGCTCTGCCTTCATCAATCGTCTGCGTTACTTTTTCAAAAAACTCAATCAAGTCAGTGAGACACTAGTTCCCACACACAAAGCCATGTTGACTATCTCTGATCAGTCCTTGCCTTTCCAAATTCACATAAATCCTGTCCCTCAGGATCCCTCCAACATCTTGCCCACCACTGATGTCAGGATCACTGGTCTATAGTTCCCTGGCTTTTCCTTACCACCTTTCTTAAATATAGGCACCACATTAGCCAACATCCAGTCTTCTGATACCTCACCTATAGCTATCGATGACACAAATGTCAGTGAGTGCATTAGGTTGGGCTCTATAAGCCCACTCTTCCCTTCTCCTCAAGCAATTCTCATTATCTCTGATGTGGCGCACAGTGAATTAACAGGACAATGTTGGAGATAAACAAAGGTTAGTGTTAATTAAACTTATCTCCTTAGCTCAGGCCTCATCTCCACCCCTTTCCCTGGTGGTTAGGATTTGGGGACTAGTCATTTTCTCTCTATAGTTCTGATTCTTAACCAAAAATGTGGTAAAAATGTTTTATTAGTTAGTTCTGCTGCTTGATGCTTTTGAATGGTCATTTTCATTAATTGCTCACACAAATGATCAATTTCAAGTTTGGATTTTCCCCCTGAGGTACATCCTTTCTGTTGCAGCAAACTTATTTTGAAATTTGCACACAAGACAGACCAAAACTGAAATGTGATTGTAAGGGCTATGCATATTTTACTTGGTAATATAAAACTGAAAATGGAAGCTTGGATTATTGATTTCTTTTACATTTCAAATGAAAAGTGGAACAGTGTAGAGTTCTTTAGCTGAAACTGGATTGGATACTTTTTTGGGAGATACAGGCACCAGGTGTGTGGAAAAACTGTATAACTGGCCAGCAACAGTGTTTGCATTGGTTTTAGGTAGCAGTTTGACACAGAACTGAGGAGAGAGAGAGCAGTTGGGACTCAGACTTACAAGCAAACAAAATCTCTCTTTCTCTCTTTTAATGTGAATGAAAGAAGTAATCTTAAATTGTCAACAGCAAAGAAAGTAATCTGCTAACTCAAACCAAATTCTAAATCCATCTGACTGGCTACTGAATTGAGGATTGATGCAATCGACAACAATGTTAAATCATCAAAAACCAGAAAACCTATGAGAACCTCATTTCTCTGCTTGGATTGAGTAATGATCCACAGACTTTGGCCATTTTTTGTATTTACTGTCCATCCATGATATTCCTGCGTCGTTTGTCCTATATGTGAATGAATATATGTGTGTTTGATTTTAAAGTGAGTATAGTTTAAGTTTGGACAATAGTATTTAATTATTTGTCATTACCAGTGTTAGGTGGTAAGCTTGTTACAATTAAATTCTTATTTTCTTGTTTACAAATTAAACTGGCTGTGAGTTTCTTTCATTTTAGATAGTGTTCACCATCAGGCATTAATCATCCTAGAGATTAAGTTAACCATACTTCACACTTGTGATGGTCTGGGAATAGTGTGGCTTGATTTCTACTGTATTATTCCCACCACAGTCGTGACAAATGTTTGTGGGTCTTTTTGAGATCTTTGAATGTTGACAACGTAAGATTGCGCGTGAAGAAAGATTACTTCGTAAGGGACAAAATGGCAGATACCCGGTAAAATAAGATGACATTGCAAGCAGCTAAAACTATCCTGCAGATATGAATAGACTATTTCACAAGAATTGGCAAAGGAGTTAACGTGGATTTTCCGCGAAAGTTGAGAAGACAGAGATAATTAAAATATTAATACATTGTAGCTTTAACTACTAATATCAGATTGAAGATACATTGGTACTTTGAGTGCAGGATAAATCAATATTTTGAAAAGAGGTATAAAGGGTTTTCGTGGAAAGGAAAGGTAACACCTTTTTTTCAAATAAAGCATCTCAGTATATTACTATATTCAGGGTTACAGAAGCTACACAATCTCTTTTGTTAGAGAAGGACATCATTTTTTTTATCCAGAGAGTGCATTGAAAGCCATAGTTCCAACAAATGGATAGGTGGAGAGCATTACCTGTTCTTTTGTCCAAAGTGCACTTAGAATGTGATTTGATATCTAGAATACTGGTAGTAGGGAGTTTAGAAGTTATCCATGGGCAGAGTTGACTTGCTGCTATGTAATGATTTTGCTGGAGTGCAAGTTATAGCTTCACCTATTGTCACAGCAAGTCTGACAGAGGTTAAAGAGACAGAAAGTTACAGGATCAAATTCTTCCATATCAGACAGATGTTCACCTGCACATCTGTCAACTTGGTCTACTGTATCCGCTGCTCTCAATGTGGCCTCTTCTACATCGGTGAGACCAAGCGTAGACTCGGAGACTGTTTTGTAGAGCATCTGTGCTCTGTACGGAACAAACAACAACACCTTACAGTCACCAACCATTTGAACTCCTCCTCACACTCCCTGGGTGACATGCCCATCCTGGGCCTCCTCCAGCATCACAATGACACCACCGCAAACTGGAGGAGCAATACCTCATATTCCGCCATGGGAGCCTACAGCCTGATGGCCTAAACATGGAATTCAGCAGTTTTAAAATCTCCCCACCCCCGGCCTTATCCCATGTCCAACCTTCCCTTTCATCCCCACTTCCTTGACCTGACACCACCTGTCCATCTTCTCTCCCACCTATCCGCCCCTCTCATCCCACTGACCAATCCCCACCACTCCCTATCTTCCCCATCCCCACCCTTCCTCCCTATATTTATTTCTGAGCTCCCTTCCCCCTCCCCATTTCCGAAGAAGGGTTCCAGCCCAAAACATGAACTGACTGCTCCTCTGAGGCTGCCTGGCCTGCTGTGTTCTTCCAGCTCCATGCTGTGTTATCTCTGACGATCAAATTCTGGGTATTTTTCCAATACGGTGGCCAGGTGGTTAGCTTGCTGCCTCGCAGTGCCAGGGACCCAGGTTCGATTTCAGCCTCGGGCAACTGTCTGCGTGGAGTTTACGCATTCACTTTGTGTCTGCGTGGGTTTCCTCCGGGTGCTCTGGTTTTCTCCCATAGTCAATAGATGTGCAGGTTAGGCGGATTGGCCATGACAAATGCAGGATTGCAGGGATAGGGTGGGAGTGGTGGGTTTGGTGGGATGCTCTATGGAGAGTTGTTACGGACCTGATGGGCTAAATGGCCTGCTTCCAATTGTAGGGATTCTATGATTCTACGTAGTGACCACAGCAATGACCAAATATGTCCAGAGGTCAGAGAAACCATAAGTAAATTTTGAGTAGCTGAAACGTTCTATAATGATAAGGATTCAAAAGACATCTTTAACATGTAGGCTCAGGAAGCAGATCTGGCATTAAGCAAGTTAACACAATCAGTTCGAACTGATGCTGAGGGTCAAAGAGTTCATCAGTGTTTATATGTAAAAACAGGAGCCCTGATGATGAAATGGAATCATCCATGCAGATATGCAGATTAGGAATGACCTATTGTTTATCACATGGATTATTTCATTGACATTGTAAGGAGATAGTGCAAGTAGCACATAATTCCATTGGTAGGATATGTAGAACTAAACAGGTATCTTAACTAGTCAAGGCTTCATAAACATGTAATGCAGTTCTGTGAAACATGCCACACGTCTTGTAGTGGGAAAATCTCCACCTTTTTTTTGTAATTCGCTCATGGGATGTGACTGTCACTGGCTGGCCAGCATTTATTGCCCACCCTTAGTTGCTCTTGAGAAGTTTTGATGAACTACCATCTTGAACTGCATTCCACCTGTTACTCACTCACATGCCCTATCACTCTCCAACACCGCCACCCCACCACTCATTCACAGATCCAGTCACTCACCCCTCCCCCACTGACTCATATGCACCTCTGACACTCACTCACCACTTCATCACTAACTCACCGTCTATAATCCATCACTCACTCACCATCCTCATCACTCACTCACAGCCCCCAGCACTCACTCACAGCCCTGATTACTCACTCACAACTGTCGACATTCACCCACCCCTTCCATCGCTCACCTGTCACTCACTCATTCACATCAATCCACTTCCATTACTTGACCACACCCATCTGTCCCTCATTCAACAACCAGTCACCTACTCACAGCCTGTCACTCACCACCTCACACTTCAGAGTCACTCACCCAACTGATCCATTATTTACCTACATGCACCTATCACTCATGTGCCTGCTCCCCCATCGCTGATTCCCACTAACCATCATGTGCTCACCTCCTGTCATTCACCTGCACCCCCTCCCGTCCAAAGTTTATTGATGAATTTTGTTGAGAACCTGTACATACTGCTTCTAAATGAGACTGACCCTAGAATTGCCAAGTAGCCATTCGAAGCATCCTGACCAAATAGAGTCACAGGCTACAAAGGACCTCCTATAGAAGACTAATTGAGGCCTCAGGCTGCCTGATCTAGAGGAAGGCACCGAGCAAAACAATGGCTGACCTATACAAAAATAGAGAATGCCAGACTCAATGACAGAGGAACACAAGCAGGACTATATGAACCAGAATGGGACTACAGGAAAACAAAAGCAGGTCTATATGGACACAGGGTTGGGATATATGTGCGCTAAACGTGAACAGGAGCATGTCCACAGGAGCAGCAGTGGAGGTGGGGAAGTGACAAAATGGATGGGCAAGGCTACAAAGGAGATTGTGTGGCTGTAGGATAAATGGGGCATCACAAGCATGAGGGTGTGGCTGCAGAGCTGGATTGGTGGGGTCAACAGTCATCCAGATTTTTGTATTAATGCTATAACTGCAAATTGTTCTTGAACTAAAGGAAAGCGTTTTTTCTAGCTGCAGAAGACTGAGAGTTAGACTGCAGGTAGGGTTAACAGAGTAAGTGAAGAAGTGCTGTTGCAGATTATTGTTCCACGTGTGAATGAAACTAAGTTTGCACTAACTGAACCAATAGGTATAACACACTTTTTTGCATCCCAATGTCATTAAGACAGAAATTGGCACCATAACTACCATTCTGCCTCAAAATCTGGGAAACAAGTTGTGAATAAAATAATTCATCATCAATTTAAATCAAAACAAAAGATGTATAACATAACAATAAATCAGGACTAGATTGTTGTGCCTGTTATGCATTTGTATACTTAAGTGATCACCAGATGGGAAAACAAACGAAGCTAAGCTATAGGAAAGGATGTGACGAGCATGTGTAAATAAACTCATATCAGCAGTTTGTAAGAACTTGAAAACCTGCACTATAAGTGGCTGGGTAAATTCAGCCGAAAGTATCTGGAATGCTGCTAGTGTGTTAGTCAATACTCATATCCAAGAGAATGTGTCACAACCCCAGGTGATTTTTCTTTGGGAGTGAGGAGGAGAGAAAGGTCTGGACTAACTACTTTTTGTCTTTGCTTAGAATGGTTGTGATAACACGTGAAACAGTGGGGTCTACAGTTCTCTCCACAAACGAGAGAGATTGAGAGTGATTAGAATAGAAATCAGTTATTGAATTGAATGAAATAAACCCAATGGCCTTTCAGTGTTCCTCCTTTCCATTGTGTGGACTGTGTGCTATAAAAGAGTTTATGGAAGCTATAAATGACAGTAAAGAACACAAGTGAGCAATCTGAAACACAAAGATTTAAGCAGGAAACCAGCTGTCTGAGACTGATGGCCATACCCACAGGGCAATCATTAACAGCTGCATGGTTAGTTGAAATCCTGATAAAAAGCCTCTCAGCCTGGATCAGTAACTGTCTCCTCTCACTCCGTACTTCTGTCCAACAACATGAAGGGGAAAGATAAAGGGGAAATCTATTTTTTCCTGGAAGTGGTTTTAAAACATGGCAGGAACAACAATAGTTTCCAGAACTGATGTTCTGCTTTCCAGTTAAATACTGCATTTAAGAGAGATTGTTGAGAGGCTACAGTATCAAGAGTACTACTGGGGGACGGAGTTGTGATGAGGAACACTGGTCTTGTTGGTGCTACCAAAGAAGTTAGCAATATAGTTCCTAAATTCTCTCTGTATATTAAAATTTGTGTAATTGTGCAATTGTTCAAATGCTCATTATCCTCTAATACCTCATTTAAAAGACCATTTTTATAGCATCAACTGCTCAATTGCATAAAATACTAACATCACAGATCAGCCTTGATTCCACTGAATGGTCAAGTAAGCTTGAGGGACATAATAGTCTCTTCCTGTTCTTATGTTGCTCATGGCCATTCTTTATATATAAGTCTGATGGTGATCATTGATGGACTGTGAAGTAAATGCTGCTCTGAACCTCTTCTCACCTCATGTACATAACCTCCAGAAGCGAGCCACAAAATAATTAAGAATGGAAATGGATCATTTCTCCGTTATCCTTAATGTTCACACATGTTGGAAAATCAGCTTGCAAATGGCTTGAGAAACAGCTTCAGATTCACCTTGTATTTGTGTGTAATGGCAGTAAGATGCATGACATTGTATCTCCTTATAGCTATTTACATAATTTGTACCAGCAGCTCCCTTGGCTGATTAAATGATTTATTGTCACTTCAATTGTACAGTGATAATATAGTAAAATATAGTGAAAAGCTTCAACTGTTGCTCTGATCCAGTGCCATTTTGAATAGTTTAAGAATAAAAAGATTAAAAGATACAATTGAAAGACAGTCTGTCTTCATTCTGCCACTATTGCCATGGGTCTTGAACTGTGAACCACTCACCAACGCCACTTGCACTGCCAACTTCCTCCACATCTCTCTGCCAGCTGTACCACACCCACCAATGTAGGAGTAGTCACTCATATGGTGCCATCTTTTTGCCACTGAGCCCACTTCATTGACGCCACTGCCAATGCCAAGTCCTGTGCAAAGCCCACACTCACCCTGCAACTAGGAGTTCCCACTCCACTGCAACTGCTCCTTCACCAATAACCAGCTCCAGGCAAACAGCGACCAGGAGCTGCAGCCAGTATCTCATCAATAACCAGGAGTCCCTGGATCTGCTGTCAGACCAGGCCATCGCCTCACCAAGAGTCCCATTCTAGCTGTCCCCCTCTGAAATGTTGCCTTCTCCGCCACTGCCAAAAGAATGGTTTTCTATCTAAATAAGTTGCATGTGATGTAACTGCACTCCACTCCTAATATTATTACATGCACAGTTTGGTTTTTTTTATCAACATGGACATAACAATTCAAAATGGGAAAAATTGATGAGATGTAAGATCTAAATATATTAGTATAAATACAAAAACAGAACTTGCTGGAAAAACTCAGCAGGTCTGGCAGCACCTGTGGAGACAAAGCAGAGTTAATGTTTCAGATCCAGTGACCCTTCATTAGCGTTTCCGTTATTCCAGATCTGCTGAGGTTTACCAACAATTTGTGCTTTTGTTTCTGATTTTCAGGAGCCACAGTTCTCCGTTTTTTTTGTTTTATATAGATAGCCTGATACTATGGCTGGAAAACAAAGATACATCCCCACAGCATTGTAACTCTTAATGATAGGCTGCAAAACATACTATTATTCGCTCAGTCATAGCAAATTGTCAGCATGCACCAGGATGTTGAAATTAAATCAGATATTTTCACAGGCAATTTCTGAGAGAGTTGGAACATTTTGTTCCAGATGATTGAAAGTAATTTACTGAAAAATAATCCAAAAGGATCTGGCATTGTAAAGGCTCAAAGCATATGCTATAGAATATTCAACAGGAAGCAGCTGGAATGGGGTGTATTATATAACACATATGTTTCATAAGTAATGATTTTCGAATGGTCTTAGCATTTGATCTAAAAGAATGTTTTCAATCTAATTCTCAGCCTTAAGTAATGACCGCAATATTCCTGGTGTGAGTGCAATGGAATGAATGCTCTGCCCACCAGCGCCCTGGGATTTTTTATTATCCACTCATAGGACATGGGCATTTCTGGCTGGGACAGCACTTATTGCCCATTCCTAGTGGTCTTTAAGAAGGTGGTGCTGAACCACCTGCTTGAAATGCTGCAGTCCATGTGCTATAGGCTGACCCACAATGCCCTTAGGGAGGTAATTCCAGGCTTTTGGCCCAGCAACACTGAAGGAATGCGATATGTTTCTATTTCAGGATGGTGAGTGGCTTTGAGGGAAACTTGCATGTGATGCTGTCGCATACTTCTGCTACCCTTGTCTTTTTAGATGTTAGTGGTCATTGATTTGGATGGTGCTGACAAAGAAGCCTTGGTGAATTTCTATAGTGCATCTTGTAGATGGTACACAGTGCTGCTACT
This sequence comes from Ginglymostoma cirratum, assembly GCA_024137785.1. Classification (NCBI taxonomy): domain Eukaryota; kingdom Metazoa; phylum Chordata; class Chondrichthyes; order Orectolobiformes; family Ginglymostomatidae; genus Ginglymostoma; species Ginglymostoma cirratum. The sequence goes on from JAHRHZ010000251.1 coordinate 4,489,718, forward strand.
GAACATCGGTGGTGGAGGGAGTGACTGTATGTGGATTTGGTGTCAATCAAGTGGGCTTCTCTTTCCTGGTTGCTGTCGAGCTTCTTTAGTTTATTTGGAATTACACTCATCCAGGTAAGTGGGGATATTACAAAAAACTTCCAACTTATGGCTTATAGATGGTGGACAAGCTTCAGGGAGTTAGGAGGTGAGCTACTCATTGCAGAATTCCTATCCTCTGACATATTCTTGTAGCTAGCGTATTTATATGGCTAGTCCAGTTCATTTTGTGATTAAAAGTAACGCCAGGAGGTTGATGGTGGAAGATTCAGTGATGGCAAGGCCATTGAATACTAAGGAGTGATGGTTAGGTATTCTCTTGTTGGAAACGGTCACTGCTTTATGCTTATGTGGTACAAATGTTACTTACCATTAGTCAGCCCAACCCTGTCCAGGCCTTGCTGCATTTGGACATGAACTATGTTAATACCTGAGAAGTCACAAATCGTTTTGAAGATTGTGCATTCGTCAATGAAGATTCCCACTCTGGTAGAGGGCAAGTTGTTGATGAATCATTGATGGTCGGACCTGGGACACTATTCTGAGAAACCTCTACAGTGATGTCCTGGAGCTGAGATGACTCACCGACCACCAACAACCACAACTGTCTTATTTTGTGCCAGGCACGGCTGCTCTCCAGTAGAGAGTTTTGCCCTAATTGCCATTGATTCCAGTCTTGACGGTGCTCCTTGAGGCTGTGTTTCATCAAATGGGACCTTGGTATCCATGGCAGTCACTCTCATGACTCATCTAAAAATCTTTTTTTCCATGTTTGAACAAAGGCTGTAATGGGGTCAGGATCTGAATGGCCTGGAGCATCAGTGAGCAGATTATTATTAAGCAATTCTTAATTGATAGCACTGTTGATATCCCCTTCAGTAGACAGGTGGAGTGGTAATTGGCCAAGTTGGATTTGTTCATCTTTCTGTATATAGAACTTACCTCAGCAATTTTCCACATTGCCAGAGTAGATGCTAGTGTTGGGGTTGTACTGGAGCAGCTTGGTTAGGGCTGCAGCAAGTTCTGGAGCACAAGATTTGAGAGCTTTTGCTGGAACATTTTCAGGGCACTTCAGCCCAGTAAAATCCATTTGTTGAAAAGCTAAAGAGGCCAAAGATTCCACTATGAGGTTCCCAAAGCCTGTTGGTAGCTCTGATTTCTCTTGATTCTATAAATGAATCTGCAAATATTGCTGTATTATGGTTGCATCATCTGGAGATGAGGACCTCTTATGAGTGAACAGCGGTGCTATTGGGTGAAAAATCCTGAGTGGCCAATTGTAAGTCGACTAAGAGCCAAAAGCAGAGAAGAGGGAAGTTAAACATTTTGGAGTGATATGCAGAGAACGAATGAGAGATGATTAAAATAAATGTTTTGATTTCCATCTAACCTATTCAGCAGTAGCTTAAAAGTTAGGTGTAGGGCTAAATTGCTGTTTTTGATGGGTTTGGTGCCCCCTAGAGATACATTCTGGTACTGCTTAAACCTGTATTAAGTCATTTTTGGTCAGAAGTGACACACCACCAGGTTATAGTCTGACAGGTTTATTTGAAATCACAAATTTTCAGAGTGCTGCTCCTTCATCAGGTGAAGTGAAGAGAACCACATAATCACAGAATTTATAGGCAGAAAGAGCAAAGATCATACAAATGGGGTGAGCAGACTGTCAACATATTGAATAATGAGTCTCTACAGGTGATCAAAAGTGTCAGACAGTGTGAATCAAGTGCCAACAGCTGAATAGCAAATGAAGGGATGACCTATAATCTGATTAATTGAGGCAGAGAGATAATTACAAAAATGAAAAACAAGGTAGTGCTGGAGACAAACCAAGTGGTTGGAATAGCAGGATAGGTATAAGAGCTGCACGCAGAGGGTCTAACCAAAGTACATAGTAATCCAAAACTGTACAAAATAATTAAGGTAGAGTGATCATAACAAGTTATCAAGGATATGGTGTCAATACAGGACAGTAAGGAAGATTTTACAGATACGGAACATGTAGCACGACATGAACCCAAGATCACAGTTGAGGCTGCCTTCATGGGTATAGAACTTGGCTATCAGTTTCTGCTTGGCGATATCGGCATTGTTGTGTGTCTCAAAGCACCCTTAGAAGATGCCTACCTGAAGATCAGAGGCTGAATGTCCTTGACGGCTGAAATGTTCCCCCACTGCGAGGGAACATTCCTGTCTGGCGATTATTGCATGGTGTCCATTCATGCATTATCATAGCATCTGCATGGTCTTACCAACGTACCATGCCTCAGGGCATCCAGCAGCATATGAAGTAGACAAGTTCAGCCAAGTCACATGAGTTTCTGCTGTGTACTTGGCGGGTGGTGTTCTCATGTATGATAGTAGTATCAACGTCTGAGCAGATCCTGTGTATACAGGAGCTTTATCTGACGGGGATATTTAGGGTGGAAGCTAGAAAATTGCAGCATGTGAGGTTATCAGTGTGCTCGCAGTTGAGTGATTTTTGGTAGCATGATAAACTTCAGGCCAATTGACTATGAAGGTGGATGAAATTAGTGCTTACCACTTTACATTGTTTCATGGACTGGTCATAGGAATTGTTGGCATCATAACTAACAAGGCTTTTTGAAGAATTGGAATGCTTTCACTCATTTCTGTATTGGTCCTAGTTCTATCTGGAGCTTTAAAATTTTACAGAAACTTTCAAACAAAAGTTAAAAAGCATTCCAGCAAACACAAAAAATGTAAACAAAAAGAGATAAAGTAATATATGTTTAAAGTGCCTTTTATATTAAAAACATATTCTTTGTCTAATATCAAGCGTTCTTTCCACATGTATTTCTGTGTGGGTTTTACTGAGTGCACAACACATGGTGTGAAAAAAATTAAACAATTTAAACAAATTTAAATTTAAACAATTTAATTGCTTTTATAATTGTCCTTGATATGTTTCATTTTATTTGCACACAAGTGCTAGGTAATGACCCTCACCATAAAGAAAGAATCTAAAATTGACCCCTTGACATTCAATGGCTTTATCATTGCTAATCCCCCACTATCAACATCCTAGGGATCAACATTGACCAGAAACTGAACAGAACCAACCATATATGTATTGTGCTACAAAAGCAGGTCAGAGACTAGGAAAACTATGGCTAGTAACTCACCTCCTGACTTCCCAAAACCTGTTCACCATCTACAAGGCACAAGTCAGGAAAGTAATGAAATATTCCCCACTTGCCTGGGTGGATGCAGCTTCAACAATACTCAAGAAGCTTGACACCATTCAGGACAAAGCAGCCTGCTTGATTGGCACCATGTCCACAAGCATCTACTCCCTCAACCACAGCATTATGTACTATCTACAAGATTACCTGCAGAAATACACCAAAGCCTTTTCAACAACACCTTCCAATCCTGTGAACATTAAAAGGACAAGGGGTAACAGATACATGGGAGTACTCCCACCTACAAGTTCCCCTTAAAGCCACTCACCATCCTAACTCGGAAATATTTCGCTTTTCCTTCAGTGTCACTAGGTTAAAATCCTGGAACTCCTTCCCTTATGGTTCCTTGCACATTTGTACTTACCTTATTTTCTCATAAAAGGTCATAAACCTGGAACATTGGGTGGAATCTTACCTTTTTTTAAGCTTAGTGCCAATTTCATGAAGTTTCACAGAGGGTTTTTATATGCAATGTCCAATGAGGTTTCTCACTAGATATTACCAAACTCACCTCACTAACTACCTACTTCATGCCATGGCATCCCTCTCATCCAATTGTACCACTTGCTCACACAGGACAACATGCCACTGCTAGGATATCCTGGAATGGAGTGAATTCTGGCGTTGGTATCATTTTTTAAGAGGCTGTCATGCACCTAGATAAGCACTGTTACCCCCCATATTTGCCCCCTACGGTTCCTGACATTTGCCCTGGACATTGAAGACAAGGCAAATTTAGCACCCCACTTTGTAAGCAGAGACTGGGAGGTCCTGTTGGACCGCGTGGTGCAGGGGTGAGATGTCCTATTCGCCCTGGACTGGCAAGGGAGGCCACGACACAAGGCCATGCCATCCTGGTCTAAGGTTGCTACCAAGTTCAGCAAAACCCCAGATATCTGGAGGAATGGATAGCCTGACCCTTTCAGCATATTTTGTTTTATTTTCCAGCAGCTACAGTATTTTGTGTTTGGATTCTTTATGTAGAGTGTAGTGAAAGAAACCTGCCAGAGTATTTAATCAAGGAAGACATCAAAGCCAAGATTTACGTTTGATAATCATCTGTTGTTCGTACACATAACTTAGAAATTTATTTGACATAAAAAAGAAAAGCTCCAATCTTATGCATGTGTATTCATATCATATTGGTTAGAAAATCCTGTAGTCAGTACCTCTTTATGAATCTGTTCTGGTAAATACATTCACTGTTTCCCAGATTTTCTGGGACCTTTGCTGCAATTTACCCTCCTGTACCAAATCGTAGGTGGTAGTCATTTGTTCTCTTCTGCTTGTGGTTTGGCCATGGCTGGTGCCAGAGCATGTGCACTGAGCTGCTACAGATGCACAGTCCTGAACTGGCGCAGTGTGTACGGGCAAACACAGCAATGAAGAATCAGCACTGCAGTTCTGGGCAGCACTAGCACCATTCTTTTCCTGACTTTGGCAGGTTTGGCATGAGGGAGTCTGGGGGGGAATGGAAGGGATTAGGGGTGGAGGGAAGGAGACTCCAACCCTGTCTGTGGAAGTGAAGGTGGTAACATGGGGGTTGCAAGGTGATGTGTGTCTGGGCCAGGAGATCCAATCCTGCCAGACCCGGGGTTGGGATGAGTGGGTTAACTGCTCCAAAGTCAGGCTTGGCGATGGGCCTTTCAGTCCCAGGTCTGAGGGTTTGTGCATGGCACAGGCTCAAGGTTTCCAGCAGGCCTGAAGGAAAGGGGAGAGGAGGGAGGGAAGGGATCAAGATTGGCCTGAAAGTTATCTCTTTGAGAAAGCTGAGCTAGGAAAGGTGGTTCGGGGGAGGCCTGAAAGAGGAACCATGCAGAGTAATCAGCTGGTCTAATGCATATTTTACAGTTCATGACAGAGCCACCCCAATTCCTCAGGTCTTGCCAACAACTTCCAAGCTCCCACCATTGGGTGGCAGAGGGGTCACTATTTATTGCTCCCAGAGATTGTCACCAAGTTCATCCAATTCCAAACAGTACTGTGTCACAGTACAAAATTAATTCCAATTTAGCACTAGAGTGTAGGAATGCCTGTTCAGATCCGTTTAACGTAGGGGTATAGGGAACTTCAGTGCAACACAGGATGTAGTGCTGTGCTTTGCTAGCACAACTGTTCCTGTCCCGTATTCAGGGATACAGGCAATTGCAGTGGAATTACATTATGAAATGATTCCATTAAATGAGGTAAAAAAAGATGATGACCTTGTTAAAATCAGTAGACTACACCTTTAATTCTTCTACTCTGGTTTTTTTTTGTTATTCTCTGATTTCAGGGGCAATAAGCAATGAGCTACTACCATTAGTATTATATAATATTAAATATTTTGCTCAGATAATATAATTCAAATGAAAAAATAATGAATGAGAATTATTCTCCAAATAATTGTTTTTAATTTCAAGTTTTAGTATGTTTAAGCCCTCAGTCAGAAATACAAGATATTATTATCTAAACAGATATATTCTGCAATACAAAGAAGGCCAAAAGAAATAGGAATTATAAAATGAGCTAGTCACGTGACAATTTCCTGGCTTCATATTATGAGTGAATGTAACATCGCAACAAGCAAATAAGTTCCTATCTCACATTGTATTTCATTTTAATAAACTATATCAAAGCTATAACATATTTTATAAGAACACAAGATTGATACATTGGTATAAAGTAGTTAGAAATTTGGGAATAAAATTTCCATGAGTAGTACAAAATAATCAATTTAAGGATGTTTAATTTGGTATGACAGTAGAGAATATGGTCTAAGAATTTTCAACTTGTGTCATCTGATTGTCATACCTGAAACCTTTCATGAACTGAAACAATTTGTATAAAGGGGCAAAGACTGGACGAAAATGACTTCCATGATCATCTGACCACAGATTGAGGCAAGTCAAGGAGACCCATGTAAAATAAATGAAACGCTCTGCAGGAAATGATCATTTTATCAGGAGACATCAAAACCAGTGAACTGAATCAACATCGAGAAAGTCACATCTCTGGTTTCAATTCAAATTTGCATGACAATTTTACGCATGGGGAAATTAAAGGCTTACCTACCAGTTAGCTAGTTTTGAAAGACACTGAAGCCAGACTCAGGAATACACAGAATGGAGAGAAAGAAAAATGAATGTGTAACCATAAAAGTTCAAAATTTGTCTCAGCCTCACAAACAACACCTGATGAAGAAAGCAGATCAGGGTAACAATCATTCATCAACAACTCGAAGATGGGTACAAACTTAACTACTACTGAGGATACCAATCAATAATTAAACAATTGTGGTCTCAGATTAAAGCACCTCAAATAGTCTAAGGACTTTTAAATTTTGTAACCGTTATTCTCTCTGTATGTAGCAGACACTCCCTCCTTTTTCATGTTATTACCTGTGTCTGTGTATGCTTGACATTGCATTTTATTATTTTTCCCCTTGAGATTAGTAGAAAATAAAACTACTCTTTCTTTCACTCAAGAAATCCTTGGAATTGATACTTTTGGTGGTTGGTTACTCAGTTGACTGGATGGATGATTTGTGACACAGAGTGGTACTGGTGTTGTAAATCCAATTCCTTCATTCACTATGGACACTATGAAGGACCTGACTTCTCAATCTTGTCCCTCAACTTAGGCATGGTACCCATTATGTTAAACTCACCAGTAGTCATCTCTCAATAAGAGAAAGCAACCTATGGCAACTTTCATTTTGATCTAGTTAACTTTAATAGAGGTATGATACATTCATGCTAAAATATATTTGTTGCAATCAGCTGAAAGAGGGTTAAAAATGGTCACTTCATCTGGAAGTAACAAATATGGTGGTTGGCTGTAATGATCTCACAGGCAAATTATGGAATATGAGTGGGGAGAAATAAATGCTTCCTTCAAAAGTTCTCCTTTTTGAAAAAAAAGAAACTTCAAACAGGTTTTCTTGAGTCACCAACATTATAATTCTAAAATGTCCACATTTGTTATTAATGCTTTCATAGAACAGAGCAAAATAACTTTCAGAAAATGCAGGGGCTACCTTTAGAAGGATTAAAAGGGAAAGCTAGGCAGTTAAAAATGAGGTTCTGCTTAAAAGCCAGAAAAAGAAATTGCAAAATGGGTGGTGAAATTCTAGCGTTGAAAACTGAAGAAAGTGAAATCAATAAATTTAAATTGGAACAGCTCAGATTAGGACTGGAATTTCAACAGAAAAAAGAGAAGGAAGAGAATTCCAGGAATTGAAAGAAGAAATAAAGATGCAGATGTGAAAGCATAGAGAAGATAATGCTGGGAAAGGGAGAACAAAAACAAAAGGCAGTTTAGATTGGGACAGCTCAAGCTGAGAAGAGAGAATGAAGGCAGCTTTGGTAGGACACCCAATTCAGAATTAAAGTTGACCATTTTCACAAGTTTGATGAGAAAGAAGTGGACACTTTCTTGATCTTTTTTGAAAAGCTAGCACAGCAGTTAACGTGGCCAGTCCGACAATGAATATTGCAATGACAGAGCCAGCTGGTGGAGAAATCTCTCAAAATTTACTCCTCCTTTACTAAGGAGAGTTCTACTGTGAGGCAGCAAAAAAGGTTACTTTTAAATTTCAAAGAAATGCAAATCCAGATATCCTACAAGAGGCAAACCTTAGCTTATCACCCCCAACCTCCCAGAGATCAAATTTGTTAAAAACAGATGCCTGAATCTGGTATAGGACTACACAAAGGCAGCAAAGGGTTAAGACTTAGAGCCAAAATAATTCACATAACAAGTGTGATTGTCAGTTACAATGTTCATTTCGAACAAAGAGAGTGAATGTGGAATCTGTAAGCATTGTCATCAAAATCCCTATACAGTTGCTTCATAATTACCTTGCACACAGTAAACAAATTGGAGAAATTCACATTCACGTTCACATTCATTCTTCATGGTGGAGAGTTGTTACAATAGGGGTGAACATGGACTATCAATTTTCAACTTGCATCATCCAATTATTATATCAGAGACCTTTCATGGACTGAAAAGATTATTTTCAAGGAGGGACAAATAACGACTTAAAATAGCTTCCATAATTACCTGATTATGTGACATGCCTAGGTACATGTGACAATAATAAATCACATGAAATCAAATCAAACCAAAAAGGCAAGTCCAGTAGATCCATGTGGATTAAACAAACTAATCTACACTGGAATTATCATTTTATCTAAAAACATTGAAACCAGGAAGCTGAGTCAGCGTCATAGAATTTGTACCTCATACTTTAATTCACATTTGCATGATAAGTTCATATATTGAAAGATGAAAGGTATGCCAGTCTGTTATCCAACCTTGAAAGACAGTGTAGCTAGAGTCAGGAATACAAACTAAACTATGTTTCAATAGCTGCTTTTAAGCAAAAGAGCAAATAGATGTGAACATGAACCTGTCACAGCAAGAGCTGGAACTCTCTCATTCTTTCTGTTTCTCTTATATGTTCCAAAGTCAAAATCTGTTGAAAGAAAGCAGATTGGGAAAACAAGTATTCACCAAGAACTTGAGGGTATCAACATACATTGCTGCTACTTAAGATACCAGTCAAGAATTAAATAACCATTGTCTCAGGTTAAAAATATTACACCTGTAGAAATCCAAGGAAATTGGATTGTGTAGCCCTTACTCTTCTTGTCTAAATCAAACTTGCTTTCCTTTTTAAACTTATTACATGTTTATATGTACGGTTGATGCCATGGTTCTATTTTTTCTTAGGATTATTAAGTAATAAAATTTCACTTTCTTTCATTCAAGGAAACCTTATAATTAGCTCTTTAATCTAGTTAGTTACATCTTTACTTGAAGTTTGCTGGTTACATGCTGAAAATAAAATAAAAATAGTGTTGAAACTGACCAAGGGGAATTAAAAAGAAAGGAGCCATTGTCCTGTCTTCACTTGATCATAGCAAGATGTTAAAAGAGCTTACCATAAATAAATTCATCTCCCATGTCCTGTCCTGACCATGTAATATTGTGTTTTAACCACTTATCCCAGCACACCATATAAAATACTTGATATTTTTCTTTGCGCCTCCATTAAAAAATAACTTCAAAACTTGAACTCGGTGGTTCAGTGATGACCTATGACACCGACCTAATGGCCCCAGCGTTGACTCCAGGCATGACAACACTGTGTAGGGTCTGGACCTTGGGTGCAGGAGGCCCTGAGAGAGTGTAACTTTCAGGTTTTACTTCAAATGTCTGAAGTCAGATTCCAGCATAAACATGGTCAAAATCGTGAGCTGGCTGTTGGGTGGGAGCACAATTTCATCAGCAGGAAACCATAAATGAAAATGCAATAGTGTGCTCCTGGCACTTTTAACAACGGCTAATGGATAAGTGGAGTATGGTTACAATGTCGAGTAGAAGTCCAAATCAGGATCTCCAAGGTTTACTTCCGGGTCTTTCAATGGTAGTCCCACTCCTACCGGCCCGCAAAATAATTGAAAACATTTTCCTAATCTCATCTGGCCCAGCTCAGCTTGTTGACATGTTTCTTGGGTGGTAGCTTCTGAATTCAGCCCAAGTCACAAATGCAATAATATGCATAGAGTACAGGAAATTGGAATTAGGGCAATTTTAGTGGTATTTACATTGGTGCAGACTTGATGGGCCGAAGGGCCTTTTCTGCACTGTATGAACCTATGACACAATGGTTAAAAATCACCTTGGGGCCCTAGTTTGCATATTTATGAGGTCTCACTGCCTTCATGGGCTACACATTGGCCTCCTGAAGTTTATGAATTAAAATAGTGCTGGTCAAGAGCATGGTGTGAACAGGGACATGAATATTCTTCCCCCACTTTCATATGCATATATCCCTCCCCTCCAGCACCCAGCTCTGCTAGTTTGCTGTTGGGTGTGTGCTTTGAGATTGGGTCTTGTGTTTGTATTTGCCTTATTGAGGCAATAAAACTATGAAACCAAGGCACGCAGTGGCAAATCAAGAACACCAAATTGGTCAAAGTATTCATTAATGTCTAATATGCTAAAATAAGATTAATTCAGTACACTACTTGCTTAAGATGCTAACATAAATAATTATCATAAAAGCTCCTGGAATATTGTAATACCAACTGGTTCACTCATGCCATTCAGGTGAAGGCAAGTTCATAAAATCCGTACAGTGTAGAAGCAGACCATTTGGCCCATCAAGTCCACACTGAAGAACATCCCACCCAGAACCCTACCCTATCCCTGATTTTTCCCATGGCTAATCCACCTAGCCTAAACACCCCTGGACACTATGGGCAATTTATCATGGCCAATCCATCTAACCTATACATCTTTGGAGTGCTGTCCAAAGTTGCTGTTCTCATTTGATCTGAAGTACCTCCAGTCAGCATTTTGTTACTGGCTCATTCTCCCAAAGTGTATTAGCAACCCAATAAGCATTGAAGACACTTACATGGAACTCCACCAGAACCATTTAGGGACAACTAGGGTGGGTAATAAATATAAACCTATAGTGTTGGCATGTCACTCACACTTGGAAAACAGATTTTTAAAAAAATCTTTTTGGTGCCCTGTGACATTTTTCTGTTTGCTATTTTAAAGAAGGTATTATCTTGTTAGGATATCCCAATCTGGATTTATGTGGTTGAACAGCCCCTATTACAGCATCTTTGAAAATGTATGTTTTAGAACACAAAAAAACAAGAGTTTTGTTGTTTAGAGAATTTGCTCTTCTTCAAGTTCATTCACATAGTCCTGATCAACGTAAATCATGAAGCCGGTGAATAAACTGTCTGCCCTGTGCGGATCATAATACAGACCATTCTGTTCAGAATAGAATATTTGCAGCCAAACTTCATCTTCACGTTTCAGGTACATAATAGTTGAACCAGAGGCTACATCATAATTCCCAGTGTTGGCATCAAAAGTTTTAACACGATATTGCCCATTGTGCACCAACCCAATAGCAAGGTGCTTGTTTGCCAGCGTAATATCATAGGAAAAGTAGTAAATACCAGGTATACCACATATAAATTTGCCACTGGAAACATTATAATGCCCTCCTTCATTCAAAAGGACCTTGTCAAATTTGATGGGCATACGTTCCTTTGGGTAGCTGTAGGTGATGGCCACAGAGAAGGCTGATCTTGCAGTATTTGTGCCACATTTGCAGATTCCAGGCAAACCCGGTTCACCATTGATTCCATTAGCGCCTTTTGGTCCATTAGTTCCTGAATTACCTCGAGCCCCTCTCAAACCCCTTGGTCCTCGGGGGCCTGCTTTGCCAATAGCTCCCCGTATGCCTTTAACGCCAGGTTTTCCAGCTATTCCTGGTTTTCCTCTGTCACCTGAAAAGAAAACAGTGTTTTTATTTCCTTGTAAAATTTGTAATGCAGTTCACATGGTCACACAAGATCTGTGTTGAAATAAGAGATCAAAGTGATCACCAGGCAATAGTGACAAATTTTCAAAGGACTTTGGTAGCTGTGAAATGGTTTGGTAAACCGAGGTCATGAAAAATTCAAGATAACAAGCATGGGGCTGGATGAACACAGCAAGACACGCAGCATCATAGGAGCAGGAAAACTTGACGTTTTGGGCCTAAACCCTTCATCAGAAATGGGGGAGGGGAAGAGGGTTCTGAAATAAATAGGGAGAGAGGGGGAGGCGGATAGAGGATGGATAGAGGAGAGGATAGGTGGAGAGGAGGCAGACAAGTCGAAGAGGCGGGGATGGAGCCAGTAAAGGTGATGTTTACCTGCACATCTGCCAATGTGGTATACTGCATCCGCTGTACCCGTTGTGGCTTCCTCTACATCGGGGAAACCAAGCGGAGGCTTGGGGACCGCTTTGCAGAACACCTGCGCTCAGTTCGCAACAAACAACTGCACCTCCCAGTCGCGAACCATTTCAACTCCCCCTCCCATTTCTCAGATGACATGTCCATGCTGGGCCTCCTGCAATGCCACAGTGATGCCACCCGAAGGCTGCAGGAACAGCAAATCATATTCAGCCTGGGAACCCTGCAGCCCAATGGCATCAATGTGGATTTCACAAGCTTCAAAATCTCCCCTCCCCCAACTGCATCCCAAAACCAGCCCAGCTCATCTCCACCTCCCTAACCTGTTTTTCCTCTCACCTCAAGCCACACCCCCATCTCTTGCCTACTAACATCATCCCGCCCCCTTGACCTGTCCGTCCTCCCTGGACTGACCTATCTCCTCCCTACCCCCCTACCTACACTCACCTTTACTGGCTCCATCCCCGCCTCTTCGACTTGTCTGCCTCCTCTCCACCTATCCTCTCCTCTATCCATCCTCTATCCGCCTCCCCCTCTCTCCCTATTTATTTCAGAACCCTCTTCCCCTCCCCCATTTCTGATGAAGGGTTTAGGCCCAAAACGTCACGTTTTCCTGCTCCTATGATGCTGCTTGACCTGCTGTGTTCATCCAGCCCCATGCTTGTTATCTCGGATTCTCCAGCATCTGCAGTACCTTTTATCTCTCATGAAAAATTCAACCTGTTTATTTTGTTTCTGTCAGAACATTCAACTAGAGCTGTTCTGTCAATTCCAAGTTCAAAAAAGTTGTTTAGTTTTTTTATTCATTAACAGGATGAGGGCATCACTGTCTGGGCAGCATTTATTGCCCATCCCTAATTGCCCAGAGGCAGTTCAGAGTCAACCACTTTACTGAGAGTCTGGAACCACATGTAGGCCAGAGCAGGTAAGGATGGCAGTTTCCTTCCCTAAAGGACATTAGTGAACCAGATGGTCAGCATTAGATTCTTATTTCCCAGATATTTTTATCAAATTCAAATTTCACTATCTACCATGGCAGGATTTGAACCCAGGCCCGCAGAATGTTGTCTGGGTCTCTGGATTAACAGTCCAGCGATAATATCAGTAAGCCATCACCTCCCCTTTTTCACACTTAGGAGTTCTGAATAACATCCTTGTTTTATGCCACTACCTAGTGCTGACATGTGTGGAATGTGCAATTTATTGTTAAGTTTTTCTGTTTCTTTTTCTGTCCTTTTACAATGTTTATTTAAACATTTGAATTTGTTCAGAAACCTGGAACCATGATGGGTTGAATTCATGCCTTGTACTTTAATGATACAAACATTGGTGATACATGCCTCCAGGTCCTCAATAAAACAAATCGATCCTTTCTCTGGAAGTCTACATTCAAAATATTAGAATCAAATTATAAAATTCTTAGGTGCAGTTTCAGTTGGATGACCTTTCATCAAACCTGATTGCCTGCTTTACATTCACGTCTCTTCCTTCCTCCCTATCTTGAAGGCTCTTGAATCTTGCTCGGTTATATAGCGCCATGGCATCAAAATAGGCTACCTGGTCTAATTGGCCATTTCTCACGTCAACAGTGAAGGTTGGCACTCTATACTACTCAGTTCAGCTAACCATAATCCAGTCTTCACCAAGAGATCACACATATGTTTTTTCTGGTGGGGCAATTGGAAACTAATTAGGAGCATGAGCTCCACATCATATTTCCTCCCGATAGACACAGTCATTAAGGTCTGCATCAGTATTCCAATCCTCATTCTAAAAAAAAAAAAATCAGGTACACAGACTGAACCGGAGATGTTAATCCATTGACCACTGAGACAGAAATCAAACGACACCAGGTTATAGTCCAACAGGTTTATTTGAAATCACAAGCTTTTGACGTGTTACCCCTTTGTCAGGTGAAGTCACTTAACAAAGGAGCAGCACTCCAAAAGCTTGTGATTTCAACTAAACCTGTTGGACTATAACCTGGTGTCATGCGATTTATGGATCTAATCTGCATTTCCTATGGATTTACTGCAATTTCTGTGGAGTATATTGTATAAATTTCATCAGTGGAGATAGAATCAGTTAGAGTTCCCTGCGAATGCTTAGAATGGGTTTAACCCAAGATGAAGTTGGGAAGTTTGTGAACTTAAGTTCTAGTTTAAATTTCCTGATTTTTGATATAATGACTTGGAATGAGAATAATAACACATTCCATGAAAGTAAATATTGATTTGGTGTTAATTCAAAGGAATCTACGCTACAAAGTTGGGTCATGTTTGAGAATTACTTGAAAATGGAGTCGCGGGTAGATAGGATAGTGAAGAAGGCGTTTAGTATGCTTGCCTTTATTGGTCACTGGGTTGAGTATAGGAGCTGGGAGATCATGTTGTGGCTGAACAGGACATTGGTTAGGTCACAACTGGAATATTGCATATAATTCTGGTCTCTCTCCTGTAGGAAGGATGTCATGAAACTTGAAAGAGTTCAGAAAATATTTACAATGATGTTGCCAGGGTTGGAGGGTTTGAGCTATAGGGAGAGGCTGAATAGGCTGGGAGCCATTTTCCCTGGAGCGTCGGGGGTTGAGGGGTGATCTTACAGAGGTTCATAAAATAATGAAGGGCATGGATAGGGTAAATAAACAAGGTCTTTTCCCCAGGGAACTGGAGTCCAAAACTAGAGGGCATAGGTTTTAAAGTGAGAGGGGAAAGATTTAAAAGGGACCTAAGGGGCAAATCTTTCACATAGAGGGTAGTGCATGTATGAAAAGGCATCTGGATGGGTATATGAATAGAAAGGGTTTAGAGGGATATGGTCCAAATGCTGGCAAATGGGGCTAGATTTATTTAGAATATCTGGTCAGCATGGACGAATTGGACCGATTTGGGTCCGTTTCTGTGCTGTATTATCACTACGGCTCTAATTCAAAATTATATGGATTTTTGAATGATATGTTTATTTTGCAATTTTCAACTCTCCTTTTACAGTGCAGTAAGCTATCAACGTTTATGTAAGGGTGAAGCAACCTTGTATCCAATTTTCTGCATTAAATTTTATGAAAATTGTACACAGACAAAAAGCGCATAAAAACAATGTTCCCAGACAAGTAACTATATCTTAGAAGACAAGTAAAGAAGGAAAATCAAGGATAATTTTTATCATTGCAACATGTTGTCAAATCCATAAGTTGTCATACTTTGGCTAAGGTCAATACATGCATTTTCAACAAAGTATAGAATCTATGAACTCATGAAATCAGCCATTAAAATAATGTAAAAATTGTTATTTTAGGAAATAAATAATAATGCTTGTTTAATTAACCAGTACTGGTTTGAAGCTTAAATCTATTTAACTGTAATGATCTTAAAATTTTAATTTTTTGATGTTAAGATCGTTTTAAAAAATTTTTCCTAATAAGCATTAACTCTTCATATTTATGTTATACAAGAAATTCATATATAGTTTACATATTTTACAACATTTGCAAGTAAAAATATTAAGGACCATGCACATTTGTGCAGCTTGGAGGCCCTCCCCAGCAATCCATGGATAAATACATGGGTAGAAAACATCATTTAAAGGGTTATCTATTCCTTGAATTAATCAGTCGTTGCCTATTTGCATTTTTCTTACAATCTGATGGTATTGTGGATATCTTAGCTTGACATCCACAACATCTATCCAAGCATTGTACTAATCGATAACCAGAATGATCACATATCGATGACTATCATAACTTCAAAATTAGAAAAATTTACAAGAAGACTGAATGAGAAAAAAAATCCACTGTCGCTGTCATTTGCAATGCTCTTAATAATTTAAAGCTGTTATTTTAAAGGACCTATAAACCTTATATGCTGTTCTCTTTCTTTGGGGTAGGTCTTGAACTCTGATTAAAAAAATGAAAGCGAGTCAGCAGTAAAGAGCTGTAAAGTGACTTTCTGACACTCCGTAACTCATTTTACACCATTGTACTATGTCTGAATTGACATCCAGGGATAAACTCCTCCCCTCTCAGAGGAAGTGGTGAGGAAGGTGACAAGAAAAGCAGATAAACTAGCTGAAAAATGGGAGATACTTGACACCCTCCTGCCATCTCAGAAAATAAGAGCTGGACACGATGGCCTTTGGTTGACTTTCCTGACCCAGCACTAATTAAGGCCGTTGAATGGTCATCACCAACATTGCAATAAACTCAGTCTCTGGCAGATGAGAACAGTGGTAGATTTCTTGACTAGTACAACTGCACTTGCCTAGTGGATTAGTCTTAACCTGGCCCAATGTGACATTAGTGGGCATGGATATGCCTGTAAATTTCAGATTACTGACAACAGATACAAGAAAGAGTGGTGTCACTATTTTACCTTGTTCTCCCTTTTGGCCTTTAGGACCGTCTTTCCCATCTGCCCCATCTTTCCCAGGAATCCCCATTCTTCCGATTGTCCCTGATTGACCAGGATATCCTGGAGGACCAGGGGCCCCAGGAGGGCCAGGTGCACTGCAGATTAGCTGAGAAGGATCGATTGTAATGGGTAACTTTTGGCTTTTTCGAAGTTGATTGGCAGCATGAGATGTAAAACAGAAAAGGAGAACCAACCAGAGCATCATAAAATCTAGAAAGGAAGATTAAGTTAGTTATTAGTTCAACCAAAAGCAAAATACATCAAATAGTTATCCTGTTTATGTATCCTTTCTGGAGATCTGAAAGAAAAAGTGATCCCAACTTTGTTCCAAGCAATTGCATCCCTTTGGTGTTCAACATGGATTCTTATTAGAAAAGGTAGTGAATTTTAAAATTCTTCCGAGAGTGAGCTTTCTACTGACTTCATAAATGATTAGCTAATAACATTTGCATCACCTGTCAAAATTACTTTCTTTATCACTTTCAAATTCAGTGTAGTTTTCCCAGACTTTTTCTTTAAATTCCAAAACATTTGCTTATATGATCCAGGCACTAATTCAAGTGCAACAAGTATAGCTCTTTCTGCAGTGTCATAATCCCCAAAATCCTCTTCTAGGACTAGGATCCACTAGGATTAGGATTCTCCCCATTAGACCACCTGGCTTTTAGACTTAGACTTCTGGCTTTTCTTTTTTTTTAATGGCATCATTTGAATCTTAAATTTGCCATCCTCTCTCTCTCTCTCCTGCTTCACTGAGATGACAATGTTAGTTTTGCAAGCATCAAAGCATGGTACAACCATACTTGACCAATATTTGACAAAGAAAGAAAGCACTGCACATGAGTGAAGCAATGTCTATAAACGACATGTAACTGGAGTTTGCAAGCACATGCTTGCATATTTGCCCTTTCAGAGTCCTAGTGTCCAGCCGATGTGGATTCTACTCTTTCATCCATCATACTGACTTGCTTACCCTGGGCATTGTCCCAGCCATTTTCTAGTTGCATTGTGCACCTAGACAACGGTCAGTAATGGCAAAGAACACAACTCACAGTGGACACTGTAAGCACCAGGCCACACCAAGTATGTTTACAGAGCATCCATGTCTCCATAAACCTTGGACTACCTGAACAGCTTATTTCCACCCGTCACCCCCGATGTGGAGGTATTAATAAGCACAGTGTACATTATCTCGAATGAAAACAAAAAGAACTGGACATCAGACCGGGTCAGGCAGCATCCATGGAGAGAAAGTAAGGTAACGTTTTGAGTCTAGATGACTCTATCAGAACTGACGTGAGGTAGTCATCTGGACTTGAAACATTAGCTCGTTTTCTCTCCATGGATGCTACCTGGCCTGCTATGATCTCCAGTATTTTTTGTTTTCAGTACAGACTCCAGCATCTGCAGTAACTTGCTCATACATTATCTCGACCTGCTCCTGAAACCTTTAAAGCTGATGTGGATCATATTTTGTTCGAGTATATTCAGTTAAGTTTATTGCTTACCTATGGAAATCAAACATCAAAATGATGCTTATCTTACTTGGAGAATTTGCTGCTCTTATTTTGCAGAAATAGATGAAACACAAACAGTTCATTAGGAAGGTTTCAAAGACATGCTTGCTATTGTGACCATACTTCAAACAATGCCAATAAAATCAGCAGGCTGAACACAACAGGCCAGGCAGCATTAGAGGAGTAGAAAAGTTGACGTTTTGGGTCAGGACCCTTCTTTTCTTTTCTGAAGAAGGGTCCCAACCCAAAATGTCAACTCTCCTGTTCCTCTAATGCTGCCTTGCCTGCTGTGCTCCTCCAGCTCCACACTGTTGTCATCTCTGACTCCAGCACCTGCAGTTCTCACTATCTCAAAATCAGCAGACACTTGACACAATCCTGTGGTGGAAAAAGATTCAAGTCTGTTTATCTTTCACTGCCACAGGGTGAATAGCAAACTCCTTGAAACAGGACTAGCTGCAGAGATATGGATATCTCTATGGTGTTCTTCGTACTCAATTTGAGAAGCCTCACATGTTCCATTTGGAGAAAGTAATAAGCTTCTTCTTTGCGTAGTAAATCCTTCACCCAAGTCCATT
Organism: Ginglymostoma cirratum; assembly: GCA_024137785.1. Taxonomy (NCBI): domain Eukaryota; kingdom Metazoa; phylum Chordata; class Chondrichthyes; order Orectolobiformes; family Ginglymostomatidae; genus Ginglymostoma; species Ginglymostoma cirratum. Next base: position 4,508,222 of record JAHRHZ010000251.1, read on the forward strand.
TGTGTTCTCTTGTGGAATCTCTTGAATGGAAACATGTGCAAAATAGTACAGTACAGAAGGAATTGTATGCAATATTAAATCAGCTTTCACCAGCTAAAATCCTTCATATAGCATTATAATTTTCATTTCTAACTAAATTTGCCCCAAATTATTTGCCAAAAAAATGGTTATTTTCATCAAGATGGAACTAAAGTCTCAATCACTTTCTTGGATATGTATGTGATTACCTTCTCCCACAGTTTGAGCCCTCGCATACATTGATCTTCATTAAAGGAACATACAGCAAAAAAAAGAGCTGATCAGAATTTCCACATTCCTGCCTAAAATCCAGCTTTGGTAAAATGTAAGTGGAGAGTGTACTGATTGCTAAATGATATTCCCTGATGTCCTGACTAACAAGATACATATTATTTCCTTCAATGCTCGCTGTAAAATTTCTTTTAACTAATAGAGTATATTTGAAATGTATTCACAGCAGGAGAACATTAAATCCAATTTGGAAACAGCAAGTAACTCCAAACAGCTTTTGAGGCTGCTTGAGGGCTTATTATTGACCAGGGCATGGGAAGAATGTTTCTATCTTTAACAATGTAATGTCACATTTGGCCTACCTCTATAATATCATCTTTCAGCTATCTCCTTTCCAGACCGAAAAGCCCAAATCCTTCCAGTGTTTCCTTGTAACTCAGAACCTTGAGTCTAACCTCATGATGTTTCTTTCAACAATTTCTAGTGCTTGAGTGCATTCAAGTTCAAAATAATTAAGGCCACAATCCTGAGTCAATTGAGCCTAGCTCAAATAACTTGCGGAACTGTGATCACGTCCCTCTCTCTGAGTCAGAAGGTCTGGGTTTGAGTCCTACCTACTCCAAGTGTGTCTGAACAGGCTGAATAAATTTTTTTAATAAGATTCATTATCCAATAATTGGATTCAAAATACAGGCATCACGTGAGCTTGCTTGAGTATTTCATCTGAGTTGATCTAATACAACGCAAAGACTAGTAGTGAATATGATAGTGAACTAGCAGCTGAGAATCACTAAAGGAGACCAAGAATGATGCAGGTTAGAAATTCCAAGTTCTTTCATGAAATTCTTCCATATGTACTTGTTCAACTGCTGTATTATTTATAATTCTTGCAGAGGGAATACAAAGCACACACTGTAGGATAAACCCAGCTGGCCAAATCTGTTGTTCCTTTCAAAGATACGATCATAGAGATCGTTGCCTGGGAAGCTGTACATGGTTGCTGGTGCCAGACAAATAAGAATAGTGGAATAGTTTTAGATTTGTATTATATTAATCTCATTAATTCTGAGTAAAAATGTGCTTCAGCAGGTGTTAAGCATTGATTGACTTCTGCCACATACTTTCAGTGCCACAACAAGATATTTAACTGTGCAAATAATGCCATCTGTGCATTTTCTACTTGTTACAAATAGGTCACAACTCTCAAAGAAACAAATTTTACCACAGTAACAGTATCCACCGTCACTTCAAGTGACCAGCAGCCCAGAGTTGTTCCCTGATATAACACAGCAGGTGTCACACAAGGCTCTTTTACAAGTAGGAAAATACCACTTAAAACATTCTCTACATAAAACACAATTCTTTGAGGCAAATTTAAGATCATTTGTAACAAAATAAAAACTGAAAGAACTGCAGATGCTGTAAGTCAAAAACAAAAACAGAAATTGCTGGAAAAGTTCGGGAAGTTTGGCTGCATCTGTGGAGAGAAATCAGAGTTAACGTTTTGGGTCAAGTGACTCTTCATCAGGGCTCCAGTTGTGCATTGTAAAATCAGTGCTATTTAATTATTTTCTTTTAGATTAGTACATTCCTATAGATAACATTTACCTTTAATTATTATTAATATTTGAAGAGCAAAAAAATTCTTAGTTATCAGGCTTGATTTATGGGCTGTTTTGATATCAATTTTGGATTTAATGCTGATCTACACGAAGGCAAATTAGGACAGGTGACCAAAAGCATTGTCAAAGAGGCAAGATTAAAGGAGCATCTCTAAGCAGGAGATAGATTGTGAGGTGGTGAAGTTTAAGGGGCAAGCTTGTTTCCATTATACGTACAGCAGGTATATTTCTTAAACTGTAAAAGGGAAGCTAATTTGTCTGATAATAAGGTGCTTAAATTGTGAAAGATAGGGCAGTTGGTTGGGGTAGCGATGGGGCAGAAGCATTAGACAGGTGGCTAGAGTATAAGATATATCAGGCAAAGAGTTAAAATCAGTGTCAACATGATTTCCTCTATAATTACCCTCAAAAATCGATTACCAAAATGTGTTAACTACGAATTTCCTATTGTCTTTCAAAAATTGGCTATGCATAGTTCAGCGAGAGGATAAAGGGCATTTCTTTCTAAATTACACAAACTTTTTTTTCTTGCACTTTTGCTTTTTGCAGTGGAGAGTGGGACCAAAGGGTAGGTCTGAGGTTCTGCGCTCCCTGCTGTGACATTATGGACTTGCATGAAATTTGCCTCTGTGTTGCCCAGGTTTTCAGTGCTGCAAGTGCCATTTTGTGCCAAACTGACCCACATACTCAAGTCTAGTACAGGTGAGATAAGATACTGTTTTGATAAAAGTTAAACAAGAGGTGGCCTTTAATCATATCAGAGTAGCATGGGGGTATAAACAGAGGCTAATATGGGACCTAACACACAGTGTTGGTAACTGTAGCACACATCTGAAGGTAGCTTTTACCTGTGCTGACTGTCTCTAGGAAAATCAGTGTAAAGTAGTATGGGAAAAAAAAAGATTAGTACACAATCAGTGCTGCTCCCCGTACCAAAATTCTTGAACTTATTCTGATTATATTTCCAAGAGATTCTAGCCTAGCCCAGCCCAGCCCACCCCAGTTCAGATGCCAACATCCTAGTCTCAGTCCACCACCCAGAATCAATTTTGAGATATCTCAAAAGTACTGCAGGCCTCTGTGAGGTTCTTTCCCAGCAACCTAGCCAACACTCCCCATTCCCCATGCCGATCCTTTGCCAGTTCTACTCCAAAACCCTTCATCCTCCAGATCCTCGTGACTTTATACACTGGCCTATCTGAACATAGGACCCTGCTCAAAAAACAACTGCAATATTAGATACAGAATAATTAAGACCACAGTTGTTTGTATCTCCTCAAATTGAACTGTTAGCACTTTGCAGATGAGGTACCCAAAAATGTATATCGCTGAATTTCTTGGCCCATGTCTGGATGTAATATGTAGGTGGTAATTTCACATCTTGCTTTTATATGGACAAAATCTTTATAATATTCTCAAATTTTCATATGCACAATTGATGATCCTAAATAGGTATTTCATTAAATCTTTAAAATCTATATTAGATATTTTGGATCCTGACTCATTTTAAAAAAACATTTACAATGTTTCTGATTGCTTCTTTTCCTAATGTCTTAAAACCCATTGTTAAATTTTTATTTTAAAAAGAAAAGCAGCACAAATATTTTCCTGCTTTGATACATGATGAAACTTTCATTTATCGACTGAACCCTTCCTGAGCTCTTATCTTTAAGAAACAGATTTCCCTAATGGCTAGGTGATAAGTGCATTCACTTATTTGGCTTAGTAAAGACTACCATACAAAGTAGGAATGTCACAGACACAGTCTATACAGAAGTGGTAGACTGCAGCCTGAATTATTAGATTTGCAACAATTAAGCTTATTACCTTCAGGTTAGGGAGAAAACAAAAGGAACTTGGGATTCCTGTACTAATTACTTGCTTCTTAAAATGTGTCCAAAAAAGAAACGCTAGGTGCAGTGAGATTTGGTTCTGTAAGTGGACATATTCACAGACCAACAATCTCTTAATCCTCCCTAGATTCACAATGGTGGGCTCTGAGCACCTTTTTTCATATTCAGAAGGGCTTTCATGCACAACTGGATGGTGTTTCTTCCCCACCTTCAAATCACATGTGTACCTTGGCATGTTATCCACCATCACTAAATCACCCATGATTCCAAATAATAACCAATTTAAATGCAGAACCCATTAAGGAAAATGCACTGTCTCAGCACCTAAAGCATGAACCATCTATTGTATTTGGGTCTGAAAGGGTTAAGATATGATGAAGTGGAGCAAGCATCTCCCATTATGATCATGTCAAAGTAAAAGAAAAAGAAAGAGATAGACCAAAGGCAATTAAGAGGCTACTAACAGTCTGTCATAATATAAACAGACAATGCCGGAGAAGCTCAGTAGATCTGGCAGTATCTGTGGAGATGGAAATTGTGTTAATGTTTGAAATCCAGTATATGGGAATAGTTCAGTTTGGGATTGTGTTCAGCATGGACTAGTTGGACCAAAGCATCTGTTTCTGTACTGTTTGACTCTATGAATCTTCTTCAGAACTGTAGTAATATGGGTCTCATTCATGTAATCTGTAAATAGTGGCAGTAATGCAATAACCTTTATACCGTTTACTCAACAAGACTTTTCTAGTTAGCCCAGAAAGGTGGCTATCCAAGTCAGAACACTCCAACTTTGAAGGAACCCACACATATCATCCACCTCCAAGAAAGATGGGGAAGGAAGTGGTCAGGTGGTGATGGAATAAAATAACATGGAACAAAAACAAAGCTGCTGGAAAAGCTCAGCAGGTCTGGCAGCATCTGTGGAGGAGAAAACAAAGTTAACATTTCGGGTCTGGTGACCCTTCCTCAGTTCTGAGAAAGGGTCGCCGGACCCGAAACGTTAACTCTGTTTTCTCCTCCACAGATGCTGCCAGACCTGCCGAGCTTTTCCAGCAACTTTGTTTTTGTTCCTGATTTACAGCATCCGCGGTTCATTTGGTTTTTATTTGAATAAAACAACATGTTTGTTCTAATAGTGTGAGTAGATGCTAATGATTAACAGTGTGTTGGATTGCAATAATTTGAAAATACTACTGAGACAACCCACAAGAAATTTGGCAGTGACGAAAATGTTTGAGGAAATTCCTTATTAACTTGCAAACACAGTCATCTGGGGGAAATCATTTTAATTACCTGCAGTTCCAACTTTAAGTACCAGATGCTAAATATCCACTTGCAAAATGTGTAAGTAATTGGGACATGGCTTACGAGGCAAAATCAATCAGGGTGAAATTAATATCTTGCAATAATCTTCAAATATAATTCCTGAACATCACTCAAGAGCCAAGAATGGATTACAGAATTTAAGAGGAGAAATTACAACCAATAACTGCATCAAATTGGTAGTCATTGCTTTGTTCACTAGTCCATGCCACACTGAGGTCTGAGTCAGATATGAGCTCAGGCTTCGTGCAAAAAGCAGCATGCGTCTGAGGGCGTCAAATTGCATCTGGCTCCAGCCCAACTGGTCGGACCGAGAAAGAATTGCATCTGACTCTGCTCCTTGACAGCTCTCAGGTCCTGGTGGGGACATAAAGCAATTCCTGTATTCACAATAATATAACTTTAAGAAATTATGTTGTTACTTAAGGTGTCTCCCAAGATTCATTTAAGAATCACTGCTTATGTAACTAAAAACCTGGTATAACTAGGCAAAGATCATGAAGCATTAATTCCACTTATTTATGCTTGCATTTTGCGACAGGATCCCATAAATGTCATAGGACTTCAATTTGTACAGTAAAACAGAGTGCTTGCTCCAGCACAGCTCATTCATTTGGAGATGGCTCTGGGCAGACATTGGCCATCACTAGGTTGGATGCAGTGCAGATCTTCAACCGGTTTTTAACTATTGGCCTCTGCTTTTTAAACTCATAAACGTTGCATAAGGTAATGGTTCTGAAAGGGTTAAGGTTGGAGACTGCATTAGGTTTCAGTTTATTTGATGATGTCACAGTTTTGGGTGGGGAAATAGGAAACATCTCAAGATTTCAATGGGGTCAGACCTGCAATCTCTGATTCCTGATGATCTCAGTATCTATATCTAACCGGCCAATGTAACTTGTTCTATTAATAGAATCCCTAAAGAGCAGATAGAGGACATTTCGCTCATCAAGTCTACACCAACACCCCAAAAAGCATTCTGAAAAGTCTCTAACAATTCCTCATGATACAAAACCCCTCAAAACCTTAGGATTGTATAACATTTTTAAAAGGCCTTTCCAAGTTTTCAGAAACAGTGATAAAGACAAAGTTTGAAAGAATTTTAGATCACAAGGGAGGATCAAGAAAGTAAAAATAGAATATAAATATAAACAAGTGGAAAACAAAATAAATGAGCAGTAAAATCTTATATGGTTATGTATAGTAGAAATGTTTGTCTAAGCTAAACGTGGCTTCATTACCGGCAGATTGGCAAGCTATTACAACTCAGATATGTCAAGGATCCGACTTGAGCCCAAGCTTTCACAATCTATATTAACGATTGGACATAGAGACTAAATGTAATGTTACCAGGTTTGCAGATGACAGAAAGCCAAGTGGGAATGTATGCTGTGAAGAAGGTGCAAAACAGCTTCATAATGATTTGGATAAGGCTTAAGTGAGTTGGCAAGAACATAACAGATGAAATTAAGTGTGGAAAAATGTGAGGTCATTCTCTTCCATAGGAACAACAGATGTTCAGAGTGTTTCTTAGCTGGTAGGAAGTTGGAAAATGTAGATATGCAGAAGGACCCCAGTATCCTTGTCAATAAGTCACTGAAGGCTAAGATGCAGGTGCAGAAAGGTATAAGGAAGTCTAATACTACTTTAGCCATTATCACAAGAGGGTTTAAGTACAGGTGCAGCAATGGCTTTAAGAGTACAGAAATTGGGTTTGGCCACATCTGGAGTACTGTGTGCAGTTTTGCTTCCTTCACATTAGAAAGGATATTATTGTCACTGAGTGCAACAAAGGTTCACCAGTTGAACTCCTGGGACAGTGGGTCCGTTCCAATGAAGAGAGATTGGGAAACTAGAGTTTTGAAGACTGAGGGGTAAACTCATTGAAAACTACAAAATACTTGAGGTAGATACAAGTAAGGTGCTTCCCCTGGTTGGGGAGTGTAGAATCTGGTGTCACAATTTCAAAATACAGGGGAAACCACTCGGGTCTGAGATGAGGATATCTGTTTTATTCTGATGGTTGTGAATATTTGAAAATCGTGACCCCAGAGGTCTCTGAAGCTCAACCACGGAGCATGTTTAAATCAGAGATTGTCAGATTTCTGGATGCCAGTGATATAAAGTGACATGGGGCAGAATACGCGGAAAAGGCTTTGATTATAATGAATGGCAGAGCAGCCTCAATGGGGATGAATGGCCTCCTCCTGTTCCTACATGTGTACATCCTGTTTTGTCAGAGCAGGAATAGTATAATCATCAGGGTGCCAAGAATATAATCTCCAGCTGGGTTATATATTGGTAATGAAAACCTGAGATCATATGCCCACCTCAATGCGGCCAATTATCTGTAGCATGCACGTAAAGCAAGATAACAACCATAAATGTGCCCCACAATTCTTGCTATATTCCAATGGTGTTCAATCTCAGAGATTATTTACAATTACAAGTGCTGCATACTGCAACAGTATTTGCCCATTGTCTGGATGCACTTTCACCTTCAGTTATGATGCCACTATGCAGTCATCTGTTCCAGTATTCCAAAAAGATGTCCTCGAACCCAGACTGGTTAGTGTCCACTTTGTGCTCAGCTACTCCCACAGATGCCTTGTGATCTAAGAAAATATTAAAACCAAGTTGTTATCATTTGTTTTACCATGAATAAAATAGACTCAGTCGAAGAATTCAAGGCATCTTGGCATTCATTTTCCAAAATTCGCTTTCATTTTAGTTTCCCTGCTTACAATAACGTCTGGAAGCTTGAATAACCTGCAGCCTTGTGATACAGTTCAAAGAATCTGCTAGGTTTAACAAAAGCTAAAATGACCAGTAAGAATGTAAATTAGGTCCATGAATATCTGACAGTAGTGGTTCAAAATCATCACTGATTGACATATTATTGTCATTAAAATGTAAATCGAAGTGTTTCTTTCCAATATGTTATGCTTTATTGTTACATATATACTTCCCTAATTATTCTTCAATTGTGCTCCCACAAAAACATAGAACGAATGACATTAGTCAAATGCATTGTCAAGTGGAGTTATTGTGAACCCAGTGACACTTCTTGGAAATAAAGTGGTGCCAAAGCCACATTCCAAAGCAGCAATATTAGCATCACACTGTAATTGGATATGCTAAATTCCCTCTAAGGCAGCATCTAAACAAATGTAAAATAAACTAAATTCTTCAAAAATACATTTAATGTTCTACATCTTCAATCCCCTCAAGTATAACCAGAACTAGTGTGAAATAGCAATTGACCAGAGCAGATACTATACTGTGAACTAATCTGGAGAAAACCAGACAGCAAATGACTCATTGCAAAATATCTTACATAACATGGGAACTCCATTATCCACATTCTTCTTCTAAGACATTTGACAGACCATAACTACACAAGAAGTCTGAATATGTAATTCAATTTGGTCTTTGTTTCTCAGCTTCTATACATGACACACCATAATATTTCCTTTTCTGATTCATGCATGCGTCTATGTTACTATGCTACCATAAGTGTGACGTCAAAATTTGAAAACAATTTTGGAGTTATCACTTGCAATTCCCATTCTCCACTAGAGAGATTCCTCTCATTAAGGCAAAAATGATTTCACTGTGTTTCATAATTGTCTGACACATGCTTTCTCCAAACTTGACAAATTGAAGCTCGTGTCAAAATTCTTAGTACAAAATATACAAGAAATTCAGCATTCCTGGAGTTAATTTACAGAAGTAGTGTAGAAATTAATTCGAGACACAAAATATTGGTCAGCGATTGATCTCTTAAAGTTGATCTTTGAGGTTAAAACCTCAACTTCTGTCATTGTATCAGATTTGGCTGAATGCCAGAAAAACATTGTGCATTTGTTCAGTGTTGCAACATTCTTTCATATTGAAAAGAGGCAAAACTAATACACTTAGGCATTGCTTATTTAGTAATTTGGACACCTTATGTAACTACCATTCATAAAGATTAAGGAATCCAAAACTGACAAAGAAATAAAGGCGGGTCATCAATAATGCCTGGTGTTTCCTTCTAATAATTTACATTTACTTATTTTGTCCCTAAAGATTTCGTGTAAATATAGGTGAAGGCAGATATTCTTCAACTACATTTTCCCAGGAATCAATCTTAAATCATATAGTTCAGTACAAAAGCATGAGAAGAGTTAAAATAAAAACAATGTAAACAGAACCTACCCGAATGCAGCTGTGTGGCCAGTTAAGCTGCAGTGAAGTTAACAACTTTCAGTTTGCATGAAACATTTGGTCAAGAAAGTAAGCTGCTCCTTCCCGTTCTTTTGCAATCCCTCTCAGTCTTCAAAAACAGATCACCGACAGAATAAGTTCAGAGACATTTCATGATTCTTCTTCCTGTACCCCTTTCCAAGTCAAAGTAACTTATGGTCTATCCCCTTCTGTCTTCCTCTTTCTTGTACATTCTTTGCTTATAACATAATCAGCTGGAAAAGCTCCTGTCTACGTCACATGTAGTTGGAAAGTTTGACTGCATTAAGAATTGGACTGCATATGCTGAAGTGGTCTGAAACTGCTGGTTTTTATCTGCACAAAGTTGCTTTGATAGCTGTCTCCAGTATTAATGTGTAAACTTCATTTTTGGATTTGCTTTAATTTTATTTTTTCTTTGATCTGTGGGGCAAAAATGAAAAGCATTGGGCAGGGAAGTACTTGCCCTTCCATTAATTACTAGAGCTACCTTTAATTCAATTCTGAAAAATACAGCCAACATATTTTTACCCACGGTGTCGAGGTGCTGGTGTTGGACTGGGGTGGACAAGGTCAGAAGTCACACTACACCAGGCTATAGTCCAATATTTGAAATCACAAGCTGTCAGAGCGCTGCTCCTTCATCAGGTGAAGTAAAGAAAAGCACACAGGTACAGAATTTGTAGGCAGAGAGATCAATAGGCAGAGAGATCAAAAGGTCATACAAATTTGATCTCTCTGCCTATAAATTCTGTGCCTGTGTGCTTTACTTCCGCTGACAAAGGCGCAGTGCTCTGAAAGCTTGTGATTTCAAATAAAGCTATTAGACCATAACTTGGTGTTGTGTAACTTTCGACCATATTTTTACCGAATATTAATCCAAATGCTTTTAAGAGCATATGGGCACAAGAAATAAGAACAAGAGTTGGCAATTCAGCCCACTTGCTCCACCATTCTATAGAATCGTGGTTGATCTGACATTCCACACATCTACTTTCCTGTGTTTTCCCTGTAACATTTGATTCCCCAACTAATCAGGAATTTAGCTATCTTAGCCTTAAACATGCTTTGTTTGAAAAAGCAATCAACATAATAATGTTTATGTTGGGATGTATGTATGTTACAGCGAATATGAATATGAAATATGAATGTAGGAACGTATGGAAGCCATTCGGCCCATCAAGCCCCCTTCATTATTTAACACAATCACATCTGATTGACAAGCATGGGGCTGGATGAACACAGCAGGTCAAGCAGCATCATAGGAGCAGGAAAACTTGACGTTTCGGGCCTAGACCCTTCATCAGAAATGGGGGAGGGGAGGAGGGTTCTGAAATAAATAGGGAGAGAGGGGGAGGCGGATAGAGGATGGATAGAGGAGAGGATAGGTGGAGAGGAGGCAGACAAGTCGAAGAGGCGGGGATGGAGCCAGTAAAGGTGAGTGTAGGTAGGGGGGTAGGGAGGAGATAGGTCAGTCCAGGGAGGACGGACAGGTCACGGGGGCGGGATGATGTTAGTAGATAGGAGATAGGGGTGTGGCTTGAGGTGGGAGGAGGGGATAGGTGAGAGGAAAAACAGGTTAGGGAGGTGAAGATGAGCTGGGCTGGTTTTGGGATGCGGTTGGGGGAGGGGAGATTTTGAAGCTTGTGAAATCCACATTGATGCCATTGGGCTGCAGGGTTCCCAGGCTGAATATGATTTGCTGTTCCTGCAGCCTTCGGGTGGCATCACTGTGGCATTGCAGGAGGCCCAGCATGGACATGTCATCTGAGGAATGGGAGGGGGAGTTGAAATGGTTCGCGACTGGGAGGTGCAGTTGTTTGTTGCGAACTGAGCACAGGTGTTCTGCAAAGCGGTCCCCAAGCCTCCGCTTGGTTTCCCCGA
>JAHRHZ010000251.1:4519779-4567567 GCA_024137785.1 Ginglymostoma cirratum
GGGGGAGTTGAAATGGTTCGCGACTGGGAGGTGCAGTTGTTTGTTGCGAACTGAGCACAGGTGTTCTGCAAAGCGGTCCCCAAGCCTCCGCTTGGTTTCCCCGATGTAGAGGAAGCCTCTCCACCTATCCTCTCCTCTATCCATCCTCTATCCACCTCCCCCTCTCTCCCTATTTATTTCAGAACCCTCTTCCCCTCCCCCATTTCTGATGAAGGGTTTAGGCCCGAAACGTCAAGTTTTCCTGCTACTATGATGCTGCTTGACCTGCTGTGTTCATCCAGCCCCATGCTTGTTATCTCGGATTCTCCAGCATCTGCAGTACCTTTTATCTCTCACATCTGATTGACTACTGCGTTGCCTTTTACCCACACTAACCTATTAATGCTTGACTCTATTGGTAAATCAAAAAACATTATCTCAAAGACTGAGCTTCTGTAGCCCTCTGGGGTAGAAAATTCCAGAGGTTCACAATCTTCTGAGTAAGAAGGTTTCTCATCATTTCGGACCTAACAGACGTCCTCTGATTTTAGACTCCTCAAACATGGGAAACATCTTATTTACATCTACTCTGTCAATATTTTAAGTATTTTGCAGGTTTTAATGACATCACTTCACATTCTTCAACACTCCAGAAACATACAGGCCCTGTTTACTCAATCTTCCTTCATACAGCCTTAAATCAGTGGTAAGGAATTATTGGAGAAATTTCTTAGGGACAGGATTCGCTCAGATTTGGAAAAGAATGGAGTTATTAGAGATGAAATTAACATGGCTTTATGTGGAGGATGTCTTATCTCACAAATTTGATATTTTTGAGGAAGTGACAAGGATGATTGATGAGGATAGAGCTGTGATGTTGTCTACATGGACTTTACTAAAGCATTTAACAAGATCCCTCATGGTAGGCTTATCCAGAAGATTAAGACACATAGGGTCCATCGTGAGTTGGGAAGTTGGATACAAGATTGATTTGGTCATAGAAGACAGAGGGTAATTACTTTGGCATGTTCTTCTAACTGGTGTTCCACGAGGATCAGTTCTGGGATCAGTGCTCTGTTGTTTGTAACATATGTAAATGATTTGGATGAAAATGTAGGCGGTTTACAGTTGGCAGAAAAATTGATGGAGTTATGGATAGTGAGGAAGACTGTCAAAGGATACAGCAGGCTATAGATCAGTTGGACAGAGTTGGATCAGATGGTGTATAATCCGGACAAGTATGAGATTATACATTTTGGGAAGTCAAATGCAAGAGGAAAATACACAGAAAACGGCAAGGCCGTTAGGAGCATTGATACACAGAAATCTTGAAGTGCAAGTCCATTGTTCCCTGAAAGTGACGACATAAGTGGATAAGTTGCTAAAGAAGGTGTACAGCATGTTTGCCTTCATTGTTTGGGACATTGAATATAAAAGATGGCAAGTCATGTTGCAGCTGTATAAGACTTCGGTTAGGCCACACTTGGAGTATCAGTGTGCTGTTCTGGTTGCCACACTTTGGAAAGATGTGGAGCCCTTGGCGAGGGTGCGAAAGATGTTTACCAGGATGTTGCCTGGATTGGAGTGTACTAACTATCAGGAGAGATTGGACTAACCTGGATTATTTTTGCTACAGTGTCGGAGACTGAGACCCAACCTGATAAAAATATATAGAATTTGAAGTATAGAGAACTACGTAGAAGTATATAGAATTATAAGAGGCATGATAGGGTTGGATTGTAGGAGTCTTTTTCCAAGGGTGTAAATGCCATATACTGGGGGTATATGTATAAGGTGAGAGAGGATAAGGTTAAAGGAGATTTGCGAGGCAATTATTTTTACACAATGGGTGGTTGTGCCTGCAACATGCTGCCAGGGGAAGTGATGGAACATGATACAATAGCATCATTTAAGAGGCATTTAGAACAGACACAAGAACAGACAGGGAATAGATGGATACAGACCATGTGCAAGCAGATGGGATTATTTTAGAATGGCATCATGCTCAGCACAGACATGATGGACGAAGGGCTTGTTCCCGTGCTCACAGAGGAGTAGAGCACTTCCTCTATGGCAATAATACTGTACCGAGTTAAGGGGGTCAAAACTGCACTTAGTACTCCAGGTGCGATCTAACCAACCTCATATACAATTGAAGTGAGACTTCACCACTCTTCTACCCAAATCCTCTTGCCATAAAGGGTTAACATTCCATTTGTCTCCCTAATAGCTTGCTGCAACTGCAAATTAGCCTTCAGTGACTTACTGACAACAATATCCAAGTCTTTTTGCTCATCTACACTTTCTAACCTCTCATTATTTGGGAAATTCTCTACACATCTGTTCTTCTTACCAAAGTGGATAACCTCACATTTTTCCACATTACATTCCATCTGCTATGTTCTCGCCCAATCACTAAACTTGTCCAAATCTTCCTGGAAATGTTTTATATCTTCCTCACCACACAAATCCCTGCCAACATTTGTATCACCTGCAAATTTGGAAATGTTACATTTGATCTTCACATTAAAATCATTGTCATATATGTTGTGGACGGCTGGGGCCCAAGTGCTGATTTTGTTGTACCCCAATACTCACAGTCAGCCAACATGAGAATAACCCATTTATTCCTACTCTCTGTTGCATAAACTCCTACACTATGTGCTTTAAATAACCTTCTGTGAAGGATTTTATCAAAAGCTTTCTGAAGACCTAAACTACAAACATTGACTCCTGTTTATTAATTCTGTTAGTAACATCCTTACAAATTTTCTAACAAGTTTGTCAAACATAATTTTCCACTCACAGATCCATGCTGACAATGCTCGACTTAGATCATTTTTATCCAAGTAACTATTTATCACATACTTTATGATTGATTTTAGCATTTTACCTACTACTGACAGACAGACAAGTCTGTAGTTCCCTATGTTTCCTCTCTTGCTCCTTTCTGAAATCGTAGGGTGACCTTTATTTTTCCTTAATTCAAACAGTATTCATTTTTGCTCATGTTGTAAAGTTGAAAGCAAATTAAAACAAATTAAAATTAGTGGGAAAAAAATTGGCTGCATTAACCCTCCAGATGGAGTTTGATGTACCGAAGCACCATTCCTTTGCCAAGAATACAGCCTCTTTGGGGACTTTAATCTCTAACCATCAATCATTTAAAACAGGCATTCTATTAACTTAGTGTATATATTTTTCATATGCAAAACAAACTTTTTTTTATAACATTTGTTGCAATTTTGGTCACTTCTACAACTCTTCAGAATTTAACTCATTTTTAAAATACAAACAATAAAAACAACATTGACAGTATTATTTTCAGCAAGCTCATGTAAGTTTTATCTCTACTTACATGTCTTTGTAAGTTGATCTATATAACAGTACCATGAAATGTAGAAATAATGATCATGGTGACACTTCAAGATGGATTGTCAGAAATCATTATAAAATTTGGAAGTCACTCACTACAGTTATTAATTTTAAAATTTTAGTAAAGGTATAAATTTTTGAATTGCTTTATACATTAAACACTTCTAAATTGTTTAGTGATTACAATGCTACTAGATTTGGCTATTAGGACCAAAAGTATGCTGGAAATGAGAAACAAAAACTAAAATTGCTGGAAAGGCTCAGCAGGTCTGCCAGCATCTGTGGAAAGAAAGCAGAGTTATTATTTTGGGTTCAGCATTCCTTCCTCAGAATGGGTGTTAGGGCATTGTGTGTAAGAGGGTGAGGGTATACATGCCCAGAGAATGCAAGGCCTACGAGTGGTATGGTTAGAGGAAGTGAAGCTGTGAGCCAGACAGAATGAGATTGTAAGCAAAGCTGCCGGACAGAGTGAAGCCTGGGTGAAAAGTGGTTGGAGAGAATGAGATCTAAGAATAGAGTTATCAGAGAGAGTGAGACCTGAGATGAAATGGTCAGAAAGAGTGGGAGTTGGGAACTGAAAATTCGGTTTAAGGACCAGAACTCGAGCAAAGAGAGCAAGGTTTGGGAGCATTGTGGTCAAAGAATGTGAGGTTATGGGTAGAGCAGGTAGAAAGAGCGAGGCCCAGCTGCATATTCGGAGCATTGGCGACAAGCTTTATTTTTGCCAAGTCAGGTTACAGGACAAGATGTCATGTGAAGTCAGTCAGCTTTTTGTCTAATATAAATTAATCAAATATGAAGTAAGATTAGGTCAATTAATCGATCAGATCAGGGGGATTAAATTAAAGTTAAATGATAAGGGTTAGTATCACAAAAGGTTTTTGAATTTTCCAGTCGATTAAAATCTGGGGTATATAGATGAAAGAAGTTAAGCAAAACATTTAAGTTAATTCCCTATAAATTAATTGACCTCAGCACCAGAGAAACTGTTGAGTGTTGAGCAGCTGGCGAGACTTGTTTTTAATTTAAACATGATGTTTATTTCTGTTACATCAGCCTTTTTTTATTATCTCAGGAGATGTGGGCAATGTTGTATGGACCAGCATTTCCCATTCTTAGTTGCTTTTGAGAATCATAGAATCCCTACAGCACAGAAAGAAGCCATTCAGCCCATTGGGTCTGCATTGACCTGCTGAAGAGCATCCCACCCTATTCTCATAAGCCCATATTTCCCATGGCTAATCCCCCTACTCTGCACATCCGTACACACTATGAGGCAATTTAGCACGGCCAATCCACCTAACGTGCATATCTTTGGACTGTGGGAGAAAGCCAGAGTACAAACCAGAAACCCACACAGACTCAGGGAGGTTGTGCAAGCTCCATGCAGTTGTCTAATCAAACCTGGGTCCCTGGCATTGTGAGGCAGCAGAGCTAACCACTGTGCCACCGTGCCACTCTTAGAAGGTGGTACTGAACCACTTTCTTCAACTGCTGTGGACAGAAACCTAGAAGACTTCTACATAACCAGTAAAGGGATGTTAAATTGAGAATTGGAGCCAATTAAAAGATCATAAAGTGGGAGGAGGTGAAGTATTAAATGAATGATTTCCATATGTCTTTACCAAGGAAGGAAATGTTTTCAAAAACATAGTGAAGGAGGAGGTAGTTGAGACAGTGAATGGGCTTTTTGATGATGCAAGACTTCTATTTTTCTACCTGAAAGCTGAGTTTGTATCGCTCATTAGCATTCCCTCAAAATAAATCAGAATCAAAAACAAAGGAAAAGTAATTCCAGAAACCCGGTCTGTTTATGACCAACTGTAAGGGGCTCGTAATTTGAAAACAGCTTCTTGTCCATTACTTTTTGTTTTAAGTTTACTCAGAATTCCCCTTATATCTATATGTTTTGCTTTCCTCCCATTTTTCAGAGTGAATTAAGATGGCCATCTGTCTGTTCGAGATTTGAATAGTATGGAACCAAATAGTTAATTGGTCTGTCTGATCAACAGATGCTGATTGACCTGAGAAGCTTCCAAGTCTGTAGTGGCTTCGGTATTTTACTTTTAATGCCGCCCATTGAAATCTTGTTTCAAGATACTGCAAAGAAATGCATGAAAGCAGGGGCCACTCCAACAGCTGTAAGGAATATTCATACATCTCTGAAGAGATTAAAATTGCAGTAGTGGAAATTAGCTTTTCAAGTCAAGAAATGAGAAGGAGAGAGAGGAAAGACAGGAAAGTACAAGAAGAGAGAATTTCAAGAAAAACTGCAAGAAAACAAGTTTGAATAAGACAGCTAGCCAAGGAGCAGGAACCCAATTGTGCCCATGAAGACACCTCCAGTTCAGATTTGAGAGTGGAGGCAAATTAGTTTGCTCATTACTTCTTTAAGGACATAGAAGTAAAACATTTATTTATCTTATTCAAGTGGGTGGCACCATCAGAGGCGTACCATCAAAAATTCCATACGTTTAGGAAAAGGCCTGACCAGGTGTACCTAGAATTGAAAGGCTTAAGCAGATTGTGTTTGACAAATGTGTATAGGCACTTAAGTTAGAAGCAACTTCCAAATATCTCTGAAATAATTTTTTTTTGAGGAGTTTGAAAACACCATCCATCCTGGTACCGAGATGAAAGGAGAAGCCAAGAAATCCATGCCAAAGGGTAGGGCATGACCAGGCTATTGCTGAGGCAACAGGAAAAGTTAATGGGAATTATCGGGCCATGTAGACCCTGCGCATAGGATGGGAATCAGTCAGAGAGCATAGCAGACGAGACTATGGCTCTGTGTACAGCTGAGAATTTCTGTAAATGCACGGTCTGGAGTGTGGATGAGACTGAACAAATCCCTGAGAGTTACCAGAATTTTGTATCCAAAGGAAAGGTAGCTACTTTTCTCTAGGGTGATGCCTGTAGTGATATTGAGGGATACTAGGGTTAACCAAACACTGCCACTGGAAAATGGCAGGCCCTGCCCCCGGAGAATGCAGTAAGTGCCAGAGTGTTGATATAAAGGGATTGAAGGACAGTACATGCCCAATCCTGTTTACAGGTGAATCTGGAGTGCAATCATGTGTCAGGACCAGAGACTGCAAGAGTTGTACTTATTTGCCAGTGAATGGGATCAACCTGCTCCCTGTCAATGACCTGAAGTACGACTGTAAACAGAAGACCCTCCAGCCTATTTATCTGAAACCATTTTGCAGATTATGGAAGACAACAATGAGGTAATGAATAGAACATCCTTGGTAAAAGGTCAACAAACTGAGTCACTTAAAATCCCTAGCTCAGGCTGTTCAAACTGAAACTGAGACAGAAGCAATCCCTTAGTTCTACTGTATTAAAACTATGATGCAATAAAGAAATAGACCCCCCCCCTTATACTGCTGCAAATGAGAAGTGGACAGTGATCCACCAGGTAGTGGTGCTATCGAGGTACCGTTGGGAATTACTGAGCTAGTTCATGAAGTTCCGATGGCTGGGCATATCAGTCAGTATACACACAACTCAAGCCTACATTAACCAACACTTTAACTGGCCAAAGCTCCACAAGGAAGTAGGACAGAAATACACTTATAGAATGTGCAACACCTGTCAGGTGATGGGTAAAACCTGCAATAAGACCAGCTGGCGATTTCATACCCATTCAGTAAGGTGTTAATGGACTCTGCCTGATCCCTGCCCAAAACAAGATCCTTGTCCATCGTATTCTTACCATCATGGGCATTTCCCAGTTTTCCCAGACCCAGTTTCCATCTGATATGAGCTGCCCACTAAGTTCCTGTTGGATGAGGGCTCAAATTCTATATTCAAGTTATTCTGGGAAATCATGGCTAACGTGACCCAGCAGAAGTCTTCAGCGTATCACCCACAATCGCAGAGGAGCACGAGAATGGTACCACCAGATCCTGAATATAATGATCATGGCAGACTGCCATAAGGAATCTCATCTGGGATTTGGTTGGAACAATGAAATAACACAGTGCAGGAGCTCTTGGGAAAATAGACACAAGAAGGAAAGATTGTATTACAAGTCACTCAAGACGTTTGTCTCCTCAGCTTCTTCAGTGCAATTGCTATGAATTAGGGGTCCAGCTTTAGAACTGTTGGGCTGCAGACTCTTCAATTTCTATCGATAATCAAAATAGACACAATGAAAGTCAAATCATCCCCCAATCTCAGGAGGTTGGTGTACCAAAGACTGGGCATGGATAGATAGGGAAGATGCTCTGTGCTGAATAAAAACCAAAAGAACCGCGAATGTTGTAAATCAGAACAAAAACAGAAGTTGCTGGAAAAACTCAGCAGGTCTGGCAGCATCTGCCAAGAAAAAAATCAGAATTAACATTTTGGGTCTGGTGACCATTCCTCAGTACTGATGGTGCTGGGAAAACATTGGTTTATATGCAGAAAATAGGGAGGGGGTTGGGGTAGGGACTAAACAATAGGATAAAGGATACAGCCCGAAGAGAGAGAAGAGCAGTTGAATAGACTAAGGAGTTGATAACGATCTGGCTAGGAGGGTGAATAGCTGCTAATAGGGACTATTAGTGACTTGCAGTAGGTAGTGTGTGAAAACAAGGCCAGGTGTGTGGTATAAGGGGCTAGGATATGGGAGAGTTTAGGCCCTAAAATTATATATTTTATAATTTATTGAATTCAATAATTTTAGGCATCAAGGCCCACAAGATGCAACAACTCAGAGATACCTATGGCCCTCTGGAGGTTTCCTTTCCTCCCCTTCCCTCTGACTCCATCCCCTTCCCCAACCCCACCTAACTTCCTGCTCTTTGATGCTGAACATTCTGTACTCGGCAAAGTCCTCAGCTTTATTCCTCTGCGTCCCAACCTTAACAAATTTCAGGCAGGACATGGCGTCAAACTCTTCTTCTGCTGTCCTTGCCTCTGTGTCCATTTCTTTAGACAAGAGTCCTCTCCCATCCCACAGACCCCTTCGCCAAGTTCCAACACTTCCCCTCCACCTGGACCCCTCCCTCCAGCCTTTTACCTGCACTCTAGCTGTTCATTAAGAACTATCGACATGATATCGATCATCTCAATTTCTCTGCCCCCTCCCCTCACCAAATCCAACCTATCTCCTTCCAAACTGACTGCCCTCAGTGTGCGTAGATCTAACCCTGACTTTGTTATTAAGCCTACCGATAAGGGTGGTGCTGTTGTAGTCTGGCGAACTGACCTCTACAGTGCAAAGGCTGAGCACCAGCTCTCAGGTACCTCCTCCTATCTTCCCCAGACCATGATCCCACCATGATGCATCAGGCCATTGAATCTACTACGATAACTTATCTCATTTCATCCGGTGACCTCACCCCACTGCTTCCAAGCTGATAGTTCCCCAGTCCTGCACAGCTCGCTTCTATCTCCTTCCAAAAATCCACAAATAGGACTGCCCAGGCATACCCATTGTTTCAGCCTGCTCCTGTCTCACAGAACTCATCTCATCCTACCTTGACTCCGTCCCCTCTTCCCTGGTCCTATCCCTGCCCACATACATCCATGATTCCTCTGATGTTTTACTCCAGTTTCAGAATTTCCAGTTTGCAGGCTCCAGCTGCTTCCTCTTTACCATGGATGTGCAAGCCCTTTACACGTCTATTCCCCACCAGGAGGGTCTTAGGGCTCTCTGCTTCTTTCTGGAGCAAAGACCTGAACTGTCCCCATCCACCACCACTCTGCTTGGCCAAGCTTGTCCTCACCCTCAACAACTTCTCTTTTAACTCCTCTCAATTTCTTCAGGTCAGAGGGGTGGCCATGGGTACCCATGTGGGCCCCAGTTATGCCTGTCTCTTTGTGGGGTATGTGGAACATTCCTTGTTCCAGTCTTATTCCAGCCCCCACCCACAACTCTTTCTCCGATATGTTGATGATATCATCAATGTTGCTTCCCTCTCTCGTCTGGAAATGGAAAAGTCTGTCAATTTCTTTTCCAATTTCCACACTGCCCTCACTTTCACCTGGTCTATCTCTGACTCCTCCCTTCCTCGACATCTGTTTCCATTTCTGGGGATAGACTGGCCACTAATATCACTATAAACCCACTCATCCCACAGCTACTTGGACTATACATCCTCACACCAATCTTGTTAAGACTCCATCCCATTCTCAGAGTTATTCCATCTCCGTCGCATATATTCAGATGAAGCCAACTTCATCAAGGGAGCCTCTGAAATGTCCACCTTCTTCCTCAACCAATGATACCCCAGCACCGTTGCCGACAGGGCCCAACTCATCTCCCACACTTCCGCCCTCCTCCTGCAACAGCAATAGGGTTCTTCTTCTCCTTACCTACCATCCCACCAGCATCCACATACAGAAGATTATCAAATGCCATTTCTGTCACCTCCAGTGAGATGCCACCACCAGACACATATTCTCCTCTCCTCCCTTGTCCACCTTCCGCAGGGACCATTCTCTCCAAGACACACTGGTCCATTCTTCCTTTACCCCCAACAACCCCCACAGCCGCACGGCACCTTCCCATGCAACTGGCGAAGGTGCAACACCTGCCCATTTACCTCCTCCCTCCCCAGTATCCTATGGCCCAAGCAATACTTCACCTGCACTTCCCAGAATCTAGTCTACTGCATTCATTGTTCACAATGTGGTCTCCTCTGCATTTGGGAAACGAAGCAGAGACTTTCCAGAACATCTACATTCTGCTTGCAAACAAAACCCTGAGCTATCAGCTGCCTGCCACTTTAACACACCACCCTGTTCCCTGGCCAACATGTCTGTTCCTGGCTTGCTGCAGTGTTCCAGCAAAGCTCAACACAAGTTGGAAGAACAACATCTCATTCTCTGCTTGGGAACCCTGTAGCCCTCCAGACTCAATATCAAGTTCAATAATTTTAGAGCCTAAACCTCTTGCATGCCCTAGCCGCCTAACCCACACACCAGGCCTTGTTTTCACATAGCCTGCCATTACCCACTACCTATTGTTTGTCACTAATAGTCCCCATTAACAGCTATTCACCCTCCTAGCCAGATTGTTAGCAACTCCTTTCTCTATCCAACCGCCCTTCTCTCTCGTTGACTATCATTTACTCCCTATCCCATCCCACTCCCTATTTTCTGCATATAAACCAATGTTTTCCCCGCTACCATCAGTTCTGAGGAAGGGTCACTGGACCCAAAACGTTAACTCTGTTTTTTCCTTTACAGATGCTGCCAGACCTCCTGAGCTTTTCCAGCAACTTTGTTTTTGTTGTTCCTGATTTACAGTATCCACAGTTCTTTCGGTTTTTACCAGAGGTGATGGTGAATGGGATTTCGTGTGAGCTGAGACAGAGGCAGTGGATTGAATAATTGCAGGTTGACAGAGGATAGAACGCACAAGTGAGATCAGCTAGAAGTGCTTTGGAATCTTCATATCTGGAGGTAACTAAGGCATGAATAAGAGTTTCAACAACAAGTGAACTCAGAAAGGGGTGAGGTCTGGTGATGTTCTGGAAGTAGAAATAGGCAGCTTTAGTGACAGCATGAATATGTGATTGAGGGTTCAATGTTACACCGAGGTTGCGAATAGATTGATTTTGTGTCAGATTATTGCCAAGGAGAGGATGAATTTGGTAGCTAGTGAACAAAGTTTGGAAGGTAGATTGTAAACAATGGCTTTTACTAATATTAAATTGTAGGAAATTACTGCTTCTACAGTAATGGATGTACGAGAAACAGTCAGCAACAGTGGAGGAATGAGAGGAGATGGCAGTGAGGTAGAACTGAGTGAAAACAAATACTGAGTTTTTGAATGAAGTACAATACAGTTAAAAACAGGGCCAAGGATAGACTGTTAATGGATTCCAGAGGTAATGATGCAAGACCAGAAAGAGATGCCAGAATCTCTGGCCACAATGATATAAATAAGAACGAAACCATTAGTGGAGTCTCACTGAGCTGGATGTTAGGGAAGAGGTGTCAGACCAGTAGGGTGGAGTCAACTCTATCAACGGCTTCAGACAGGTTGAGAAAGAATGGGAGGGGAAGTTTACCTTTCTCACGAATCAGTTAGGATGCGATTGTGACTTTGGTATAAGCTGTTTCAGTATGTGGTGGGATAGAAATCTGATTGGAGGTTCTCAACCATAGAGTGCCAGGAAAGATGGGATAGGATTTGAAAGGTGACAACAGATTCAAGAGCTTTGGAGAGGAAAAGGAGGGTGGAGATGGAGACAGTATTTACGTTGATGGTGAAGTCAAACATTTTTTAAAGCAGAATTTAGGGTTGTATTTACAGGAAGGAGGAACAACACCTGAGGGGAAAGAACTCTTTAACAATATGGATTATAACACGGAGACTAGGAGGGGAACCTACACGATTAATAGGAGCAAGGGAACAGGAGGTGAGTCTCATGGACATGATGAGCCTGGAGAGATTACAGGTGGAGATAGGAAAGTAAGTAGAGAAAGTTGTTAGTTCAGATGATCTGTTATGTTTGGTCCATTATGGCGAGCACTATCGTTTCCAGACTTTAAATTCCGAGCAGAGTAGAATAACAATCGCTTCATCAGAGGCTCCGCTGATGATGTCATCTAGCATGGTGACGAAATGTCTGAACAAAAATCAACCCTTAATTATCTTAACAGAAAACAACAGAAGGGCCTTCAATGTTTGCCCCACCTGTTTTAAACTCCCACAGTAAAAACAGTTTTCCATTAACACTCCAGAAAGTCCTGATATGTACTGGATTAGGTATGGAGGGATCGTCTGATCTAATCTCTCTTGCAATTCTTAATGTTTTCTATTTAACTAAGGAGCTATTTAAAACACTGTCAGAGATAATAGGAACTGCAGATGCTGGAGATGCCATTTCTGATGAAAGGTCTAGGCCCGAAACATCAAGCTTTCCCGCTCCTATGATGCTGCTTGGCCTGCAGTGTTCATCCAGCTCTACAACTTAAAATACTGTGTCATCTTTATATTTAGTTACTGTTTTACGTATTTTATTAATGTTACCATGAGCTGCTATACTATTTTGAATCTTAGAACATGAAATAAATTATGATTAATTCCCAATGCTGAAGAAACTGCTCTTTTTATGTTGCCAGCTGTATTTTCTTGGAAGTTTTGATTTTGCTTCTGTGCTTCGCTAAGGACTGGGAAAAATCCATAAATTTAGAAAACTCCATCATAGCTAAGTTGTGTGCCATTAATTCAATTAATAGGTGGTAGAATTCACTTTAGGTAAGTCCTAATATCACCAAGTCTTCACCATGTATGAAGACACAATTACTATTTTATAAAGTTAAAACCATTTTTTTCAAAATTCTTGTTAAACTTTTAATTCACATGATCCCAATTAACTTTACTAAATTGAGCCATACAATTTAATGGTAAACTGGCATGTATAGAAATTCTGATGAAGTTTGGATAGCATTCACCATCTAAGTCAGCTGCTTTGGTCACACAATGAGCAATTTTGGCTTTGCTGCTTAAAGACGAGTTAATTTGTCAATTATTCCAGGTAAAAGGACTACATTTGGAAGTCATTATTCCCTTGGCTTTCCCACACTCGACAACTGGTGGGAGGCAAGACGGCTAAGTGCCTTACAGTGCTAGGGACCGGGATTTAATCCCAGCCTGGGGTGATCGTCTGTGTGGCGTTTGCATTTTCTCCCCGTATCTGTATGGGTTTCTTTTGGGTGCTTTGGCTTCCTTCCACTGTCCAAAGATGTGTACACTAAGAGGGTTAGCCATGGTAAACGTGGGGTTACGGCGATAGAACAGAAGGCTAGGTATCGGCAGAATGCTATTTGGAGGGTTGGTGTGGACCTGATGGACCAAATTGCCTTTCTCCACACTGTCGGGGTTCTATGAATTCACCACATGGTCTCGTTAAATAGAATTTAATCAGAATCCCTACAGTCTGGAGAAAGGCTCTTCAGCCCAACAAACCCACGCTGAACCTCAGAGCATCCGACCCAGTCCCATCCCTCTGTAACCCACCTAATCTACACATCCCTGAACACTACAGCCAATCCACCTAGCCTGAATATCTCTGGACCGTGAGAGGAAACCAGAGCATCCAGAGGAAACCCATGCAGACATGGGGAGAATGTGCAAACTCTACACAGTCGCTCAAGGGTGGAATCGAACTGAGGTCTCTGGTGCTGTGAGGCAGGAGCGCTAACCACTGAGCCACTGTGCCACCCCAAATTTATATTGACGTGTCACAGATGGGGATTCACTGAACCAAATGTTTCCTCAAGTTTCTTCAAGAATACAATTAGTTTTAAGAACAGAAGAACTAGGTGTAGGAGAAGGAAGTTAAGCCTATCAAGCATGCTCTGCCATTTGATACAATCATGGCTGATCTTATTTCGGTCTCAACTCCACTTTCCTACCTGCTCTTCCTAACACATTAAAGTATATATTTATCAATCTCACCACATTCTGATACTGAAACTAAAATTGTGGTGGTAAGTTAGCATGCTTGCCTTCTTTGCTCAAACCTTTAAATACAGGAGTTGGGATGTCATGTGGAGGTTGTTCAGGATGTTGGTGAGGCTTCTTCTGGACTTGTGTGCAGTTCTAGTCATCCTGCTATAGGAATGATATTATTAAACTGGAGAGGTTTCAGAAAAGATTTACCACGATGTTGCTGGGGATGGAGGGTTCGAGATATAAAAATTGACTTAAAAGGCTGGGACTTGTTTCACTGTAGTGTAGGAGGTTGAGGAATAACCTTACTGAGATTTATAAAATCATGACAGGAATAGTAGGGGGCATATTTTTAAAGGTGAGGATAAAGAATTAAGAAGGACATGAGAGACAATTCTTTTTTTAACATGGAGAGCGATTTGAGAGTGGAATTAACTGCCAGAGAAAATGATGGGGGCAGGTATAGTTACAATGTTTAAAAGACATTTGGAGAAGTTTACAAATAGGTAAGATTTGAATGGATATGGGCCAAGCGGAGGCAGGTGGGACTAGTTTAGTTTGGGAAAATGGACTGCATGGACTGGTTGGACCGAAGGGTGTCTTTCCATGTCGTATGACTGTAACTCTATAAATCTGCAACAGGATGAAGGATATTTCTAAGCAATTGAACTTGATCAGAAAATATTAAAATTTCTGAAATTTAAACATCTCATGGACAACAAAAGTTTTTGGTGACTTATAGATGTTTTCAAAAGTTTACCAGTGTTCAATTTATTCCAAACTAACAACAAATTTTAGGAAAGCTTTTTAAATTGTAACGGTTCTAGTTAGCCCAGAACAGAAGGGTTGAGAGTAAAAGCAAAACAGAATACTTAGAGAAATTATTCACCCAACAATGGGCACATGGATGGAAATTGGGTCAATAATCAGAACCCTCGACCCCATCACCTGGCATTATCATAGAGGTAAAAGGTCGAAGGAGTGGCTAAGCAACGAAATGTGCCCATGTTAATTTCAGAATAATCTATTACATGCATTTCTCAATCTCTGAAGAAAGAGATCAGAGGTTAACTTCCAAGATTTTGAATGAATGCAAATAATTTCACTGTGCATTTCCAGGAGTATGGTCAGAAATAATTCCTTTTTCTCATTTCAGTTTTGAGAGTATTTTTGAAAAAGCGTCAAGGGCAACTTGTCTAAGATTAACTCATCCCATTCCCTACACGTCTGACCCCTCAACTTTCCTTTCCATCCCATACATGCTGATATTGTGAAGCATTCCCTTTCCTTAATCATTGTCCCCCTGTTTTCCATAACTGTTCCCTCCTCCACAAGTGAGATTACTATCATGACCAAAATTCTTTCTCTTTGCTGTGCTAACTTTTGGTATCTCGGTGTCCATTTGCTGGTTTATTTGAAAACATGAGCTTTTGGAGCTTCACTCCTTCATCCGGCGTTAGTGAGAGGTAGTATCAGACACAGAATGTATAAGTGAAAGATCAAAGAGTCACACGATTGATGAGAATATATTAAACAAACCTAAGATGCTGTTAAATCTTTAATCAGTTAGAAAGCCTCAATTGATTAATATGTATATGTAAATCTCCAAATTCCTTACAAGTCACTGTCCTAAGAGAACTAAAGGTTTCATCAGTATAAACAGGTGGTGACATTTTAGGTCAGACAATGCATATTAGGTATGAGAGCTTGTTTAGAATCTGTGTGTGTTTTGGTCTAGTCAGACTGGTTTTACTTCTAAAGCAGGAATTTATAAAATGCCACATTGACCAACTGTCTATAAATTGTGTGCTTTTTGTACAAAACAATGTATCTGCAGATACAAATTCACCCCATAGATTCGTGTGCGAGCAAGAGACACACACTGTATGAGAGGATCTGTGAGTGTGCGCGCGCATATGGGGGAAGAGAGAGTGTGTGTTTGTGTGCACGTGTGGGAGGTGGGGAGGGAGAAAAGTGTGTGTGTGTGCGCGTGCGCGCGAGCGAGCGTTTGTGAGAGTGAGTGTGTCACCTCTGCTTTACACTGATAAAACCGTTAGTTTTCTCAGGAAAGTGACTAGAAAGGAATTTGGGGGTTCACATATACATTTTAAACAATTAAAACCCTCTAACTGATCAAAGATTTAACAGCATCATAGCTTTGTTCAATATAACCTCATCAATGGTGTGACCTTTGATCTCTCACTTAAAAATTCTGTGTCTGATACTACCTCTCTCACTAACAGCTGCAGGACGACTGAGGCTCTGAAAGCTTGCATTTTCAGATAAACCTGTTGGACTACAACATGGTGTCATGTGATTTCTGACCTTGTCCACCCAGTCCAACACCAGCACCTCAACATCATATCTGTCTGCAGGTCACTGGTTTTTCCATACCCATGCAGGGTTAATGGGTTACAAAGCATTGATTGCAAAATCAGATGTCCATTTTAGTTGATGGATCCCCAGGGTCTTGTTCATTGCTTATTTTGACAAATATTATAGTTTTGAAATAATCTTCTGGTGGCCTTGCCACTCTTTGGATAGTTCAATAACAATTCAAATTTTTTTTTGCAAAACCAGAAAATGCTGACAATACGGTGTTGAGTAAAGATTCATTTTGACCTGATAAGGTTCATTTTGTATCTGGCTACAGATGTGTTTCTCTTCACAGGTGCTGCTTGATCCATAAAATATTTCCAGTGTTTTCTGTTTCCATTTCAAAATTCTACCATTCATTGCATTTTGCTTTCAAATCAAACTATTTCCAGCATTGTTGACTAACATTAACTCAAAAAACTTCTGTCTTAATGATAAGTATAATTAGAAATTCACAAAACGTTGCTGAAGTTAAACTCAAGGCTACATAAGAATAAAAGGGCCACATGGTTCTTACAGTGCAATGACAGTCATGGAAGCAAACCACTAGAACAAATGTAAATCAAATGGACTTAAATTTTATTCCCTTATTGCCATAAATATTCCCATTATTAAAAAACATAGTGCTTTGCAACTCACGATGAGCTGTTTTACAACACAATACCCTGCATCTATATAGAATTGTTAACACAATAAAACACTCAAAGTTGCTTCACAGGGGCATTATAAAACAAAAATATGACACTCTGCTACAGGGGTTAGATAAAAAAAAGAGAGAGGTTAAAGGTTTGTCTTTCTAGAGGAAAGTGAGCTAGAGAGACAAAAAGATTTAGGGATGGATTTCTAGAGCTTAGGGCATAGGCAACTAAGAGTCCAGCAACCAGAGTTGGAATAATTAAAGAGGCTTAAGCTTCCAGGATTAGATGACCACAGATATCTTTAAGGGCTGTGAGGCTGAGTGATATTATGAGAGGTAGCGAGAGGGTGGTGCCACTAGCTAAGGAATGGTTTTGGAGACGGATCTAAAATCGTGGCTTCAGTCTTCCCAATATTTAATTGGAAGACTTTTCTGCTTGTTCAGTACATGCAGCTAAGCAGTCTGACAATTAAGCAACAGTGGACGAGTTGAGAAAGGTAGATGGTAAGGCAGAGCTGACAGTTTAGTGCCCATGAAAACTAAATGCTGTGCTTTTGCTTGATGTCACCAAGAGGTGAAACATACATGCAAAATAGGTGGAGGTGAAAGATGAATCCTTAACGACCTGACATGGCACAATGTACAGAAACGTAACTGAATGAGACACACAACCCCAGCTGGATGACAGTAGAAAGATACGAGAGAGACGATATAGTCAGCTGTGTCAAAGGCTTTAGATAGACTAAGGAGGACAAAGAGGGACCACTTACTTTGTCTCACTCTCACAGAATGTTGTTTGAGATTTAGAAGGTCTGTTTCAGTAATCTGATTGCAAGAATTAAAACGTGGATTGAAAGGAGACAAAGAATATGAAGAAAATAACAATTTACAATATAAATTAACAAGGAGACCAGGAAGTGAGGTTAGGTGCTCAGCTGTGCATTGGGAATACAGTAAAGGGAGCAGAAGTTGATTCTCAAGGAAAATATAAGCTCAGAGGTCACAAGGCGTGTTAGGAGAGAAACTGGAGAATGATGTCAATTCAGGGCTAAGACACAACAGACCTTTAGAAGATTGGCTAGTTGAAAGGAGAAATGTGGCAGAGGCAGCTAATTGTCACCAAAGTTGAGAACCCAAAGTCCAAAGTGAGCTTTTCTCACTTGTAAGAGGTGAGAGTGGATGGGATAGGGAAGAGGGATTCAAGAGACGGTCTGCTGTCAAGAAGTTAGCTATGGAATAGTGAGTGCTTTTAGCTGATTAGAATAGAATACACTAAAGCTTTACTTAGTCCAGTTAGTTCTTAGAAGTGGATGGCTAAACTTGTTTTCCATCATAACACTTCAAAGTCAGCATTCCTGAATTTGAGTGAGTGGAGCTGTACAGGAGGAAAGTACAAAGCATAATGACTTTATTGGGAACTACACCAAAGGGTTGGATGAGGAGGTAGTTCAGTAAATCAGTAGCTGCTGAAATGTTGTGATAAACACAGACTGAAAGGTCAGACATTTGGGATAGTGAAAGCAGTTGTAAGTAGCCTGGGGGTGGCAGTTTGGGAGCCTGGAAGATGAGTTTTTTCCCCCCTCAGGTAAAGATACAAGAGATAACATTGGGATCTGGAAGGAAGTGGAGGTTGGAGAGAGTGATACAAGGAGATGGTCAGAGATGGCTTTTTCTGCGACTGATACAAGGGTCTAAGAGGACTATTTGAGATGACAAGATCAAGAAAATGGTCCTGAAAGTGAACTGGGGAGTTTACATGGAGGGTGAGATTTGGGGAGGTTGGGAAGGCAGTGAACTCAGAGGAGAAAAAAACAAAATGAATTGTGATGCAAGTTGAAATCACCAAGGAAAGTTTGTTATGGCACAGAGACAGGTGAACCAAAACAGTCTTTGTAGTATGATATTCGCAACTCAGTAAAATTAAACTATTGAAGATCCCCAAATAGTCACTCCAATGGTTCCTAACCACACCTTGTATAAACAATGGCAGACTTTGTAAATTATTAATATACAGCCACAGACTCCACAATTTATTGAACACAAACTAATATTAGCAGACAGAAATTAAACAGCATTGTATGCTGATTACTGTCTGTGCTTTGAATCCAAAATATTTGTATTCAGCCCCATTCATACAAATGACAAACAAATACAGTTAAAGGATAAATAAAATAACAACATGGCCAGATTACTTAAATGTTCTTCACGATGTGTTGCTCAAGGGGATATATATAGATACCTTGGCTTTTTTCCTGAAATGTTGATCAGGGTCACTTTCTCAGTTCGTCCAGGCTATACTTCTTACAAAATTTTCCTTTCTTTGGGATTCCAGAAACTGCTGTATCGGATTAGGTAGGAAGATTCCAAATCTTCATGCTGTTTTAGTAGTAAACCAGAACCATCTCATAGAAAATATGGTTCAAAAAATAACTTTAATTCTGGTTCTGTCCTGATAGAGTGATTGGCTTTCAGGGTGAGTCAGTCACCATTCAACAACTAACAACTGCCTTTAGGCTTACTGCAACCAACTCTCAGGTAATGATCTTAATAACCAACTTCTGCTATCTGTTTAAAAACAATGCTCTTCCCAGGACGGAGAAGGGAGGGACACTGTTTGTTAGAACTTATTTAAAAATCAAGTCCTCATTGAAGAAATTACAGAGATAAAAATCCCTGACAGCAGAATTAGTGGAAGAAAGGAGTTTGTGAAGAGAATGGAGAAGACAGAATATTCCAGAAGACAGTCTGTATGAAAATGGAGAGATTAAGTTATAAATTTATTGTTCTTATTAATTGGGCTTATTAAATGGGACTTAAGTGTTTATTTGAGCAGTTTTCCAGTAGAATTTAGACTAGTTAGGAAGTAGTTAGTAGTCTAAGGGGGAATTGTCGGTTCGTAAGTAAATTTGTTAATTTATTCATTGGTGAGTTAAATAAATAGTTTCTTGCTACTTGTTAAGTGGAGATCAGGGGTTTTGTTTCTTTTAACCACTCTTTCAATAGATTACAAGGGGAAAGACGAGCTTCTCTGGGTGTTTCGGGGGTAATTATTAGAGGGAAAGCCCTACTCCTGTTATAACATATTGGGGCTTGTGTTTTAGTTTAATTATCAGCGGGGTTCAGCTATTGTCCCTCCGTAACACAGGACCAAAAAGGAAATTAGCATTTGATGTAAAGTTAATGTGGTCTTGTGCAAACTTAGGATGCACAAATAATTTCAATTGAAAATTGAAGCCAAGTTATTACAATTGCTAGTTTATGTACCATTTGCAATTTCTACTTGAAATTAAGCATTGTTTCTGGAGTTCACGCTTCGTCCATTATCTTTAGGAGAATGCATCCACTTTCTATTATATTTGCATCATGCAATTGTAAAAAGAAAATTAAGAGTTAGTTAGAAAATAAACTTCAGTTAATAGGGTCATAAAGTGAAAGGTGCTGTTTCACTGTACATTAATTGCTTCACTCGTATTTTCAACTGTACGGAAAAGAGGTCCACTTTGCTAATTAGTAAAGTTATATTGGAAAACATTTTAATTTAATTACTAGCAAATGAGTATGAAAATATATATCCATTTCTATATCAAACCAAGTTATTTTGTGGACAAAAGTAAGTTAAAAGATCTGTTCAAATATTAATTGGTATACACCAGAATTGTAACCTTTTTAAATGCAGTCTTGGGTGATTGCAGATGGTATACCCTTATTGTGTTACATTAGTTCGCAAGTTATAGTTTATTAGCAATGCTGGCTCTCTCTTCTACTTCTATTATTTCTGTGCACAATCAAGGTTTCAGTCAACATTTAGGAAAATATGTCTATCTTATTTTACATATGCTTCAAAACGAGATCAACTATATTGTTAACACATGGAGGCTCCCTCTACTCTTTCTACTGGCCAGAGTATAAAAATGAAAGAACTGAATTTCAAAACATACAAACGATCTTAATATTTAAAAAAATTAAGCTAATCAATAAAGTAAATTGAGTTACAATAAAATTTAAAGATCTGAAACAGCTTTATTAAATGTAACCTACCATAAATATTTAAAGTGTTCAGTACTTCACTAAGATTTCTAAACAAGGTATTCACCTCAGAAACTTGTGGTCAGTGCAGTTAATCTATATTGAAAAGGTGCAACCTTTCTAAGATCTTTTTAACAGTGATATTTCAGTATAGAAGGGAATGTTCTCATTAGCTCATTGATTAAGAATTGGTTGAAATCTACATACATCAACAGCATATCCTATGAAACGTACAAATTGTTGGCAGTATCTTCAATATTTTTGCATTGACCTGTGCACTTAAGACTCCAAGAGCTTCTGTCTGTTTTACAGGATTGATGAAAGTCAATGGTGACATTCGTCATATCTTGTCACGACCACAAAATCTGGGTGATTAAGCACCGAGAGCTGTGTGGTGGTTTTAAAAAGATGTGATGCACAGTGGCAATCAAAATGATCACGTTGCCTCACTGATGCTCCTTCTTATTCTCAAAATAACTACCAATTTGAAACACTGAAGATTAGAGTCATACTCTTAAAAAAGAAAAACAACACAGATTACAGACGAGAAAACTCAAATGGAATAGATCCGTAATTTAGTGAAGGCTGGCCACACATAGGATCACGAGGGGTTTAAATCGCTGCACAAAACAGAGTTCAGAGTTCAATGGAAAAAAAAACTTATAGAGAAAGAAAAACAGAAAATAAAACTCCAATGATTTCTCACTTTAAAACACTGCAATCTCAGTGCCTTTGAGAGATTACCTGTAGGCAAGAAAAAATATTGTTGCAAAAATTTTAATAATTTATTACTCATAATAAATAAAAAATAAACAAGCTAAACAATCAAAAAAAGTGACCTACAACTATAATGGAATGTAAACTGTAAAACAGAAAATTGATATCTTCAGCTTTCATTTCACTCCATGTCAGGCAAATGTAGATATGAGCAATTCATGCTTTGATATTAAGACCTGTCTTCAGCAATGATGCATACAATCTATCTTTAATCAGCAGCCCTCCATAAAGAAATGTGGATATTATGTATTGACTGTCTTACATGTTGATTCTAAGATGTTCAAATGACATTTCCCAGCAATTCTCTGCCAACTATTTGATAACTTAAGTAGCAGTCCACTACATGTTTATTAATTTATTTAAAATGGTTTACCTTGAGTTAAAATAACCACTGTGTAATTACTACTAGGAGCTCGCAAGAAGCACAATCAGGACTGCAAACAGCTGTGATGCCTTACACAGTTCCTAGCTTGTCAACACACTCTGCAAATTCATAATGGTACTCAAGTTGAGATACTGGAGATCTGACAATACCTTGGTATCCAAAGGGAACACAGAGCTTGTATCAGAGAGACAAGCCTGCAGTTGACTTCATTGTAAAATGCTATTCTATGTCAGGAGGAAGAATAAAAAAGCTCATCGCTGTCATAAGCTTTCTGAAATAATTATGCATTCCAGTCCCATTCTCTTACCATTACGCGACATTCATTTTTGCTTATTCAATTATTTATCTAATTGCATGTCTTAATGGCCCATCAGGAAACCAGGCATTCCTTCATTATGGGAATATACTAAATTTATAGCCTCTTAACGAATGAAAATTGTCTTTCCTGGTTCATTTCACAAAATGTCTCAAATGGATTTGATATAGTGTGCAACTGGAGGAACACAGCAGGTCAGGCAGCAGAGGAGTAGGAAAGTTGACGTTTCGAGCCTAGACCCTTCTGCAGGACTGGGGAGGGGGAAGGAAGCTGGGAAATAGATAGAGGGAAGAGGGGTGGGCTAGGGGAAGGCAGGTGGGATGGCAATAAGTGGATGCAGGTAGGGGTAGTGGGGGATTGGTTAGTAGGAATGGTGGGGCAGTTAGCTGGAGAAGGAGATGGAGAGGTAGAGTCAGGTCAAAGAAGCGGGGATGAGAGGGAGGGTTGGAGATTGGATGAGGCAAGGGGTCGCGAGATTTTGAAACTGGTGAACTCCATGTTCAGACCATCAGGCTGTAGGCTCCCAAGTCGAAATATGAGGTGTTGTTCCTCCAGTGTGCGTGTGGCGTCACTGTGGCACTGGAGGCGGCCCAGGATGGGCATGTCACCCAGAAAGTGGGAGGGGGAGTTAAAATGGTTAGCAACTGGAAGGTTTAGGGACTGCACCACCAAACAGATGATATTTCCCTCCCCACTCCTATTTGCCTTTCGTAAGGACTGCTCAGTCTGCGAATCCCTCATCCGTTCCACACTCCCCACCAACCCCACCACACCCAGCACCTTTCCCTGCAACTGCAAGAGGTGCTACACATGCCCCAACACCTCCCCTCTCACCTCCATCCAAGGCTCAAGATAAACTTTCCATATCCAACAGGGGTTCACCTGTACATCCACCAACCTGGTGTATTGTATCTGTTGCTCCCGATGGGGCCTCCTCTACATTGGTGAGACCAAACGTAGACTCGGTGACAGATTTGTGGAGTACATGCGCTCCATGCACTATAATCAACGACACCTTCCAGCTGCTAACCATTTTAACTCTCCCTCCCACTCCTTCTGTGACATATCCATCCTGGGCCTCCTCTGGTGCCACAATGACGCCACATGCAAACTTGAGGAACAACACCTCATATTCCACTTCAGGAGCCTACAGCCCGATCATTTAAGCATAGAATTCACCAGTTTTAAAATTTATCCAGCCCCTGTCTACATCCCATGTCCAAACCCTCCCTCTCATCCCCGACTCCTTGACTTGACACTCCCCGTCCATCTCCTTCCCCACCTATCCACCCCACCATTCCCACTGACCAATCCCCACAATCCCTACCTGCATCCACCAATCACTATCCCACACCTCTTTCCACTATTTATTTCCCAGCTCCCTCCCCACCCCTGACGAAGAGTCTAGGCCTGAAACATCAACACTCCTACTCCTCTGATGCTGTGTTCCTTCAGCTCCACACATTATCAACTGACTTCAGAATCCGCAGTTCTTGCTATCTCTCAACTGAATTTCCTTTCTGACTAAAACAGAGCTAAAGGATGAAATATTATGGAGACAGTCGGTAGGTTTGAATACAAGATTACACAAGAAGCAAAGAAAAACAAAATAGCTAGCCAGATTCTCTGTTCTTTATCTCTATCTAGTGTCTTCTGTAGGAAAATGGTCATTGGATGTTCAGCAAACTGTATGCGGTTGAGGTAGGGGCTGTACAGTAGCAACTGTCCATTCCATTCAACCCGCACCAAAAATAAAGTTTAGCCTTCAAATTAATTACTTTGAAGGTCAACTGTGCATGATTCTTGCCACTTTGGTCAACAATTGTCTGTGTTTGTTAAACAGTGTAGTGCCACTACAAATTGCCTGCTCCTCAGCATGTTAAATCGCAAAAACCATCAGGGTGAATGCTCAAAACATGTTCTTCAGTTCATAGGTTCCATCATGCGGGACACAGTGGTGGGTAACCTTGTAACTGCAATTCAAGAAATTTCCAAATTTCAGTTTCCATCAGTGTTGTCACAACTAAAAATATCAGAAGTAGTTTCCAACAGCGATAGGAATTCAGGCTTGAATTAAATCATGTTAAACATTTCTTAAAATGGTGGTCTATTTAAGAATTACACTGGTAAATAGTTGGTCCTCTATTGGGAAATGGGCTTCAAATGCTGAACATGGAAGAGAGAGGGGGGGGATCATAATAGACAGTATCAAAAAGTATATAATCCTTTTTCTTAGATTTCTTGCAGTCAACGCAGATTTTACTGTCAATAAGGACAAATCTTAAAAGTTTGATTTCAAGATGGTGTAAAAGCTTTACATAGAAAATGCGCAAAGAAATACAGTACCTTTAAAGTACTGTAAATAAGTGATCAAGAAGAAAATTAAACATTTGAAAATAGTCATATCTGCAATTGTGTGATTAGAGAGCTTATGGCAAAGCAAGAATTGAATTTGCAGGCGTTTTAACCTTGAGTTAGCATATGCATGAGTCATGTGTTTAAATTATTATGGCAAATAAGGAGGCCATTTGGCCCACCATATCCATGCAAGCTCAGTAGGACTGACTATAAACTGAATAATTCAAATTACTTGAAGACTCCAAGTTCTTGACACTGTACAAACAAGCATATTAAAATGACAAATCCTTAAATAGTATAAAACTATTTGCCAAACCAAATCAAATCCAGAAGAGATGAACACTACCAGTTTCTCCATGCAGGGAACACTGCAAAATATTCAGCATTTGCAAAAAGAGATACTGAATTCACTATATGTTAAACAAAAATGGAATTTTATTTTCAGCTTATGAGCAGATCTGACAAATCAGACTTCCGTAGCACTGGTGTTCATAGATTCTCGGAACGTTCAATTATTTAACCTTGATAGAAGTCATACATTACTTTCCAAGGAAAGAAGCCATTGGATCTTCGGGTCTTTGACGTTTCATTCTGTATGCCTCCATTTCTTCTTCTGTAGGTTCTTTTATTTCATGTATGCTGTTGTAACCTCGCTTACGTTCATCAATTTGCAAAATTTGTTCAACTTGCTTCAAACGAGCTTCTTCAGCAACCAGGGCCTGAGTATGTTAAAATTAAACATCATGTGGCAGCAGTTACATAGCAACGATCTTGAAAGCTTAATAACTGACTTCTAAAGCATGCAGAACAGACAAACCAGCAAAGTAA
Source organism: Ginglymostoma cirratum (assembly GCA_024137785.1). Taxonomy (NCBI): domain Eukaryota; kingdom Metazoa; phylum Chordata; class Chondrichthyes; order Orectolobiformes; family Ginglymostomatidae; genus Ginglymostoma; species Ginglymostoma cirratum. The sequence goes on from JAHRHZ010000251.1 coordinate 4,545,239, forward strand.
TGTGCCAGGCATACTGATAAAGGGTTAGGTGCAGGGCTTATATGATCGCTCCAAAAATACAAATGAGCTAGCACTTACTTGTAGATTATCTGTCTCCTATATTAACATTAATTGTGTTAACACAGATTATAATGCTGGTGTATTTGTTAAAAATATTATGGTATTTTCTAAAAAAAAATGAGAGCAGATATTATTATTTTTACTCATATATGATTTCACATGTGATTTTGTTTTGCGAAGGGTGGTCTCGTTACTTCCCATTTTTGATAAAGTTCATAGAATCAATTGTTAGGAGACTGCAAGCTGAAAATGAAGAGTATTTGATGCTACAGAAGGTGAAACTACCAAAGAGGAAATGTAACACAAAAATTACTGATTCATGTGAGATCAATTGCATATCAATTACAAGACAATTTCAACAGGCACTAGAATGTGCGACACTGCATGTCATTAGTAAACCACAGTCAGCTTTTGCTGCCTGCTATACAGCTACAAAATTCATCTGACAGTAAAGTAACAGCCAAGTTGCATTTGAAACATTCCTCATACCTTCCTTCAAAGGCATATTATAATGGTATAATTGAATAAAAATGGAGATTAATCAAAGGGATGTGATATGGCAGTTATTTTTTTTTGAGAGAAACATTATAGCAAGATACAGTCAGGGTTATCCAGCATGGAGACTGTCAGGAGTATGAGAAAAGGAAATTGGTCAAAAAGCATTAGGTGGGATAGAGTAGAAGCTGTTCCGGCACACCAGCTCACCATGGTTGTGCATGTAGTGTATTATTCAATAACGACACATTTCCACTTGCAGCACAAATGAAGTATAGCAATAGATCTGTACTTTAATATCTAAAAATTTGATATGTACTAACTAACTTTTTATGCCATGTATTATTGGAGATAAACTACAATTAAATAAAACTATGCAGAACAACAAATGCTTTCTTTACAAAATGCAAGGATAGCCTATTTGAACTGCAGTCAGTTAAAGACCCCTATTATAGGGACTTTTGACAGATAATAAAGTTTATTCTATAAATATGGAATGGAAGCTGTCATGCACAGATGTAGTCAAAGTACGAAAGGCAGCACAACAATCAAATGTTTCAATATTTCACTTTTACACTGAATTTTTACTATTGATTTGCACTGTTAAAGTTAATCCAAAATATAAATTAGAACTGACTTATCAAATTAATAGAACTAATGGACTCCTCAGTGTAATTTTGTAAAGTTTAAGATTCAATTTAGTTATCTCATTTACGTAGTTCTACCTGTTTGCACATCCGTTGGACAGAAATGAAATATCATTTTGGTAAACAAAGTGTTAACAGCAAATTAACTAACTGTAGGAATTTAATCAACTCAGGTTTACTCAAGCATATTTAAGAAGATTCTTTGAAAAGGGGGGAGCTAGGATATATATAACTCAAACCTTTTTCAGTTTTTCTTGCTTCTTTGCTTCTTCATCTTCACTGTCTGAACCATGACTTTTTCTATGTTTGTTCTTTTTCTTATTGCTTTCTTTAAGTTTTTCTTTATGAATCTATAACAAACAGACAAATTGGCGTTATAAATAATTAATACAGGCTGCAAAAAGGTTCTGTTCTGAACTCTGTTCACAAGGATGCTTCCTGGCGAGTCTTGCATTGTGGTACTTCCTGAACATGTTTGAGCTCCAAAGCACGTATTCTTTACTCCTGGGAAAAGATGATGGTAAATATTAACCAATTATTATGTTTTGATAGGTATATATTACACATTTTGGAGGGGAAAGAATGTTGCACTGGAGGCAATGGAATAAAACTGAGACATTTTTCCACAAGAAAGGAAGCTTACGCTTCATTGACTTAGGCATTCAGCAAGTCACTGTTAAATGGCATAATTGGAGAATGCAACTCATCTACAAAAAAAATTGTGATTGGTCAATCCAAATGGAACAACAAATAAAATAAGCCATTTTTTTTGGATGAGAACAGAAAGTAGGAACAAGAGACAGAAATTAAGCATACGCGGTTTATCATCTTTAATTGCTATATTACAATTCTGGTCGCCATGCTATAGGAAGGATGGTGTTAAACTAAAAAGGGTACAGGAAAAAATTTACAAGAATGTTGCTGGGACTGGAAAGTTTGAGTTACAATAGCCTGGGACTTTTCACCCTGGAGTGTCAGAGGCTGAGGGATGACCTTATAGAGATTTATAAAATCATGAGGGGCACAGATAAGGTGAACAGTTAAAGGTCTTTTTCCAACAGTAGGGGATTCTAAACTAGAACGCATACGTTTAAGGTGAGGCAGGAAAAGCATAAAACGGAATCGAGGAGCAGCTTTTCAGACAGAGGGTGGTGAGCGTATGAAAGTGGGAAAGGCAGGTATAATTACAACATTTCAAAGACATTTGAACAGGTACATTGATAGAAAAGGTTTAGAGGAATACGGGGCAATTGCAGGCAAGTGGGACTAGTTCAGTTTAGGATACCTGATCGGCATGGAGAAGTTGAGCCAAAGGGTCTGTTTCTGTGTTGTATGACTTTATGACTCTAAACTGAACTATTTGCAAGTTGGAACACAATGCAGGACAATGGAAAGCAGTTGCTCGTAAGTACAGGAAACTTTTGTAGGTTAGGTCTCAAAAATTACCACCATGTATGGGATCATGTTCGTAACTACGACCGTCTGTAAGTCAGACGTTTGTAAACTGGGGACTCCTGGTTCAGTGGAGAGTGCAGGAGGGCATGCCAGGGGCAGCAGCAGGTATACCTAAAAACGAGATGTCTATCCAGTGACGCTACCAAACAAGGCCACCGAGTGCCAAATAGCATGAACAGCAAGTGATAGAGCTAAGGCGATCTCACAACCAATTCTACAGTCTTGCCACATACCGTCGCGAATGGTGGTGAACAATTAAACAAATCACAGAAATTCCCATCATCAACGATGGAAGAGCGCAACACATCAGTACAAAAAATAAGGCCAAAGCATTCCCAGCAATCTTCAGCAATAGCTGCCAAGTGAATGATCCGTCTTGGCCTCCTCCAGTGGACCCCAGCAGCACAGATTCCAGTCTTCAGGCAACTTGATTCACTCCATGTGATATCAAGAAACAGTTGGAGACACTAGATGCTGCAAAGGTTGCAGGCCCTGGCAACATTCTGGCAATAGTACTGAAGACTTTTGATTCAGAACCTGCTGCTCCCCTGGCCAAGCTGTAACAGATTAGCTACAACACTGGCATTACCTGACAATGTGGAAAATTGCCCAGGCAAGTCCTGTACACAAAAAGCAGGACAAATCCAACGAGGCCAATAACCGCCCCTGTTATCTGTCTACTTTGGATCATAAAAATCATAGAATCCCTACGGTGCGGAAACAGGCCATTCGGCCCACCAAGTCCACAACATCCCTCTGAAGAGCATCCCACCCGGACCCATTCCCCTACCTTTTCCCTGTAACCTAGCATTTCCCATGTCTAATCTACCTAATTTACACACTCCTGGACACTACAGGCAATTTAGCACAGCCAACCCATCTAACCTGCACATCTTTGGACTGTGGGAGGAAACCGGAGCTCCCAGAAGAAACCCACGCAGATACGGGGAGAATGTGCAAACTCCACACAGGCAGCCACCAGAAGGTGGAATCGAACCCAGGTTCTAGCGTTGTGAGGCAGCAGTGCTAACCACTGAGGTGAAAGGTGGTTATCAACAGAGCTGTCCAGCTGCACTTGCTCAGCAATAAGCTGCTCAGTGATAACCCAGTTTGGGCTCTGCCTGGGATACTCAACTCCCAATCTCATTACAGCCTTGGTTCAAACGTGGACTAAAGAACTGAATTCTGGAGGTGAGGCAAGAGTGACAGCCCTTGACATTAAGACCACATTCGACCAAGCATAGCATCACCAAGCCCTAGCATAACTGGAATCAATGAGAATCGGGGCAAACTCTCTGCTGTTGAAGTCATATCTGGCACATAGAAAATGGTCGTGGTGGCTGGAGGTCAGTTATCTAAGCTCCAGGAATTCCTCAGCGTAGTGTCCCAGACCCAAACATCTTCAGCTGGTTCAATGGCCCACCCTCCATCATAAGGTCGGAAGTGGGATGCTCGCTGATTATTACGCCATGTTCAGCACCGTTTGTGACTCTTTAGATACTGAAGCAGTATCTGCACGGTCAAATGCAACGAAATCTGGAAAATATCAAGGCGTGGGCTGACAAGTGGCAAGTAACATTTGCACTACACAAACACCGGATAATCTAATTAGCGCTCCATGACATTCAACAATGTCACCATCACTGAATCCTTCACTATCAACAACTTTGGGGTTACTATTGACTAGAAGCTCGACTGAATTCGCCACATAAACATAGTGGCTGCAAGAGAAAGTCAGAGGTTAGGAATACTATGGTGAGTAATTTCACCTCTTCACTCCCCAAAGCCTGTCCATCATCTACCAGGTGAATCAGGAATGTGATGGAAAACTCCCCACCAGCCTGCACAGGTGCAGCTCTAACAATACTCAGAAAGCTCGACATCATCCAGGATAAAGTAGCCCCCTGTTTTGACAGCACATCTAAAACATCCACTCCCTCTACCGCCGACACTCAGTACACACTCTGCTACCATCCACAAAATGCACTGCAGAAATTTAACAGAAATCCTGAGACAGCACCTTCCAAACCCATGACCACATCCATCCAGAAGTTCAAGATGCGTGGGAATATCACCATGATCAAGTTCTTCTCCGAGCCACACACCATTCCAAGTTGGAAATATATCACTGTTCCCTCTCTAACCTACAACAAATGGACTGCAGTGCTTCAACAAGGCAGTTCACCACCACTTTCTCAACAGCAACTAAGAATGGGAAATAAATGCTGGCCGGCCAGTGACACTCATCCCACAAATGAATAAAATAAAGCCAATTCCTTTTAGAGTTCACATGTTGGTCACTGGCTCATTGCAACAGCTGCTGTGTTTCATATTGCATAAGGAAATAGAAATATGCCCCAACGCTCAAGTTGATTCCCACTTAAAGTACCACACACACCAAGTACAGTTCAGTTAACAAGACCTAGAAGTGTCAACGGTTGTGGGCAGATTGTATTTCCAATTGTTGCAAGCTTATTAATTACACCAGTCCCACATTATGATCTAAATTGGATTGAAGGGCCAGTCTCTATTTAGGATAACATTATTCAAGTAAATGTTTGATTCAGAGGGTGTCCTTCTAACAGATTAAGCATTACATCAACATCTTTCTTCTTTGTTACTAGGTGACTCGTTTAATTATTTAAAAGTCACTGAATCACTGTGGGGTGAACAGAGTGAACAGAGAGGTCCAACACACCTCAACCAGAATGGAAACCAACTCCCAGATTGTTGCGATTATTCTGAATCGCACACTACCCAAATTGGCTAACCAGTACCCCAGCCAACACATTAACATTTGTTATAACATCATAAATCTCTGCAAGTAGCAAAAAACAAAAAATTGCAGTGTTTGAAAAATGTGATTTTCACCTAATAGGTGATTGAAAGCAGAAATGTTCAGCAGGTAGGCAGCATTTCGATGAAACAGAACTACAAAGATACCACTGGAAGTCAGGAACCTGCTGCTAAGTATTCAAATATTATCAGTATTAAAAATAGGGGAAATTATGAAGAAATTCTTCAGAGGATGAGAAGGGGAATTTAATTATGGGATATGATGAAACGGCCGAGGCATTGAACAGGTATTTTGTATCGGTCTTCACAGTGGTGGACACTAATAACATGCCAGTAATTGACAAAGAGACGGAAAGGTAGGTGAGGACCTGGAAACAATCATTATTACGGAAGAGGTAGTGTTGGGCAAGCTAATGGAGCTAAGGATTGATAAGTCTCCTGGCCTTGATGGAATGCATCCCAGGGTAATAAAAGAGATGGCGGGAGAAATAGCAGGTGCACTGGCGGTAATTTTCCAAAATTTGCTGGACTCTGGGGCAGTCCCAGCAGATTGGAAAACAGCAAATGTGACGTCACTGTTTAAAAAGGAGGTAGACAAAAGATGGGGAATTATAGACCGGTTAGGTTAACCTCTGTAGTGGAGAAGATGCTTGAGTCTATTATCAAGGAAGAAATAGCAAGGCATCTCGATAGAAAAATTGTCCCATCAGACAGATGCAGCATGGGTTCATGAAGGGCAGGTCATGCTTGACAAATCTTTTGGAATTCTATGAAGACATTACTAGCAAGGTGGACAATGGGGACCCAGTGAATGTGGTGTACCTGGATTTCCAAAAGGCCTTCGACAAGGTGCCACACAAGAGGCTGCTGCATAAGATAAGGATGCGTTAGGGGTAAAGTATTAGCATGGATAGGGGATTGGTTAACTAACAGGAAGCAAAGAGTGGGGATAAACGAGTGCTATTCTGGCTGGCAATCAGTGACTAGTGGTGTGCCTTAGGGATCAGTGTTGGGACCGCAATTATTTACAATTTATATTGATGATTTGGAGTTGGGGACCACATGTAGGGTGTCAAAGTTTGCAGTTGACACTAAGATGAGTGGCAGAGCAAAGTGTGCAAAGGACTGTGAAACTTTGCAGAGGAACATAGATACATTGAGTGAGTGGGCAAAGGTCTGGCAGATGGAATACAATGTAAATAAATGTGAAGTCATACATTTTGGTAGGAGTAATAGTAAAAAGGATTACTACTTGAATAGTAAAAAGTTGCAGCATGCTGCTATGCAGAGGGACCTGGGTATCCTTGTGCGTGAATCACAGAAAGTTGGTCTGTAGGTACAACAAGTAATTAGGAAGGCAAATGGAATTTTGTCCTTCATTGCTAAAGGGATTGAGTTTAAAAGCAGAGACGTTTTGTTGCAGCTGTACAAGGTGCTGGTGAGGCCACACCTGGAGTACTGTGTGCAGTTCTGGTCTCCTTACTAGAGAAAGGATGTACTGGCACTGGAGGGGGTGCACAGGAGGTTCACTAGGTTGATTCCGGAGTTGAGGGGGTTGGCTTATGAGGAGAGACTGAGTAGATTGGGATTATATTCATTGGAATTCAGAAGATTGAGAGGGGATCTTATAGAAACATATAAAATTACGAAAGGAATAGATAAGATAGAAGTAGAGAGGATGTTTCCACTGGCAGGTAAAGCTAGGACAAGAGGGCTTAGTCTCAAGATTAGAGGGAGCAGATTTAGGACTGAATTGAGAAGGAATCTCTTCACCGAGAGGGTTGTTAATCTATGGAATTCCTTGCCCAGTGAAGTAGTTGACACTACTTCAGTAAACATTTTTAAAGCTAAGGTAGATTTTTTTTTGAACAATAAAGGAATTAAGGGATATGGTGACATCGCGGGTAAGGGGATGAGTCCACGATCTTATTGAATGGTGGAGCAGGCTCGATGGGCCGGACGGCCTACTCCTGCTCCTAGTTCTTATGTTCTAAATTCAGACAGCCACAGATTCAAGTGGTTGTCTAACAAAATAAAACTCAGGTTTCTAAAGCTTTCTATTACATTTGGACAAAGCAGCATATGAAAATCAAAAACAAAAATTGCTGGAAAAACTTGGCAGGTCTGGCAGCATGGAGAGGAATCAGGCTTAACATTCTGGGTTTAGTGACCCTATCTCAGAACTCCGCTCCGTTCAACCATGAGAAAGCTTAATCATCTCTTGACAGAGTTCTGAGGAAGGGTCACTCAACCCAAAATGTTAACTTTGATTTCTCTCCACAGATGCTGCCAGACCTGGTGAGCTTTTCCAGCAATTTCTGTTTTTGTTTCTGATTTATACCATCCACAGTTTCTTTCAGTTTTTACGTGAAAATGGTACTTGCCTCCACTAAAGTTTTTGGTATGCTTTCATATGCTTCCTGGTTAGAACTGGGGATCTCACTCGGAAATTCAGATTTATCCTCCACCTAAATGAGAAAAGACATGCGACATATTGATGAATATTGAAATCCAGCATTGAATCTACCATTCAATAATTCATCTATGATGAAAGAATGGATACCATTGGGAACATAGCAGTCCACCAGAACCTAGTGAGAGTTTTTTTAAAAATCAATAACTAGATGTTGACATTGCTGGCTGGGCCAGCCCCTATTGCCCATCTCTAACTGCACTTGAACTGATCGGCTTGCTAGGTCACTTCATGAGCAGTAAAGAGTTAACCAGGCTGCTGTGGGTCTGGAGTCACAAGTAGACCAGATGAGGTAAAGATAACACATTTCTATCCCTAAAGGATATTTGTGAGCCAGATGGGTGACAATGGTGACATGGTTGTCATTAGATTAGGCTTTAATTGCAGATTTTTATTGAATCCAAATTTCACCAGCTACCATGTTATGGATTCTGGATTACTGGTCTAATAATGTTAGCATTAGGTCGATGCCACCCCAATAACATGTCAATGGTTCATATGTAGGTCCTTCAACAGAATCGGAAAATATTATTTTAAATTTAAAATAATGTGATCATTAAAGTTTTAGTTTATCTTTACTATAAGCATATTTAGCTTCTGTACTTCTGTTGAACCCTATAACTCTCTACGTACCCAAGGTATAGACTTACAACTTCAGTTTATTTCAACTGCTGGTTTTATCATGACATCCTCCTCTTTCACAATGTCAATGTGGTTTGTCACTGAATAAATCACGTTTGACTTCATTCGGAATTCCGTGGATAAAAAGATGATGTGAAGATGATGGTGTTGGACTAGGGTGGACAAGGTCAGAAGTCACACAACACCAGGTTATAGACCAACAGGTTTATTTGAAAACACAAGCTTTTGGAGTGCTGCTCCTTCATCAGGTGGAGAAGCGGTGCAAAAGCTTGTGATTTCAAATAAACCTGTTGGACTACAGCCTGGTGCCGTGTGACTTCTGACCTTGGATAAAGAAGCATCCTATGTCAGACTACAGGAGAGTCTAGATATCATTCAGGTCTAAGCTTAAAAGTGGCTGAGAATGATCAGTTCAAACAAGAAAGAGCTTAATCATCTCTAGCCCTAATGGCATAACAATCTGCACCATCTATTTCAGAAACTTAACTGGACTGTCCACATTAACTCCACAGTTCAAGGATGGAGCAGATCGTGATTAGCTTGCAACGAGCAGCTCACTTCCAAAACTATTAAAGCCTCTTCCATTACTTACAAAGCTGAAGTCAAAGGTGAGATGGAATATTCATCAAAGATTAAAATTTGAATCCATATGCAAAGATATAATTCCAAGTTAAGTATGAACTAAATAACTTATCAACTTAAATAGTTGAAAATAAATTAGAAGTACACAAGATTGCATTCAAACTGCTGAAAAATTACACAATTTTGCAAGAATAATGAAACTGACAATTTTGAAGTATTGCTGTACTTACAGCGATCTGTTTTCCTGTTTCTCCAGTACAATAGGATGTTTTGATAAATGAGTGACAACACTTGTACCCCCATTTCCCTTCCTTCCAGTAGGAGCCCCAAACAGACTGTAAGATAACACACAAGTGAAACATCAAATGAAAGAGTGCCCAAAAAATATAGCATTGCAACCAAAAGATTTGAAAACTCATTATAGCAGCTTCTTAATTGGGTTTTTGACTTATTCCACTAGAGATTCCTCATGACACTGTATAGGAGTACATTTTTCTTATGATATTTATTATATTCCCGTAATAGCCAAAATATGACAATTTCCTCGTTACTGTAATATTAACAAAACTATTTTGGAAAAACATTGATTGATTTGAAGTGGAAGAAGTAATACTTTATTGATACTAAAAGATATGGACCAAACAAAAATAGTTCTATGCCTACAAACAAAAGCAAAACACTGCTGATTCTGCAAACCTAAAATTAAAAACATGAAAATAATAAGTAGATCCAGCTGCACTTTTAGAGGGAGAAACAGAGTTAACATTTTAAGTTGTTGACTTTTCATACAATTTAGTAAGCCTGAAGGAGAGGGGAGGCTGGTAAAAAGAACAATGAAGGTCTGTGTAGGTTTTAAAGAAGAGATTAAATGAAAAAAGGTGCAAAACTAAGCAGAATAATAATGCCACAAGTAAAAAGGCTTGCAGAAGTGTGGATGGCAGAACAATGAACACTGCCACCTGAAAAACAAGCTGAGACTAAATTGCTGCAGAGGTTTCAGTTTGAGATGGCTGAACTCAATGTTGAGACCTTAAGGGGGTGAAGTGTTCAATTGAGAGATGAAATACTGCTCTTTGAGCTTGTGTTGAACTTCTTTAGAAAAGAGTAGAAGACTAAGGATGGAAGAGTCAGAGTGAGAACAAAGGTAGAGAATTAAAATAACAGGAACAAAAATAAAGTTGCTGGATAAGTTCTGAGGAAGGGACACTGGACCCGAAACATTAACTCTGTTTTCTCCTTCACAAATGCTGCCAGACCTGCTGAGCTTCTCCAGCAACTTTGTTTTTGTTCCTGATTTACAGCATCTGCAGTTCTTTTGGTTTTTAATTAAAATGACAGGCTCAGACTCAGGCTCAGGCTCAGGCTCACATGTAAACTAAGTAGAGGCATTCCACAAAACAGATATATAATCGATATCCGGTTTCCTCACTGTATAGAAGATTGCATTGTAAACAGAGAATACAGTGCCCTAGTTAGAATGTTAACAATGAATGTCAATTAAATTTGTATTTCATGTGGAAGGGGAGTTTGGAACCTCAGATGGAAAGAAAAGATGTAATAAAAGGTTTTCATTCTTGCAGCTCCATTGAAAGGTGCCAAAAGGGGAGGTGATGTTGGGGTAATTGAGGTGTGGACTGTGCAGTGAAGGTAATAATCCCTTCAGAAAGGGGACAGGGACATGTGTATTTGTTTGTGGTGTCCCGTTCAAGGTGGTCAAAATGCAGAAGGGGATCCATTTAGTACTGAGGCTGATTAGATGGAAACTGAGGACAAAGGAAATCCAACTGTGGCTCTGGAAGAAGGGGAAATGGGGCAGAAACAGACAAGGAGTCTTATTAACTACAGTGAAAAGAAATCTTCTGAGAAGAAAACCTGAGAAAAGGAAAGATATATCTGAACCATTGATATGAAAGGATGCATCATCAGAACAGGTGTGATAGAGATGAAGAAATCGGGAGAATAAAATAGACCCTTCAGAGGAAATGGGCTGTCCACTTTATTTCTGAACCCTTCCCCTCCCTCACAGAACCATGAAATGGGGATCTTCAAGGGACTTATTGTTCTATATGAAGTTGTTGTTGATATTTCTATCCCTCACTACAAACTATTTAATAGCCAGCACTTGAACAGGTGATCTACCTCTCATGCCCATCAATACAAACCATCGTTTTGAACAAGGGGGGAGGAAGCAATGGCCTAGTGCTATTATTGTTGGACTGTTAATCCGGAGACCCAGACAACATTCCGAGGACCTGGGTTCAAATCCCGCCACAGTGGATGGTGGAATCTGAATTTAATAAAAATCTGGAATTAAGAGTCTAATAATGACCATGAATCCATTGTCGATTGTCGGAAAAACCCATCCGGTTCACTAATGCCCTTTAGGGAAGGAAATGGCCATCTATATCTGGTCTGGCCTACATGTGACTCCAGACCCACAGCAACGTGGGTGACTCTGAACTGCCCTCTGGGCAATTAGGGATGGACAATAAATGCTGCCTAGCCAGCAACGTCCTCATCCCTTTAATGAATAAGGAAAAAAAGCACATGATTTTTTAAAATTTAATGTATGCACCTTTTGTTCCATTTTTTCTAAGACGCAGGCATCACTAGTTAGGTAGCATTTAAGCCCATTTCTCATTATCCTTGAGAGATGGTAGTAAGCTGCCTTCTTGAACTAAGGTAGGTAGATAATGTGGCCAGGAAGGCATATGCGACATTTGTCTTTATTAGCCAAGGCTGAGAGTTTAAGCGAAGGGAGATAATGCTGGAACTGTATAAAAACTTTGTTAGACCACAACAAGGGTATGTGTGTGCAGTTCTGAAATCGACATTACAGGAGAATGAGATTGCACTGGACAGAGTGCAAAGGAGATTGACCAAGATATCGCCTGGGCTGGAGAGTTTTACTTATGAAGAGAGACTAGAGCAGAGGAGACTGCGTGGAGTCACGATTGAGATATACAAAGTTATGAGGATCATAGACAACATAGGTAAGAAGAAACCTTCCCCCTTGGTGGAGGGATCATCGACCAGGGGTATAGATTTAAGGCAAGGGGCAGGAAGTTTACAGAGGATGACAGGCAAACGTTTTTCACCCAGAGGGTGGTGGGAACCTTGAACTCACTGTCTATAAAGTGTGGTGGAGGTAGAAATCCTCAACATTTAACAGGAATTTAGATGTACACTTGCAATGTAAAGGCATACAAGGCTGTGAGCCAAGTGTTAGGAAATGGAATTAGAAAAGTTCAATGGTTGTTGCAGACTCGAGGGAATCAAGGGCCTTTTTCTGTGCTATAGGTGTCTACGACATGAGGTCATAAAGTCCAACACAAATGCAAGCTTCTTTTCTCCTCATCAGTATAAGTAATCTTCAATATTGCATGGCTTTACCAAGGCAAGAATCCTGATGAAGAACTTCCAGATAAGGAGGAGATAAAGCAGTACCAGGCAAGGATAGGACTAAATGGGGAGCAAGGTAAGGTTCATAAATAATTTGAATGAAGGAGTGGAAGGGTGAGTTAGTAAGTTCGTGGACAATACAAAGGTGGGTCGCGTTGTGGACAGTGTGGAGGGCTGTTCTAAGTTACAAAGGGACATTGATAGGGTGCAGAGCTGGGCTGGGCAGATGGAGTTTAACCCTGAAAAGTGTGAGGTGATTCATTTTGGAAGGAAAAACTTGAAAGCAGAATACAGTGTTAATGGAAAGATTCTTGGCAGTGTGGAGGAGCAGAGGGATCTTGGGGTTCATGTCCACAGTTCCCTGAAAGCTGCCACCCAGGTGGATAGAGTTGTTAAGAAGGTGTATGGGTGTGTTAGCTTTCACTAATAGAGGGATTGAGTTCAAGAGCTGTGAAGTTATGCTCCAGCTATACAAAAGCCTGGTTCGGCCACATCTGGAGTATTGTGTCCAGTTCTGGTCGCCTCATTACAGGAAGGATGTGGAAGTGTTGGAAAAGGTGCAGAGGAGATTTACTAGGATGTTGCCTGGAATGGAGGGAAGGTCTTACGAGGAAAGGTTGAGAGAGCTAGGGCTTTTCTCTTTAGAACGACGAAGGATGAGAGGTGACTTGATAGAGGTGTACAAAATGATCAGAGGTATAGATAGAGTAGACAGCCAGAGACTTTTTCCTAGGGTGGAGACAGCTATTATGAGGGGGCATAGTTTTAAAGTGAGTGGAGGTAGATATAGGGGAGACATCAGAGGTGGGTTCTTCACTCAGAGTGTAGTCGGGGCGTGGAATGCATTGCCGGAGAGGGTAGTGGAGTCGGCCTCATTAGGGCCATTTAAGCGGCTATTAGATATGCATATGGATGATAGTATAAGGTAGGGGTACAGGATAGAAAGACCTTAGGATTAGGGTAAAAGCTCGGCACAACATCGTGGGCCGAAGGGCATGTTCTATGTTGCAGTTTTGTGAGGCAAGATGATTCCAAGATGAGGACAGAAGAAGCAGCGCTGATTTATAATCAATGTTTAAAGAACCATTCACATTATCAAACATTTCTAAGTTCATAAAATCAAAGTAGGTGGAGTTCTTTTTATTAAACCTCAAATCACTTACTGTGTGGTTACCAATCAGGACATCCTCTTCATACTTAGAACGTACAACTGCTTTCTCTTGGCCTTTTAAGACAGCACCATGTCTTGAATATTCCACATAATCCTCTGTTTGAGCTAGCAGCAGTTCACGTGGTGGAACATTTAGGTGCTCCTGACCTCCATACTGCAAAAAATTAGTTAACAAAATCACCATCAGCAAATATTGCACAATCAGATTAGGACAGCTGATCAATGATCCAAAAATTAGTTTTTAAACAATTAATCAGATCTTACTTTCCAGGAGGATCAAACAAGTACAGGTTGAACACAGGTTTAACAAGTTCTAACTTGAATATTTTCCCTACTTCAGAAACAAAAGTAATGGGCCGGCATTCACTGCAATGGTAATGTTAGAGTCTAACAGCATAAGCTAAATGATTCTTTGCCCCAGTCTGCCATTTGTGAATTTATGACAAATCTGCTAGTGAATGGATTAGCAGGAGGTACAGAAAATTATAACCACGTGTTCAATGGCCAAAGTAAAAACCCAATGTTGTGTTTCAGTGCTCAGGCCCAAACATGTTTAGAATGGGTTAAAAGGTTAATTTAACGGACAGAAACAAACACAAATTGAAGAATGACTTGTGCTACAATGGAAGCTCATTGACATTACACAAACAATACAGAAACCAAGGACTTTTAGCCTTCAGCTGCTCAAGCAATCAAGCATCTTGTCCTATTTCTAGCCTGTTACATGGGGACTGTAACAATGTTCAGATTGAAATTACTGAAGACCATATCACAGTGAACAGGATTGACAATCCAAATTACATTTGAACATTTAGACTCCAGTTTAACGACTGAGAATTAACACAGCCTATCTGCAAATATATATTAAAAATCACTGTTGCTTTATCTTTTGTGCCAATGACCTTAAACCATTAGAGCTACATCGATGAACAATAAAAAAGGCATCTAACATAGGGTAACAAGGTGTAGAGCTAGATAAACGCCAGGCAGCATCAGAAGAGCAGGAAAGCTGACGTTTCGGGTCTGGACCCTTCTTCAGAAAATCAGTACTTTTGATTTAAAATTTGGCATTCAATGGAATGGCACACAAATGATCAATTACAATGAAAAGTTCCAAACAGAGAAAGGAGAGGATTAGAAAAGTAATTAACAAACATGTTAAGAGATGGAAAGAGGTAATGTAAAAACAAGTACAGAAGTGATAACAAGAAACAATGATAACTAGAAGGAAGTGTGTTCAAGAATGAGAAAATGGAAAAGAACCAACAAAAAGGCAATAATACCAGGTGAGAAAGTGAATAAATACAAAAGTACTTGAATTACTTATGTTTTCGCCTTTAATCTACTCAATTCATGCTTTTGTCATGGTTCAAAAATGATGAGTTTTGAAAAAATCTTTCAATCTCACAGGAAGCTAGTTAAGGGAACATTTAAGGTTTTGGCTGGATTTGGTAGACCACAAGATGTAGGAGCAGGAGTAGGCCATTCAGCCCACTGAGTCTACTCTGCCATTCAATCATGGTTGGTATGTTAGTCAGCCCCATTCTCCTGCCTTCTCCCTGTAACCCTTGATCTCCTTACTAATCAAGAACCTACCCTTGTCTTAAAGACATTCGATGTCTTGGTTTCCACAAACCTCTGTGGCAATGAGTTCTAGAGACTGACCATAGTCTAGCTGAAGAAATTCCTCGTCATCTCAGTTCTAAAGAGTCATCCTTCAATCCGAGGCTCTGCCCCTGGATCCTAACCTCTCCTACTAGTTGAAACATCTTCTCCACATCCACTCTATCCAGGCCTCTCAATATTTTATAAATTTCAAATCAGATCGCTCCCACTGCCCCATCCTTCTAAACTCCATAGAGTACAGACCCAGTTCCTCATACGACACTGAGATCTTCTCGTAAATCTCATCTGGACCACCTCCAACGCCGCACATCCTTCCTTCGATATGTGGCTTAAAAATTCTCAGTATTCCAAACATGGTCTGACGAGAACCTAACACAGCCTCAGCAGTACATCTCTGCTCATGTTCTCGCCGTCTCGAAACAAACGCTTACATTGTATTTGCCTTCCTTTCTCCCAAGTGAACCTGCATGTTAACCTTAACAGAATCCTGAACTAGGACCAAGTCCCTCTGCACTTCAGATTTCCAAAGCCTTTCCCCGTTTAGCAAATAGTCAATGCCTTGATTCTTCCTACCCAAGAGCATAACCTCACATTTTCCCATATTATATTGTGCGCCACTTCTTTGTCGACTCCCCTAGCCTGTCCAAGTCCTTTTACACCTTCCCAGTTCCTCAATATCACACGTCCCTCCACTTATCCTTGTCTCATCTGTAAACTTTGCAACAATGCCCAGTACCTTCGCCCAGATCGTAAATACATAATGTGAATAGCTGTGGTCCCAACATGGACCCCTGCAGAACTCCACCAGTCACTGGCTGCCATCCTGAAAAAGACTCTTTATCTCTACTCTTGTGTCTTCTGCCAATCAGCCAATCCTCTGTCCAGTACCTTGTTCCTAACACCAGGGGGTCTTATATTTAACAGCCTCTTGTGCGGCATTTTGTATAAGGCCAACTAGATCACATCCACTGCCTTGTCTTTGTCTAACTTGCTTGTTACCTCTTCAAAGAATTCTAACAGATTTGTCAGGTATGACCACCTCTTGACAAAGGCGTCCTGACTCAGCCCTATTTAACCATGCACTCCAAGTACTCCAATCTCATCTGTAATAATGGACTTTAAAATCTTACCAATGACTGAGGCCAGGCTAACTGGCCCAGTTTCCTGTCTTCTGCCTCCCCCCCACCTTCATAAACAGGGGTGTTACATTAGCTATTTTCTAATCCTCTGGCACCCTCCCTGACTCTAGCAATTCCTCAAAAATTACCACCAATGTCCCTACAATCGCCTCAGACACCGTCTTCACAACTCTGAGGAGTAGGCCATCTGGTCCGGGTGATGTGTCCACCTTCAGACCTCTCAGCTTCCCCAGCACCTTCTCTTTAGTAATGGCCACCACACCCACCTCTGTCTTCAACTCTCGAATTTCTGGTAAGCTGCTGGTCTTCTATTGTCAAAACGGATGCAAACTCCTTATTCAGTTCCTCCAGGATTTCTTTGTTCCTCATTACTACTTCTCCAGTCTCACTTTCTGGCAGTCCAGTGCCCATTCTTGCCTCTCTTACTCATTAGATATCTTTAAAAAAAGGACTCTTGCAACCTTTTCTTATATTACTAGCATTATTCATCTCCTATTTCATCTTTTCCCACTTATTGTCTTTTTTAAGCTTTTTTTTTCTGCTGGTTTTAAAAAACTTCTCAATCTTATGGCCTCCCACTAATCTTCACCATATTGCATATGTTCTCTTTTTCTTTTATACTGTCTGGATCTGCATTGTCAACCATGGTTGCCTCAATCCTCCCCTTAGCATGTTTTGTCTTCCTTGGGATAAATTTCAGTTGTGCCTCCAGAGTTAATCCCAGAAGCTCCTGCCATTGCAGCTCCACCATCTTCTCTGCTTGGCTGTCTTTCCAAACAAATCTGGCTATCTTCTCCCTCATGTCTTTGCAGTTACCATTACTCAACCGTGATACTGTTACATCTGATTCCAGCTTCTTCCTCTCAAACTACAGGGTGAACGCTATCATATTATGGTCACTGCCCCATACAGGTTCCTGCACCTTAAGATCCCTAATCAAATCTGCCTTATTACACATCACTAAACCTAGAACTTCTTACTCCCTTGTGGGCTCTATCAAAAGCTGATCCAAAAAAATCATCTTGCAGATATTCGGCATATGTCTTCTTTTCAGATCCACTACCAACCCGATATTCCCAGTCTACCATGAAGTCCCCCACGATTGTTGTAACAGTGCCTTTCCTCTCTCCCGATTCATTTTCTTCCCCAATCCTGACTACTGCTAGGAGATCTATGAACAACTCCCATCAGAGTCGAACAAAAACAAAGTTGCTGGAAAAGCTCAGCAGATCTGGCAGTATCTGTGAAGGGAAAAACAGAGTTAACATTTCGGGTCCGGTGATCCTTCATCAGAACATCTCCCATCTGAGTCTTCTTACCTTTGCGGTTTCTCAACTCTACCCCACAAATTCTACGCCTTCCGTCTCTAAATCAATAGCAAGAAGTGATATAATGTAATTTCTTACTAACAAGGTAACCCTTCTCCCTTGCCTATCTTCCAGTCCTTTCAATAGGATATGTACCCTTGGATAGTTAATTCCCAGCCCTGATACACACATCATACCTGTCAAATTCAGTCTACGCTACAAGCTCATTTACCTTGTTTCATATACTGTGTGCAATTAAGTACAATGCACTTAGAGAAGCATTCACTGACACTCTTCTCCCCACCCAACCCCCACTTTTCATAACTGCCTTTATCTGTTGGGCCTGAAGTATTATGGTAAGACTGTATTGAGAAACGTAATCATTAACTGCAATATGGTATCCATTCAAATTTGGTCTCGATACCATAGATGCAATGTTTGAATAAGGAATGAGAATTTTTAAAATAATGGATCTCTATTTACATATATCAAGCATTACATATTAAGCAAAACAATTTATCTTGTCAGATTTCCATTGCAAGAGCTAATCTTTGTACACTGATATAAAAATTAGCTGTCTTCAAAGTATCGCAATCAATCACTATAACAATCTGGACACAAAAAGAATTAGAGCATTGTTAATATTCTTGTTTCTCCCTTCCTATCATACTTTTTTCAGCATAGAGCAATCCCATGCCTTTTCTCACACAAGTCTTAAGTTTACCCTAGATGCAGGAACAGTGTATGGGACATGTTTGCCTCAGTCAACCTGGACCTTCATGAGTCTATATTTCCATTTGGCACAGAAATGGAGTTTCCCAACAGAAAAAGCAACAAACAACTTGAAGTCTCAGGAGGTATCTGATAATATATTCATCACTTCATTTTTTTCCTTTTAATGCAGCAGCTCTGCCAGTCACACAACATCAGGTTAGGAGATGAGCACTTTAGGCTTGTTTGAAATTACTGCCCTTACAGTTATGACTACAGTGTGGGATATCTTCTGCTGGTGCATGTTTTGATAAAGTAGGCAGGGAGACTCCACCCAAAATTTCTACGTTGGTTAGGAACCTGATGACTTTTCAAAAGAACGGACTCAAAGTTTTTCAGATATAAATGAATGATGTGCTAAGTCTATTTTGTAACCTTTAAAAGATGTAACTTTTATGACACTACACAATCTGAAAGTTACTGTGTTGTACCTTCTCTAATATGCTTCCTTTCTGTTGTTTCTCAAACTCTTCTTTCTTAACCTTGAACGACTGGTGAAGGACTTCAAGTTTCGTAGGATCAGCTTGGAGATGAACCTCTGAACCTTTCTCATAAGCCTCCCAGGCAAACACTATTGGGAAAAAATGTTCATGAAACTGTCTCAGTTGTAAACATAGAAAGAGATAAAGCCTTGAAATCTCTCAAGTTCAGATGTTAGAGAACTTACATTGTGTCTGTGCCATTTTAACGGTGTCACCTGTGTATCGTACAAAGTTATCTCCTGCGTAGCCAACTCTAGAATAAAAAGATACAACAGAAGGTAAGATTCTAGCAATATGGCACCTCTAGGGGAGAAAATACCTTCCATTCACCAGGCACATTTTCCAATATCAGAACATCTCAGTACCCCTCATAGCCAATTAAAATTTTGAAGTATAGTTGCTATTTTAATGAAGATACATTAAGCATTAATTACCCAACTAGCTTTAAAATAAAATCCATGTTCAACACTAGACTCCATAGCTGTTCAAGATTTGCTCTTTTTGGTGAAGATTTTTGAGCAAGTAAAACAAATGATAAGATGGAAAAAACAAATGCAAAATTTTATTCGCAAATCTATCAGCATCCTTTCAGCTTATAGATGTTGAGCATTAACATTTAACATCTCTACGCACCCTCTTCAAGTTTCAACGTTTACAATTAAATATGCCTCCACATACATCCATCCTTGACTCATCACTTTCATTCAATTGTGCCCTTTGACATTTGAAAACACAATTCTTAGTTCAACGTGCATGCTGCACGGACACACCATTATGTTTCTGCCATCTCTTATCAAAACTGATCACATCCACCTCCTTAGAATCACTCATCTACATCTTTGCCTTTATCCATCTTCTATAGAGGAGACACCCATGTATCTGTCACTTCCAAACTCAATGATTCCATCTCTCTCCTGCCTTCTAAACACATCAGCTTAATACAACTCGGATGAAAAAACTAATCTACATCAGTTCTGTAACCTGACATTACTTCGTTAAAATTCATAACATAAATCCAAGTCCCTTCACAACCTCATCCTTCAGCAATTGAAGTCTTCTCAAGCTATACAATGCTCCTCTCTACTCACTTTTGTTGACAATGCTTCTGGAATTTGTGGCTCGGAAGTAGATGGTAATAGAGCCTTTGCTACATCCATTTAATAATCCAAATTTCAGGCTCACTGAAGATTCTCCCTCAAAATACTTTTTCGGCCAAGCTTTGAGTCACTCTTCTAAATCTCCACCTGTGGCTCACAGATCATCTTTGTCTGATTCCCCATTTTGTAGGGTATCTTAGAATTCTAAATAAAACACATTACAAATGAAAGTTGTTGATGCCCAGAAAATAAACCATTTGGTGTTCGTGTACAAAGCATTATAGCTTGCATCATTTAGTACAGTGCACTTTGTGTTAGGCATCTGTGCGCTGCAAGCCTGAAATTTGGATGTGCTACATACAGAGGGATGATAAAGTGGATGTAGCGAAGGCTCAATACCATCTACTTCCAAGCATTGTCAACAAAAGCATATTACAAAATAATAAGATGAATCTATGTGTAAAATATTAAGGAAATGGGCTGTGTTTATTGCTCACAGCACTTTTGTACGGTTAGGTTGCAGTGCAGTGGCTGCAATGAAAGAATCTGTTCGAGATAGCAGGAGCATTGTGATGTGTTTTGGACTAGCAACCCACATCCTTAGATCAATTATCCAGCAGAACTAATTCAAATCCAATTATGCCAGTTAAACAAAATGAATGCAATGAACTAAACAAACCTGGAATAAAAAAAGTCACTTATGGTGACCATAAAATATCTCCTTGATGTAAAAACTCACCTGGTTCTCCAGGAAAAGAAATCTGCCGTTCCTGTCTTTATAATCCAAAGATTGCTTCAGACCACTAACCATGTGTTTGACTCTTAACTGCCCAATGAAATGGGCTAAACATATATACTGAATTAGTATTGGTAATAAATGTTACTCAAATACGCCAAACAAAATGAGATCAGACTAGCCTTTCTTACAAAGAATGCATTCAACTTCTTTACAAAAAGATAGAAATATACAGTGGAAGATAGAAAAACAAATACTATTCACATGAACTTTAAATTACAGCATTTCTCAAAACTGGAGTGCAAAATTGCACTTTACGTAATTTTGAGCTTCCTCTATTTATTGGCATTGAATAATTTCTAATACCATTTTGTCTTAAATTCAGCCAAGTAGTCACTAAGATCCAGAGAGTTAGTTAACTAAATACAATGCATTGTATCTTTTCATTTAAATGAGGCAAATGCAATTTGGATATCATTTATTTGATAAAGTCCTTTTATAGACAATTGTAGTTAGATATTTGTGCTGCTGCGACCATTATTGAGCTGACTAAGCATTTATAATCACATACTCATCTGGGTTTCTGCCAGTGTTGGAATAGGGATTCTCCCTCATCGCTCTCGTTTTTGGATCGTAATATGCTGAATTTGGATCCAAGTTCCTCAGGTACTTAGAAAAGGGGAAAAACAAAAACAGTGTTAAAAAAGTACAAACAATTTATTTTGTATTTAAAACTTCTGTACAATTGAAGTGAACAATTAAAATCAAATTCAGAATCAATCTAGGAGTTTCCGGTTACGTTTTATTTTGTTGAAGTAATTACTTCTCTCTGTGGCATATGGATCTTTAAAATAGCAACAGTGATTTAGTATTGATATTTTAAAAACATCTAATTCTTTCTATAGTAAATTTAGGAAGCAGCTGACATGTCACAACTCACAATAAGATGACAAATATCCAACCACTGATCACAACCCTCATGAACTGCCAGATTCTTGGCAGTCTGCTGCATGATACCAACCAAGAAGAAGCAAAATAGGTCAGAAGTCCAACCGGCCTCAAATTATGCTGAAGTAATTGATTTTACCTTGGGTAGCAGTGGAATCACATTAGACATACTTTCTTACGTTTGAAGATAAATCAAGTGAATAAAGAATAAAAGTTACTGTAATGTATTCCCATTTCCTGTTACAACTGAATGTGGAAGATCTTTTAAATCGAATAGTTTCAAATTATTCCTACTGAGGCGCATAATTAAAGAATAACCACTTTGTGGTGGTTACCAGAAAACTGTCAACATCTGTAGAAGCACATCCCATAATAAGTCAGCTTCGAATTACAAAATTTTTTATGTAATTACATTTTTATCCTTAAAAAAAAGGTAAGAATAAAAGAAATAAACCCTGAACAAGCATGGGGCTGGATGAACACAGCAGGTCAAGCAGCAT
>JAHRHZ010000251.1:4567967-4683268 GCA_024137785.1 Ginglymostoma cirratum
GTTTTCCTGCTCCTATGATGCTGCTTGACCTGCTGTGTTCATCCAGCCCCATGCTTGTTATCTCGGATTCTCCAGCATCTGCAGTACCTTTTTATCTCTAAACCCTGAACAACATTTATTTTGTTCTGCAAGTAAATTATAATATTGCTAATTGTTTGCTCTGGTGCAGAATGCAACTGCAATTCTCAGAGGGATAATCTAATTTGAAACAATGGTTTTAAGACATTTTTACATGACATTTGAGATTTTGCTTTAAATACTACTGAATATTACTGGATTTAAGTTATCCCAGGCAGTCTGCAAGCATTTCCCAAGACAAGCTGAAAAACACCATTTGCTGGAGCCAGGGTAACATTGCAAGTGCATTCTATTGGCCAACAATCAAATGTGAGAAGAAAAAGACCCCAAAACAAAAACCATACTTTGAAGGGTTCAAAATATGTACACATAAGTAAATTAACACCTGCCACAGACATCAAACTCATCTCTTAAGCTCTGAAAATATCTACGTCTGCAGCCTGAAGCCATTAACATGTTGCAGGTATTCTACCTGAAGTACTGTCACCAACAGTAATTATTACTGAACAACAGAAAAGTCAGAAGGTATTATGATTAAACCTAATTATAAGTACTATTCCCATACTTTTGCAATGTCCTCACGAATACGAAGATTTCTAACTGTAATTCTTCTCTTGGAGTCAAAGTTCTGTCCAGGCATATCAATGTCATCTGCGTACTTATCTTCATCTTCATCTTCACTGTTGTCTTTCTCCTGAAACAATGACAATTACAAAGTTCAAAGTCATGATAAATCAATGAGAAAAAGTACACATTCTATTTATAACAAAAGCTGTATTTATGATCAGAATATCCGCGTTATCTATTCATTGGTATCATAGATAATATAGAGAATACATCTGTCCTTCAACATGATAGCAGCATGGTGGCTCAGTGGTTAACACTGCTGCCTCACAGCACCAGGAACCCGGTTCGATTCACTGCGTGCGGAGTTTGCACATTCTCCCCATGTCTTCGTGGGTTCCGTCCAGGTGCTCCGTTTCCTCCCACAGTCCAAAGATGTGCAGGCTAGGTGGATTGGCCATGTTAAATTGCCCGTAGTGTTCAGGGGTGTGTGGACTACAGGGGGATGGGTCTGGATGGGATGCTCCAAGGGTCGGTGTGGACTTGTTGGGCCGAAGGGCCTGTTTCCACACTGTAGGGATTCAATGATTCTACGATGAGTATTAATTCATTCAGCATCTGAATATCAAAATTGTTAAGCTTTACTTTTAATATAAAATTTTAAAATGTATGTAATGCGCTTCCCTGATGGATCCCAGTAAATGCAAGATCATGCAACATAAGCTAGGGAGGTTACACAAAAATGTTGGTCCAACTCAGCTGGAAACAGAATTGAGTGCTGGTGGATGGAAAAACATCAGAACTCACTGACTGGGTTGGGGGGGCGTGCCGCAGAGATAGAAATTGCATGCAACATTAACTGTATGCAGAACACACTTGCTCTAATTGGAACTAGAAACATTCGGCAGCATGGAAAATGTTACATTGAATTAATACACGTACTGCTGAATCATGATCCTCTTCTCCCCGCTGACGTCTTGAAGAGTTCTGCATTAATAAATGATAGATAAATAAATAGATTGACTCCGCACGACTAAGCACAGTTACACAAGTAGAATAGCAATTATAGATTTATATCCATTCTGTAGCAGCACTACTTTATTTATTCTGCTTGATATCTACAAATATTCATTCTGAGAGTCTAAGACTAACTCCATTGCATTTCATGCTGAAACATGGCCTAACATTTAATACTTTTAGTGCTGTCCGCAGTGACCTGGCAGTTACTGTCAATTATTATACTTCAACTAGTGCGTACAAAGATTTGGTCTTTGGGAGTTTCATTTGATATGCCTGTCTAATATTGTTGGAAATTTGAAGATTTTTCAGTACCTCTGCGAAAACAAGGCTGAGTTTTGTCTAGGTTGATTGTCTATTTCAGCTTTTCGTTGAGAAATGTATTAGAATCAACTAAATGAACAACATTAAAAAAAGAGAGTATATTGTTTTAGATCTTTTGCTATATTTCATCCCACCTAAATTATCTCCATATTCAAATTACAAGCACCCACCAAATATTTAAAAGCATCGTAAGTGCCGAAAAAACACGTGCTTACATTTCTGAGCTACACGAGAGTATGTACTACAAAAGGATCTAAAAATTACATCCTGCAGAAGCTCAATAACGCAATCATAGAAGACTGAGGGAGAGAATAAAAATTACTCATTTAGCTTAAGCCAATACATAAAAATAGTTCAATGATTGTTTGAATTATGAAACTGTCTGGAAGAGGAATCTTATAAATAGCTGAATTCTATTCTCACCTCACACAACATGCATGCTCTTTATTTCTCAACGAACATGGGCTAGTAATCACCTTCAAAAGGAAGAACTGTTTCTATTTAGAGCTATTCAAATTTTGAATGAAGCTAAGGAAATACTCAACGCCTGGAGAAGTAATCATTAAGTATTATGTTCAATTCAAGGTCATGGTGGATACAATCAGGTAGATAGGTGACTGTCAAGAGGGATAGGCAGGTAGTGCAAGAGTCTCTTATGGCTATTTCCCGCTCAAATAAGTATACAGTTTTGGATACTGCTGTGGGGGGATGGCCTCAGGAAAATAGCACCGACAGCCAGGACTTTGGCATCATGGCTGACTCTACTGATGTGACAGGTATGTCAAGATCTAAGCGATCGATAGTGACTGGATACTCTCTAGTCGGGGACACAGGCAGGAATTTCTGTGGCCGCGAGTGTGACATCAGAATGGTACGTTGCCTTCATTTGTTAGAGCATTGAGAAAAATCAGAAGAGCAAAAGGGGACATGGGATAGCTTTGGAAAATAAGGTTAAGAAGAATCCTAAGAGATTCTCCAAGTACATCAAGGGCAAAATATTAATTATGGAAAGAATAGGGTCCCTTAAGGACCAACAAGGCTCTTTATGTGTGGAACCACAGGAGATGGGTGAGATACTGACAAACGTTTTGCTTCAGTATTTACTGTGGAGAAAGACATGAAAGCTAGGAAACTCAGGGAAATAAACACTGATGTCTTGGAAAGGCTTCATATTACAGAAGAGGTGGTGTAGGAGATCTTAAAATGCATAAAAGGTAGGTAAATCCCCAGGACCTGATCAAGCATATCCCAGGACATTGAGAGATGCTAGGGAAGAGATTGAGGGGCCCCTTGCACTGATATTTGTACCAACACAGCCACGGGTGAGGTGCCCAAAGACTGGAGGGTGCATAATGTTGCGCTATTGTTTAAGAAAGGTTGCAACAAAAAGACAGGGAACCATAGACTGGACAGTCTGACATCAGTGGTGGAGAAGTTGTTGGAGGGGATTCTGAAAAATAGGATACACATGCATTTGGAAAGGCAAGGACTGTTTAGGGTTAGTCAGCACGACTTGTGTGTGGGATATCATGTCTCACAAATTTGACAGAGTTTTTTGAAGAAGTTACCAAGAAGATGGATGACGGCAGGGCGGTAGGTGTTGTCTATATGGATTTTAGCAAGGCCTTCGACAAGGTTCCATATGGTGGACTAGTTTGTAAGGTTAGATCAAATGGGATCCAGGGACAGAGAATCACATCAACTGGATGCAAAATTAGCTTGATGGTCGAAGACAGAGGGTGGTGGTACAGGATTGTTACCAGGAGGCCTGTGACCAGTGATGTGCCACAAGAATCGGTTATGGGTCCACTGTTGTTCGTCATTTATATCAATGATTTGGATGAAAATAAATGGAGTCTGGTTAGTAAGTTTGCGGAAGACAGCAAAATTGTGGATGGTGATAAAGGTTATTCAAGAGTACAAGATCTTGATCAAATGGGCCCAGAAATGCCAGGTGGACATTAATTTTGATAAATGCGAGTGTTGCATTTTCGTAAGGCAAACCAGGGCAGGACTTACACAGTTAATGGAAGAGCCTAGAGAGTGTAATTGAAGAGGGACCTAGGATGAATGTTCACGGTTTGTTGAAAGTGGCGTCAAAGGTAGACAGGGAGGTTAAAGTAGTGTTTGGCAGGCTTGCCCTCATTGGTCAGAGCAATGAGTATAGGAGTGGGGAAGTCTTGTCGTGGCTGTACAAGACAGTAGTGAGACCACATTTAGGATACTGTGTACAATCTGGTCACCTTGTTATAGGAAGGATGTTAAACTAGAAGGGGTACAGAAAACATATACAAGGATATTGCTGTGACTATGGGGTTTAAGTACCCTGTGGGTTCATTGGTCAGAACACTCAGCATCTGGATGGGTATACGAATTGGAAGGGTTTAGAAGGAAATAGTCTCATTTGCCTGCATTTGGCCTAAGACACATGGTCGGCATGGACAAGATGGACCAGAGGATTTGTTTCCGTGTTGTATGACTATCACTCTATGGTGTCAAAAATTCCCAATTACGTAGAGCAAATGGATGCCTTGCAGAAAGTTAGAATATTTGAATAACTTGAATAGTTAATTCAAATTTTGAAGCATAATGCAGTCAGAAAAAAGCAATATTTATTTTGATTTTTTATAATCACTTTAACTTGGGACTAAAAGATACATGATGACTTTTTTAATCAAGAGAGGAAAAGTAATTGAATTTTACCGCACTGGGGTCATTAGTTTGGAACAGAATATAGTGGCATTTTAGAATTAGAATCCCTACAGTGTGGAAACAGGCCCTTCGGCCCAACAAGTCCACACCGACCCTTGGAACATCCCACCCAGACCCATCCCCCTATAACCCACACACCCCTGAACACTATGGGCAATTTAGCATGGCCAATCCACCTAGCCTGCACATCTTTGGACTGTGGGAGGAAACCGTAGCACCCAGAGGAAACCCACGCAGACATGGGGAGAATGTGCAAACTCCGCACAGACAGTCACCTGGGGCTGGAATCGAACCCGGGACCCTGGTGCTGTGAGGCTGTATTGCTAACCACTGACCCACCGTGCTTATGTAATGCAGGCTGCAATGAGCTGTTGGTTGGCACTGTTATTTTTTTAAATTAAAGCCAACAGCCAATATTTGCTGAATAAGAAATCAAATTTTCTGTTCTCCAAATGCTCAGCAATAAACTTAATCATGTCCCTGTTTCTCTAACTTTAAAATGTTTTCGCACAGAGTCCTGGCTTTTAGGTTTCCTACGCTGACTACATCGTACCAGTTGGGGAAAAGAATGACATGTTGCTGAAGTTTCTTATCTTGTGTTCATTAGGACAAATGCAAGAAAATAAAATTAGAAAATAATTTGCACCATGAGAAAAAGGGATGCTGCTGTTTGCTTTCCAAATTGCTTCAGATTACCTGAGGCATTGCCCGGAAATTAACAGGGATATACAAGCTCTCCATGCTTGTGGGTAATTTAAAAAAAGGGTACAGGACTTGAATGCCCATTTTATTCGCAGAGAATAGCTCCCAGACTATCAACATATGTCACTAATAACAAGTGTAACTAAGCCACATACAAGCTTGACTGGTTATCAGTGTAGCTAATAGCACAGCAAGTACTGCCCAATTATAAAGCACGAGGCATGCCCAAATTAATGGTGTAGCCATGGAACTCTCTGGTCTGGTACAAATATTTTTGTTAGTTTCAATGAGAAGTGTGTTTTTGATGGAATGAGCTCTAACCTCTTACTCACAGCATATTTCTGGTAAGCAGATGGTACATTTGCTAGATTTGAATCTGCAGCCCCATAAGAATTACCTTAAACATAATCCATCCCACACTCCCATCTATATTTAAGGTGGAACAGTCTAATATTCTCCCTTGCCATGATGTGGTGGTTGAGAATCCGCTGTGGCTTCTCCACTACTAAGTACTGTAAGCTTGTTTCCACCAGTCAATACACATGGTGGGATTTGTGTAGCTCCACGTGCTACATTCGTATAGCTCCGTTTTAGGAATACCGTCCTAGCTATTTGCTTAGCATGCAAGCTCTACGTAGAAATAGGGCAGATAGAAGTTACCTTGCTATCCTGATCAGATCATGGAGTGCTGTGTATCATGCAAACTTATAAATGGACCAGAAGTAAAGAGATAACAAGGTGCAAAGCTGGATGAACACAACAGGCCAAGCAGCATCAGAGGAGCAGGAAAGCTGACATTTCGGGCCTAGACTCTTCTTCAGAAATGTCAGTTTTCCCGCTCCTCTGATGCTGCTTGGCCTGTTGTGTTCATCCAGCTCTGCACCTTGTTATCTCAGATTCTCCAGCATCTGCAGTTCTTACTATCTCTGAAACAATGGACCAGAAGTTGCAGTTTTCAAATTTGGAAGTGCCCAGTCCACTACAAAATATCCTGAAGAGTCAAAGTATCTCAAAACAATGTGAACAACAAGCATGGGGCTGGATGAACACAGCAGGTCAAGCAGCATCATAGGAGCAGGAAAACTTGACGTTTCGGGCCTAAACCAATGTGAACAACAGATTGAGCAACCCATTTCATGCTGCTACAATGCAGTGGTAATGCAAGTAGTATTTTCCACAAATGGGACTCTGCCATCAATCCAACAAGATGCTTGGCCTACCAGAAAATGAAGCAATTTTACGCATGAATTTTAGTGCTTGTGTGATATCGTGTGTATAGACTGTATGTTTTAATGATTGGCTGATTGAATCAAAAAGCACATTCCCCAGAATGTTTATCACAGAGTATAGACTGTACTCAAACAGCCTGCACTTGAAAAGAAAACATCTGTTAGATGTGACTCTGCAAATTGTCACTTGCTCAACAATGACGAATGCATTAACAACACTAACTCAACCAAGATAATCATTATGAGCTTACAATGTGGCTCCTTTATGCTTTTACTTGGTCACTACAAAAAGCAACACCAAGGATATTGATGCACCTCCATTGTGATTTCAGTTTTTAAAAAAAAGTGGTGTTTCTCAGAAAAGCCTGCTTGAAATAGCTTAACTCGTTGGATCCAGGATTTTCCATTCTTTAGGTGCCAGTCAGGAAAATGGGGCAGAGTTATTTTAACAAGTTTCTACTGTGTTGCTTCAGGATTTTTGGTTTGAAGGTTGAAGACTGGTGCTTTTGAAGGGTAAAAGCACTAATTCTAGACACATTGCAGACTATAACCAGCTTGCAACAGAACACCCATAAACAAGCAGGACTAAGAGCACACAGCACTAATGCATTTTTAAAAACGGACCAGCTGGAGCCATCCAAATGCAACTATCCAGAACAAGCCACAAGGCTCAAAAACTGGCCTCATGAACCTGCACCTGTCTTCAACTTTCCCTCTCCTTTTGTCATTGTAGGTCTTGTCAACAGATGAAGCTGAGGCCTAGGATCACCCCTGGACCACGTTAATGGCATGCAAAGGAAAGAAGGTGCTACAAGGCTCTCTTTCTTTTGCTGGTGCATCAACTTTCCTCAGGTCACTCGTGAAACATTTGCAGAAAGCTTTTCAAATCTGTTCTGGAGGATATATTCACTAATAGCACTCAATGTTCCTCATAGCATTGTCCGCCCAAAATACTTCAGGACCCTACGTGAACAATATTGGTCAGATTTCCCACATAAGCTGAAGCTACAGCGAGATGCAATTCAATTCAATTATAAATGCTTTCCAAATCTGGATAATGCAGTCTTTGGTTAGAATATATTATGGATAAATACCCTAGCTCACTGCAAAGTGTACAGCAGAGAAATAAAAGCTATCGCAGATTTTTGAAAAAGAATATGTCTGGAAGATTCAGCACAATCTTTTAGGAACAGAGGCTTTAGAAGCAGGAATAGGCCATGTGGCCCTTTGAGCTCTGCCATTCAATAAACTCATTACTGATTTTAATTTAGTCTCAAACCTACTTGCCTGTCCACTAGACAAAGACGAGGGAGTCTGGGGATCAACTCTGGAGAGCCAACTCTGCCTTGAATAATTCAACGACATAGCCTCCATCACTTCTTGGGGCAAATAATTCCACATACAAACATCCGTCAAAGAAAAAAATTCTTACCTCCAAATTAAAAAAAGCGATAGCCTCATTCTTAAACTGTGACACCTAGTTCTAATCTACTCAACAAGGGGAAACATTCTCTCAGTATCCACACGGTCATATTCCCCTCAAAGTTTAAATGCTTCCATAAGAACATCTCTCATTCTTCTAAACTCTTAACAAATGCAGGGCCAGCCTGTCCAACTTTTCCACATAGGAAAACTCTCTCACTCTAGGAGTGAGTGAAACTATGGATGATGGGATAGTGTAGGGGGATGGGCTTAGATTAGTTCACAAGTCGGCGTAACAATGCGGACTGAAGGGCCTGTCCTGCGCTGTATTGTTCTATGTTCTATGTTCTCTGAAGTACTTCTAATGCAATTATATCATTTTTCAAATAAGATAATCAAAATCATACACAGTGCTCCACAACTGGTCTCACTAGGACCCTGTACAGCTTCCCTACATTTACATTGTTATCCATGCGATAAACACCAGCATTTAATCTGTCTTCATGATAACTTGCTAAATTTTGAGAGCATTGCACCAGTATGTCCAGATTTTTCTGTACTGAGAGTTCTGTAACTGCTTGCTATTTGAATAGTACACTACTTTTCTATTCTTCCTGTCAAAGTGGACAGGTTCTGAACTTCTCACATGAGAATCAATCTGCCAAATTTTTGACATTCACTCAACTAAATTACATTGCTTTGTAGCCTCTGTAACTGCACTAGACAACTTGCTTTCCTACAGATCTCAATGTTATCAAACAATTTAGCTACTATACATTTGGCCCCTGCATCATGTCAATTGATACAAATTGTAAACAGCCGAGGACTAACCCCAATGAACCTTATGGAATTCCGCTAGTTTCAATGTGCCTACCTAAAGCCAGCATACACTCAACTTGTTGATGTAGATATGGTGCAATATCTTGTTTAATATATACTCACCACGTAGTCCACTAACTTCCCAGATGCCAGTTCTTCCTGCAATTTCTGAGCTTTCAGGGTTCTCTTGGCCTAAAAAGGAAATAGCACTTTTAAATCAAAAGTAACAGAGCGCTTTAATTTAAGTCTATTATATTTTGCAGAAAATTCAGAACTGACTTTTCTAGGTATGGACCCAGTGATATTTATTTTGATTATTACACACCTGCAATGACTTTGTGATTTTACAAAAAGAACATTTTTTTCCTAAAACGAACACAATTTCCATAAAGTTTTAGTTATGTGTACAAGAATGCTCTCAAGTCTAAACTTATCATACACAGTCATTTACATCTTAGAGATCTACAAGTACTTTAGTGCTTGATTAGATAAATGAGTGTTGAGCCCTGGTGATAAATTTGCCCTAAATATGCATAATGTACCAAATTCCATTAAATCACACAGATTTAGTTATCTATTCTAAAGTAATATCAATTTTCATTAATTCCTCCTGCAATGTTTTGCAATCTTTTTGCAAGACCTCTCATAAAATTTGGTCTGCTGCTTACCATTAATTACTCAGTTTCTAAAGAAAAAAAAGCTTAGATATTATTGGTGACTTTTTAAGACATTGGCTCAAATTTTCCAGTTTGGAAATGTCAGAGACCTGGACAATGGTGCTTTTTGGGACCCTGCAGAAGTCCTGTCATGACAGCCATTCAGGAATTACCCAGAAAGTTTAAACTTTTAACTTTGTATCTTCACCCTCCACCAATGCCTGACTGCCCTCTTCCTCCCACAGTCACTGCCTGACCTCCTGGCTATGCCCAGGAGGATCCATTACCTCCAGGAATGTTACAGAAATACTGATTTTCCTTCGTAAGCATGGATTATAAACAAATTCCAAAACGTGGAAGCCAAGTTTAAATTTGCAAACTGCAGAGCTCGAACAGGCAGCATTCATGCAGCCAGGCCCTGGACGATCAACTTCCCGTCAAAATCCCCAGACAGGCCTGGAACTGCCTAGCTAGCTGCTAACAGCCAGGCTGTTTTAGAACAAACCATTGTTTACACCTTCAGTGAACCTGCTTTGTTAGAAGCGTGCTACACAGACTTGATAGCATTCAGCTCAGTCAGAGGCTAGAGACATAGCATGACAATGACAGTATTCGACAGTTGAAAGTTCAAAACCACGTTCTGCAACCTCCAAATATAGAAAATAGTCACCTCATTGACTTTCGTACTCCTGCCTGGTGCTACTATTGGACACAGGCCACAGACCACAGAATCTTTGAGAAGGGCAGAGAGAGGGGGATAAAAGAGGCACGTTGCAGCCCCAGCTCTCTTGGCATTTTGTATCTTCAACGGCATCTCCAGAGAGTACCTTTAACTGACAGCCAAGCTGGACAGCATCTCCAACTCCTTGCAGCTCATGGCAAGCATCAGACTTAACAAGATTACCTCGGTGGGACGAGTTAAAGATCAAAAACAGCAGTAGATAAGATGGGAAGCCCAAATCAACATTGCTGATCCTGAAATATCAGCCAACCTTCACAGACTGAGGAACGGCCTATCCCAGCCTTATTGAATGGGTACAGACTTTCAGACTAACAGTTCAAACATAGTGGTAGGGACCTGTGGATAGGGTGCATCAGACGTAGATAACCAGGTGTAAATTTGAGGCTGTTTGGAAGATTTGGGCCATTAGGTCTCAACTTCAATAAAAAGTGATCGGTCCATGAGGAAAGTCACAGCTTTTCGTGAGGCAATCTGTCAATTTTCACTGCTATTAGTGTGACATAATGCTCTAAAAAACACACATTTAGTACTTTGATAAATTCTTTGAGAAAAAAAAAAGCCAAGAAACAAAAACCAGAAAAAACACTGATTATTTTTTAAAAGCTGAGAGGCATTCCAGTCACAGTACAAGAATGGTTCAAGTGCTTGAATGCAAGCCATTGAAAGAGCTTTTGGCTCCATCTGCAGGACAGAAACAGTTTTCCAGCTTTAGGAACAGCTCACGTCAATTAGTTTATGTTCCAAGAGCTGTGACTTTCCCCTGGGGAAATCACCTAATTTAGTTAAGACCCAATATCTTGGAGGGTCAATATCTCCGAGCTCAGATTTTTTTGCATTTCAATTAAAGTTAGGATTTTAAAGACAAAATTAAACTGGGTCTAGATTCTGCATTCATGGGAAATGAACACTACTTCCCATTCGTCATACCTGCCCAAGAGAGTGGGTTTTTTTGAACTGGAAAATGCAGTTAATTATTAGAGCCAAAATGGTGTGCTGCCCATCCTGCAGGGATTTGGGAACTTGTGAACAAAACAAGTACCAGCGTGACCTAACAACTCAGACTAAAGAATCCTACACAGTCTAAGCCAACAAGTGTAAGCTAGAATATTTCATTGAAAGTAGAATAGAAAGCACAATAAAAGGAGGTAAATAAAGAAAGAGAAGAAAGGAACACAAACAAAAAACTGGCAATAGTTAGAAAAATGAAGAAATGAGAACATGCTGCAAGAAGTAAATTTTCTATGTAAGAAATGTTTGACAGTTTCCAAGATCTACCACCTAATAACAGCATTCACTTAAATAAGAAAGCTCTAACTCCTCCAACACATTTAATAAGTATTAGTGGGCAAATTCCCTAATCTTATGCCTTCTGTATGTCTGAATGTCAAGTCACTTGGTTAGACATAAAACACTGCAGCTCTGCCATATTCAATTACAAATAATGATGGACAACGAAACAAACAACAGGAGGTGGTGGCTGCATAAATATCCCCATCCTCAACAATGGGGGAACCCAGCACGTCAGGTGTAAAAGACAAGACTGAAATATTTGCAATCACCTTCAGCCAGGAGTGTCAAGTGGAATGATTGGTCTCAGCTTCCTCCCGAATTCCACATCACAGATACTAGTCTTCAGCATATTCTATTCACACCAAATAATGTAAAGAAACAGCTGATAGTACCAGATTCAGAAAAGCCCAATAGTGTCTGACAAAATTCTGGCAATAGTCCTGAAAACAAATTGGGGTGGCATGGTGGCTCAGTGGTTAGCACTGCTGCCTTACAGCACCAGGAACCGGAGTTCGATTTCACCTTCAGGTGACTGTCTGTATGGAGTCCGCACGTTCTCCGAGCCTGCATGGGTTTCCTCCGGGTGCTCTGGCTTCCTTCCACAGTCCAAAGATGTGCAGGCTTGGTGGATTGGCCATGCTAAATTGCCCACAGTGTTCAGAGTTGTGTAATAGGGGGAATGGATCTGGGTGGGATGTGTTGAGGGTCAGTGTGGACTTATTGCGACAATAGGCCTATTTCCACACTGTAGGGGTTCGATTTGATTCTATATGCCTCAGAACCATCTGTATCCCTAGTCAAGCCATTCCAGTACAGGTGAAACATTGGTATCTACCCACCAATGTGGAAAATTACCCAGGTACATCCTGGTCCACATGAAGCGGGACAAATCAAATCCAGGTAATTCTTGTCCTAACAGTCCACTCTTGCCCTACATTCCCAAGGCCAGCAGCAGTTCAAGAAGGCAACTCATCACCACCTTCTCAAGGACAATCAAGGACGGGCAATAAATGCTTGCCTAGCCAGCAGTGTCCGAATCTCAAACAAAACGGGAAAAAGAATACTGTTGAAATTAAGCCTCTGGAAATGCACAGCAACCAGGAATGTGTATGTGGATTGCCGTCAAATTTACTTCTTGATAATTGCAAATGATAGCCCGATTGTTATATCTACCTGAAAATTCAGACACAAGGTATCATGTGTTAGTAGGCAAATGGTATTAATTTTTCCCAGCCTACACCAAAAAAAGAGAATAAAGCTAAAGCTAAATGCGAAGAAATAAATGCATGTATATTACTTTGTCCTACTCTGAGATGTTTATAAAACTATTTGTCACTTTGATAATTTCCTTCCCATTATTATGAAAACCTCAATATTATCTTTCCATATGACGCACAAGGTGTGCTATTAAAGTTGCAAGCCTCCACAATTTCCTTAAAGTTAATATATCTTCTCAAAATAACAAAACTACCCATAACTTTCTTAAGTTGTACAGTACTTCTTATACTACACAAACTTTAAATTCTAATCTTTCTAATTATTATTGCTACCATATGGAGCCACTTTGTTACACACAAAACTAACCGTGATAAAACAGCAAATAAACATCATATGTTAGTTGTTATTGAAAGCTTTATTTTAGAATAAAAATAAAATGAACATGGGGCAACCCAGTTTAAACACAGGAAGAGGTCTGGATGAATAAAGTAAGCTCTTAACTACCAAATGCAACATGCCATAAAACTCACTACAACAAACCAAATGGTCGCTCTATAACCTTAGGGTTCATTTAAAGGGTCAAGGCACTGAAATGTCTTTCTTGACGGTTATTCTTCCACTCTGCCATTCAGAGGTTTACTCTACCACTTACCAAATCTACTTTAGAATATTCCTCCACAATCCTCATGTGATCCTCTGAATCATAGCCATTCCAACGATCACGTTTTCCATCATAGTCAAATGAAAAAGTTGGTTGTACATGTTCATCTGGAGCAATGTTGATACCTGTAAACTTTGCTCCCACTTTCCTAGGTCTCTATTCAGAAAAAACATATGAAACCTCTAAGGGAATTGTACAAAATGAAGTTACGGAAAGCATCTGCAAACTTGTAACAAAGTTTTCTGCACAGTTATAATATTAAACATCCAAATTACAGTGAAACATTTATATTTGCACTGTATTCTTTCAAGAAAAGCCTTCATTTCAGATCTTCACAGAGACTTTACAAGGCCTAGCAGTCAGGTTTGGACATGGTTTCCAGTTACACATGCAGCTGGGAGGCATTTAAACCATAAAGTTTAAAATTTGGTCCAAAGCTCCTGTGTATGGTTGACAATGCAAGTTGAAGGAATTGGGAAGGAAGAAACAGAAAAGCGAGGACAGTATAAAGCTTATGCAATACACAGAAGTCCTAAAGAAATTTTTCCCATATGTATCTAGAACTTGCCTTGAGCTACATCAATGTGACCACACTGATGCCAAGCACATCCTGGAGTGCCTGAATTTTGTTTTAGTCACTGACAGCTTTAGTTTCAGATTAACCCCTAGGCTAATCCCCCTTGCTGAGATATAGAATAGCAGCAATATATGCAGCTTATCCAATTTGTCGAGCGATCTGTTTGGCTTGGTTGACTCTAGGTTGGTACATAAGGCAATAAAAAGTTGCAAATTCTATTAAAATCAGATTAAAGCTTCCCAAATAGCACTAAGTTAGGGAAAAAATGAGAGCCAGGTTGTACCAAAATAAGGTGAAGCACGTGCACAATGGATTGGGCGACACAATACTCGAGCAAGGAATAGTAAGGTAAACTGTGTTGTGGGGTCAGATTTAAATGGAAGACAATATATTCTAAACTAGGATCTTTGTGTATTTACATTGTGCATTTACAATTAATGCATGTAAATGCACAAAGTGTGGTGAGTTTCCAAGTGTAAATAAATACCTGAAGTACAAGGTTGTGGTGAGAACAGAGATTTGGTTCAAAAAGACATTTAGGGCTTGATCCTAAATATTACAAGATGGTCAGACAAAAGAAAAGGAAGGAAAGAAAGGAGGATGGGTGGTAGTATATATTAAAAAGAATATTACAGTGTTGGAGAAAGAGGATGCTTTGGAAGGGTCAAAAGCAGTATTGATTTGGTTAGCATTAAGAAACAGAAAGGGGTCATTAAACGACTGGTATATTTCACACAGTCCACTAACTAGTGGGAATGATATCGAGGATAGAACATAGAACACAGAACATAGAACATAACAGCACAGTACAAGCCGTTCAGCCCTCGATGTTGCGTTGACCTGTGAAACCAATCTGAAGCCCATCTGACCTACACTATTCCTTTATCATCTATATGTTTATCCAATGACCATTTAAATGCCCTTAAAGTTGGCAAGTCTACTACTGTTGCAGGCAGGGCATTCCAAGCCTTTACTACTCTGAGTAAAGAACCTACCTCTGACATCTGTCCTATATCTATCACCCCTAAATTTAAAGCTATGTCCCCTCGTGCTAGCCGTCACCATCCGAGGAAAAAGGCTCTCACTGTCCACCCTATCTAATCCTCTGATCATCTTGTATGTCTCTATTAAGTCACCTCTTAACCTTCTTCTCTATAACAAAAACAGCCTCAAGTCCCTCAGCCTTTCCTCATAAGACCTTCCCTCCATACCAGGCAACATCCTGGTAAATCTCCTCTGCACCCTTTCCAATGCTTCCACATCCTTCCTATAATGCGGCGACCAGAACTGCAGGCAATACTACAAGTGCGGCCACACCAGAGTTTTGTACAGCTGCAACATGATCTCACGGCTCCGAAACTCAATCCCTCTATCAATAAAACCTAACACACCGTATGCCTTCCGAACAACCCTATCAACCTGGGTGGCAACTTTCAGGGATCTATGCACATGGACACCGAGATCTCTCTGATCATCCACACTACCAAGAATCTTACCATTAGCCCTGCACTCTGTATTCCTGTGACTAAACCTAAAAAGAAATTACAGAAATTGCAAAATCTATAGAATGATGATAACAACAGACCTTAATTATCTTTAGATTGACTGGAATAGTACTATAAAAGGGCCAAACTGTTTAGATGCACATTCAGGAGTATTTTTTGAGTAGCAAAAACATTCATGTCAAATATTAATTTTAAATTCACTGGCTGTAGATAGACATCAAGCTTCCAAAAAAATGGATTTTAACTGAAACACAAGGACTCTTTGAATTTAAAAATGGGTGCCACAATTTTCATTACAATGTAGTCTACATTCTATTTCACGGTGAAAGAGACACTGGGTCTATGAAGACCCAATCAGTAACATTAAACACTTGGAACTGCATAAACAGTGTCTTTCCTGCCATATCAAAATGGAGATAGTCACAGTATTTTAACATGGAAACATGAACCATTCAGAATTGACTCACTCAAAGAACAGGTCTCAAATTTCCTTGCATGGCTGTGTGCTAATAATCAATGGATTTTTGGTTTATGATAGCAGGTAAGACTGAAGCAATTCGATTAACTAGTTCTGTGCGCGCCTTTACCAAGGACATGTGATTATGAGAAGACCACTAGTGTCAGTAAGAAGCTGCTGCTCTCTCTCACCTCCAGCTAAGATGGCACCCTCACAGTTCAGTTTGATTGTGACCATATTCCTGCAGGCAGGCAGAGAACTTTTAAAGTATTTCTTTCTACATTGGTGTTTCCAGGAGTAGAAGGTATCAGCCACAAGCTTAAATATCCAGTTGAGGTCCAAGAATCTTTGGATAGCCAGATGACACAGCCAGCCATAACCAGTGATGCCTACCCTAAAGAAGTTACCCTCCTCCCTCCGGACAAACCTCAGGGCCCTATTTATTTCAGAACCCTCTTCCTCTCCCCCATTTCTGATGAAGGGTCTAGGCCCGAAACGTCAAGTTTTCCTGCTCCTATGATGCTGCTTGACCTGCTGTGTTCATCCAGCCCCATGCTTGTTATCTCGGATTCTCCAGCATCTGCAGTACCTTTTATCTCTGACACTCTTACCTTTCTTTTCTTATTGAATGTTAACACAGCCAAATTTAATCATTGTACTCTGTAACTGGAATTAAAAATGCAAGAATAGAAACGTGTGTCTTAGTATTTTTACCTGGATGGGTTTGAACACAATAAAACAACCAATTACTTGTTTAACTCAAGGGATTCTGTCTGGCTAATTCTTTAGCATCCATGTGTAAGCAGAGACCAAACTGACACCTTTCGGATATTCAAACAAGTGGGAAAAGAGATGAGCCATTTCACCTCTCCTCGCTTGATCACACGGTAAGATGATGACTTAACAAAAGGGGGCGGGGGATCTCATTCCATAGAATGTGGTGAATTAAGTGAATCAAGTGTCAGTGGGGATGCCATCTAGGTAACTCTGACTATTTATTAGAGGGTTTAGGTGGGGACAAGGAATAATCCAGTGTAAAACTACTTAACTGAAGGAAGGATGACCAATTACATGAAAATCACATATTTGCAATACCCTATACTACTTTTATGCCAATGGAAGACATTTAGGTTAATGTTGGGGACAGGGAGGTGAGGGAAGGAGAGAGAACAGAAGGGGCAGGACAAATCTAGACTACATAATTTGGAAAATTCCAATCAAAGACTGGCAGGCAAAATCACAACAGAACAATGAACTACATTTAAAGAGATAGATTGGTAGATAAAATACATTCCTGATGAGAAAATGAGTAAAACAAAACTAGAGCTTCCTAAGTGATAAAAGAGACAAAGAGAATACAGAAAAAGGGGATGCAAGATGCAACACTGAAATTATAATTGAAAACAAAGATGAACACAAGGTTCAAAAAAGTCAGAGGAGAAATGAA
This sequence comes from Ginglymostoma cirratum, assembly GCA_024137785.1. NCBI lineage: Eukaryota > Metazoa > Chordata > Chondrichthyes > Orectolobiformes > Ginglymostomatidae > Ginglymostoma > Ginglymostoma cirratum. The sequence goes on from JAHRHZ010000251.1 coordinate 4,585,388, forward strand.
AATGAAATTAGAGAGTCTTAAAGAACGCAAGATAAGGGACTGGCGTTAATATTAATGGGAATCCAAATGTCTTCCAAAGGCACATAAGTAGTACAGGGTATTATATATGCTTAATTTCATGATCCATATGTTGTCAAAATTTAATTTTTCCAAAAGGTACAAATTATATTTGTAAATATAAGGTCATTGAAATTCTGGAAAGCGCCAGACCACCCAAAATTGTTACAGAAAAGGTTCTTCCATGTGTAAGGTCAGAGTTAGAAGTATGAAACTACAGAATTACACCCGTATGTCAAAATACAAACTAATTAGTAACCAATTTCTGAGTCATGTCAGAGATGAGATGCCTCACAGTCATCATCCAAGGGTTATTAATTATTCATATGGATGATCCCAGATCAACGAAAAGTCTGGAAGCAAAGGATCAGCCAGGGAAGATTTCAAAGAATTCATATACTTTCCAGATCAAAGGAAAAGGTTTAACATGGGAGATAACTAGTTTATATTTCTATCTGGATCATTCCACATGTACCATGTTTATGTGGTAGGGAGCCTTGTCTGTGCATTTGCTGAAAGAAACACAGTCAGTCAGCTTGGAAGTCTTTAAGAAAACAGTGCTGCATCTGTTGCAACCAGAACAAGGAGCGTGGACACCATTATGGGCCGAGGGCCTTCTGGTCTAGAGTCAATATGCAAGAATTGAGAGCGGGCTGAAGCTTAGAATGAAAATTCCAAACTCACGAAGAACTAAATTTGTCAGATTTACCTACAAAGCCAGTGGAATCCTCAGAGAAAGACGGTGCAGGTTCTGGAAGTCGAAGTGCCATACTAGGAAAGTTACGAGGACAACAGTGAATTTCTAACAGCTGTGTCATGTGCTGATTTGGACTCAGGAGAAGTGAATGAGGAACTCACATTTCTTTAGAATATTGGGAAACCCTTGGGTGGAATAAAGTACAACTGGGAGTGTCTTGTTGAAACTTTCAGGCTTAAATAATAAGATGGATGAAACACGATGTTAGGTTAGTAATACTTATATTGTTTAATTTTTGCACGGTAAAAGCATTTGGCTTAGAAGTGAAATCTTGAGGCATAACTCTTTCAGTTAAAATCTGAGAATTCAAATTTCTTTTTAGAAATGAATGGTTTCCCTCAAATTCATAATAGTGGATCATAAAAGGAGGACGGAGACCAATTACAGACAAAACTTGTTGACACACAAAAGGACAGAGATCGGCTGAGGTACCTAAATTAGAACTTTGCACCTGCCTTTACCAAGGAAAATGGTGAAAGAGGATTTGGCTAAGATACCGGATAGGCTAAAACTGGTAAAGGAGAGGGTGATAAAATTCTTGATGAGTAAGAGAGTCAACAGTTAACAGGGTAGGTGGGAATTTAGAGTTGAGGCCATAATCAGATCAGCCATGACCTTGTTGAATGGCAGAGCAGACTACAGGGATCAAATAGATTATGACGCTCTTAATTTGTAAATTCTATGTAAGAAGTAAAAGAAAGGCCACTGCATTTGGAAGTTATTGAATCACCGGGATTAAAAATGGATATATTTATGAAACTTACCCATACTTTGGCTGTGGCAATGTTGGGAAGTTTCATGGAGGGTTTCCCCTGTTCGTGTTGGCTTTCACACTGCCAATGCGGTATTTAATTTTAAGCGAAGCACTATTCAAACTTTGCAAGTCAGGAACTGCCCTTAGCGTGTTGCTGTACAATTCCAAACAATATGGCTAAGGGAGGCAAGTTGGCACCCCACTTTGGCAACAGGGACCCAGTGAATTGGGTTGCAGAATGGATAACCAGCCACATTTCCCACGATTTCCACAGAAGACCATGACACTAGACCCTGCCAGCCTGGTCTGAGCTGCCCCCCAAGTCAGTATCATATCCATAGTTGGGAGGAACATGCAGCAATGTCACAAAAAGGTCAATGACCTTTTGTGTTCCACAAGATTAAATGTCACCACTGCGCTCTGCTGCCTTACAGTCTAACCCTACCTCAACCATCTGCCACCAAGGCTTACAATACAACTCTCTCAACACTGCATCTGCATCTTTCCTCAATGGCTCTCACTCACATCAGACTACTAACTCTTCCTGCTAACTGTGCGTTCTCCTCACTTACTTGGAACACCTCACCACCTTTCCTGCACCAGCACTAACAGATGTGCCAAACACTTTCTTCTCCCTCAATCTGTCCCTTTGCGGCACCTCAAGGGAAAGTGGTCCGCAATAGGGCAGACACAGGGTAACGACGAGTGAAGAGGTGTCTGACATCCTTTTTCCCATCCTCTTAGAGGGAAGAATCCTTGAACTCTCAGGAGAATATTGTGACAAATCACATGGGGTGTGGAGACCTCCACATTTCAGCAACAATACAGGATTCATTGAGATGGGCTCGGTTGCTCCACTATTACGATCATTACAAACGTACTCTTAAAATGCTCAAAGTTTTTGGAGAGGTCAGAATCCAAGATGTCGCTATTCTGACAGGAAATTCAAAGTTAGTTTAAACAGTAAAGCATACCTTCACAACGATTAATGTTTTGCATGATGTAAGGCTGAATGACATGGGCAATGGCAAGTCAGTTTGGAAAACATGGTGACAAACAGAAAAATGAGATTCATAAGGTTGAGGGGAAAAAAAAAGTCTGATTTCCCACTGAAGGTTTTAATGGCGAGATGAGAATCAAATGAATGTCAAGGAGCCAATTTGCACACATTAACATCTCATTTTTACTTAATCTTATATTTACACTCTGTTTGCAATTTTCTCCCAAGTACTGGTAAGAAACTAGACAGCGACAATATCAGACATGAAAGTCTGAGTGGGTACCTTGAGCATGGAATATTGAGAGTGGTAGCACATGAGCTTTGATGGGAGGAGCGTACAGCCAGAGAGTGAATGTAAACGGCAGAGCAAAAAGATGGCAGCACTTACCCTTGCAAAGCAGGAAAAGTTATTAATGCTTTGTGGCATTGCTGCATGTTCTCCCAGATCATGGGCATCAGATTGACCAGAAAGTTACTTTAGGCCAGGCTGACAGAATGCGTAGGATTTAAGTGTAGCAGCCTCAAGCAGGCCTGCACACAATAATACGACAGTAGTATCTTGAAGGCATGGTGCATATTTAATGAAGCGAGCAGGATAAAATTAAATAAGAAAAGTTGCCAGGGCAAAGGAGGGAAAAGCTCCATGAAACTCTTTGAAATTGACATTTAGCTGATTTGAGGTAAATTCAGCCCTAACAAACAATTTAAAATACAAAAGAATTCTACCTAGAATTTTCTATCCTTTTAACTCCAATACAATTTACAAATATTTCAGCAAAACTGCTGAGCTAAAATCTATTAACATGGATTAGAATTTCACCCATTACAATTTTTGCAAGAAAATGACCTCAGTTGATGTGGTTCAAAAAAAAAAATCTTCCTTTATTAGTTAGATTTTCAGACCATTTCCCCATTTCACAAGTGTTCGGTAGCTTTGCCCCACAGTCACTCCAAAACATCTGAAAGCAATAAATCTAAACAGATTATTTCTAGAAATACTGTACCTAAATAAATCATTTTTCCTTCTTAGGTACCTGCTGCAGAGAAGTATTGGAAGGAGTAGCCCCAGAAAATAACTTACAGAAACAGACAACCAACTCCTAGAAGTTGACAGTCACTTACTTCCATGCAATCTTTTTTCCCATGTGTTAATGCTCCACAGTTTTCACATGCACCTCTCCTGTACTTGGTGACAACAGAACCCTGAGTAAGACAATATGCATCATTATTCTTTGGTCCATTTCAATTTTGAATGCACACTTATAACATCATAAAACATAACTTAGGTCAAAACAAAATTAACAAAATAGTTCACGACTGATTACTGTTAACAGTTTTATTGATTAACTTGATCTATTTTAAGAGGCGAAAATAGGCAATTTGCATGTGCTCTTAGTTCCCCCTGCTCCAATACACAGAACATAAAAAATTAGGATTAGGAGTTGGTAACTCAGCCCTTTGAACCCGCCAACCATTCAATAAGATTATGACTGATCTGATTATTTCACATTCCTGTCTACCTTCCTTACCAGATGGTCGAAGTTTCTTCCACTGATTTCTTTTTACTGAAGAAAACTCTACAGTCAGGTCATATATTGACTTACTTTGAGCATTCCAAAAACACTATACTCTCTTACAAACCAAAAAAAAAATGAGTAAACCCTGTATATTTTTGAGGGTTTTGAACTTTATTCACTTTTTAAGAAATTATAGAATTAAAAGTCTCAATAGAAACAAATTTAAGCACACTCTACATACCTCCTTCACACCTTTCTTGTACCAGTCTCCAATTGAATTGAATTTTCTCTCCTTTTCAAGTTGTGGCCTTTGGTGCTTGAGTGTAGGTCTTTTGGAAGGATCGATGTACCAAGGTACAGATGATATATACTGAGGAATGTGTGGGTTGATATCTCTACAAAGTAGTAAGCGAAAACAAAAGATTAGTTTAAATTTTGATAGTTTACATTCGGCTTCAATCTTGAGTTTTTGCCAATCAACATGGCATTTCAATTAAAACTTTGGACCATGTTGGGAGTTATGAATTCTCATTATGAGAACTTCACCATTTGTTATCCTGATTTCACCACAGCATAGATGAAAATGTTCAGCGTGTTATTAAAGTATTCTTTTGAACAATTTGATCTTTCGTTTGAAACCTGCTTAACAAAGTAACTATTCCCAAAGTGAATTCGGCACATGGGATAGCCTTTCGCGGAAAACTCAGTACAAATACTGTTAGTATCTCTCCTGTAGGCAACTATGCAACAGGACAATAGGTGACACATATGCAATCCTTTATAACAAATAAATCAGCCTATGATCGTGCACTTTGGATTTTGCAATCCTACAAATTGTGCAAACTGCTTTCACCCATCGTTACTTGGAAAAAATTTACTAAATCCTAATTGTTGCAACATTGGGTAGAGTATTTGTGGATTGGAAAGCAGGAAGTTAGAAATTGTTTCAGAGATAGTAAGAACTGCCAACGCTGGAGTCAGTGTGAAGGGCCCCGATGGGCCAGCACAGTGGTTAGCACTGCTGCCTCACAGCACCAGGGACCCGGGTTCGATTCCAGCCTCAGGCAACTGTCCGTGTGGAGTTTGCACATTCTCCCCGTGTCTGCGTGGGTTTCCTCCGGGTGCTCCGGTTTCCCCCACAGTCCAAAGATGTGCAGGTTAGGTTGACTGGCCATGCTAAATTGCCTGTAGTGTTCAGGGAGGTGTAGATTAGGTGGGTTGTGGGGGATGCGTCTGGGTGGGATACTCAGATTCGGTGTGGACTTGTTGGGCCAAAGGGCCTGTTTCCACACTGCAGGGATTCTATGAATAAAACGTCAGCTTCCCTGCTTCTCTGTTGCTGCCTGGCCTGCTGTGCTCTTCCAAGTCTACACTGTCTTATTTATGTTAGAAATTGATGTTTGTAAAATGATGGGGGATGTTTGTAAAATGATGGGGGATGTTTGTAAAATGATGGGGGATGTTTGTAAAATGATGGGGGATGTTTGTAAAATGATGGGGGGTGGGAAATAGTGTTTGGTCCCTTTCAAAGGTGCTGTGTTTTTTTTAGGCTTGGATATTAAAAAGAAATGTCTGCAGGCAGCAGCAGACACAGAGTTCTTGAAATTGAAACATTGTATCAAAAGTCTTTACTGTTAGCAGGCATTTTCAGCAAGACAACAGGTTTTTGACTTATAGCCAATTATTTTAAACCAGGCTCTAGATACCAAAGCCCAATTAAATTTAAATCTGATGGTTTTGACAACCTCTGACCAATCCTATTCTAAGAAATTAATAGGTCATCATGGGTATAAAGGAAGAGGACATTTGAAAATTACTGTGCGATTCAATTGTCATTTGCCATGAGAACAGCTCTCAGCTATAAAATAAAGAATCAGTGGCTCTCAGAGTAAGCACCATCTAAATAAAAAAAGGTACTAAAGCACTCTTAGCTAATATTCCTGACATGGAGGAAGGCGTTCCTGACTGAAGGACTGCAGAGAAGGCAAAGAACATTCTGGAAGACTTATGCTGACTGTAACTTCAAGGAGATTAAGTTTTAATTTTCCTTATAACTTGGTTTACGTAAGTGAGATTTATATCTATTACAACAGCAAACCATTAGAATTTTGTTTCATTTGGGAATAGTTAGTAATTAAGGGGGAATTGTTCTGTTTGTTGGTAGTTCTGTTAATTTGTTAGCTGTTAGTTAAATAAATTGTTACTTGTAGATTGTAGACTAACTGTCAAGAATTCATTTTATTTCGCCTCTCCTTTATAACAGGCTGGGAGGTAAGATGCAAATTATACCACTTCTCACATTTGCTTTAACAGATTACAAGGGTAGGTGAGCTTCTCTGGGGGTTTCAGTTTTAATTATCAGAAGGTTTCAACCTCCTCTCTGTAACAGATTGGGAGCTTGATCCGGGATCTGGCTAGTTGGCGTGCGGGATCTGAACAGATTTGGATGAATTCGAACAGATTTGAGGCATGCAAGGTCTGAGCAGATTTACACAGACTTAGGTGAGAAGTGGAAAATCTGCTTAATTTCAGTGAGTTGTGGTTGGTTAAATCAAAAGCAGGGGAAATGGCTCTTAACATTGCTAAACACGTTCAGAGGTTTGAGGATGCTTCCCAAATTTGTCAAGTTTAGAAAGACAGGGGGAGGATATATTTTCAGACTTAACCAACAGGCTAGATTTGGGTTTAACTAGGGATAAGAGGAAGGCTGAAGTTGTGAAAGAGTTAATCACGCATTTAACTATACCAGAGAAACAGGAAAGTGCAGTGGAGTTGGAAAAAAAAATTAAACTGCAAATTAGACAATTGGAGTTAGAAGAGAAAGAAAAAGGAAAGAATGTTCTGGTTGGAAAAGATGAAGCTGGAATTTGAAGTGAAAAAAGACATCAAATGGGAGAATTACAAGACAGAAGTGAGGGTGACTCATCGTAGCCAATAGCCTAGTAGGGATATATACAAATATATCCAAACAGTACCAAACTTTGATGAAAAAGATGTAATAGCCTTTTTCATTTCCTTTGAGAAATTGGCTAGGCAGATGGACTGGCCAGAGGATATGTCACTAATGTTAATTCAGGCCAAATTGGTAGGCAGAGCTAGTGAGAGGTTTGCAGTGCTGTCAGGGGAGGTGTCAGTAGACGATGAAGGAGTAAAACAAGGTATTTTGAGTGCCCACAAATTGGTACCAGAAGCATATAGACAGCAGTTCAGAAATATAAGGAAGGAACCAGGTCAGACTCGCATCAAGTTTGAAAGAATTAAATATAGTAACTTAGATGCGTGAGAGCATTAAAGATAGAAAAGACACGCGAGGATCTTTGAGCAATTATTCTGCTGGAGGAGTTCAAAAACTCACTCCCAGAAATGATAAGAACTCATGTTGAGAAACAGAAAGTTAAAACAGCGAGAAGAGCTGCTGAGATGACGGATGACTATGCACAGTGCATAAATCGAAATCTAGCTTCTAATAGCAATTTCATTCCAAAAAGGAGAGAAATTGGGAAAAAGGGAGATTCTTCAACAAAAACCAAAAAAAAGTAGATCACACTAAGAACAGTTTATCACATGCGAACAAAGAAACCCAAGAGGGTGAAAAAGAGGCAAAAGGCCCCAGGTGTCTCCACTGTAATCGAGGGGGACACACAAAGTCACAGCGCCGGTGGTTAGAGAGGCACCGGGAAAAAGGATGTGGTAAAAGAGGCTAAACCAGTGGGATTAGTTGAGATAGTGACGGAAATCCCAAGAGAAGTAGAGGAGCTACAGTACAGTGCACAGCCTAGTCATGGGCTAGACAGTAAAATAGTGCCTGATCTCTTCAAAGATTCACTCTGTTGGTAAGGTTTACTCATGTAGAATAAGGGGGAGCAGGTAAAGAAGTTACAACACTGAGAGATGGAGGTTGGTCAGTCTCTTACTATTAAGAGATGAAAGTATTTGCACTCTTTCTGAAATGTTGCCCGAGAGAGTGATAATCTGTGAAATAAATGGAGAAAGATTTGGCGTTCCCCTGTGCAAGGTAAGGCTGGAAAGTCCAATCAAGACTGGGGAAGTGACATTGAGAGTGATTGAAAGAGTATCTATTCCAGGAATACACAGTTTGTTCTAGGAAATGACCTAGCCGGATCAAATGTGGGAGTGACGCCCCTTGCAGTGGAGAAGCCAAAAGAAAACCACGGAACTGAGGAGTTAAAAGAAAAATAGCCTGGAATTTTTTCCAGACTGTGCGATGACAAGATCCCACAGTCATAAGTCAAACCAAAAAACGAAACCAAAAGGTGAAGGAGCTGAGAGATAGTAGGAACTGCCGATTCTGGAGTCTGAGATAACAAGGTGTACAGCTGGATGAACACAGCAGGCCGGGCAGCATCAGAGCGTCAGCTTTCCTGCTCTGATGCTGCCTGGCCTGCTGTGTTCATCCAGCTCTACACCTTGCTATCTACGAAGGAGCTGAGGTCCAGTTAGCTGACAACCTGGTTGGTGAAATGGTAAAGGAAGAACCTAAGAAGGTAGAAGATCAGGCAGAGGTGTTGATATCTGAAAGACTAATGGAGTTACTACAAAAATATGAGACAATAAAAGATTTATCTCATAAGACCTACTCAGAAAAGGAATCAATGTATTCCAGAATGTTATGACCTTAAGTTTAGAATCCTAAGGCACAAATGGAGACCTTGGCAGGTTAGTGCACAGGAGAAATGGGCAGATGTTCACCAGACTGTGTGCTGCCAGTAGCATACAGACAGGAAGTGTTGCAGGGAGCACACAAATTACTGTAGGAGGTCATCTGAGTGAGGAAGACTCTGGCCAAGACACAGAAGCATTTCTATTGGCTGGATTACATAAAGATGTGGTTGAATTTTGCTGTACTGTTGTACATGTCAGATGGTAGGAAAGCCACAGCCAGTAATAAAACCAGTGCCTTTGATGCCAATTCCCACATTTGAAGAACCTTTTATGTGGATCATGATTGATTGTGTAGGTCCCCTCCCTGAAACCAAAAGTGGGAACTAGTATTTACTAACCATAATAGATGTGTCTACCAGATTTCAGGAGGCAACTCCATTATGGAATGTCAAAGCAAAAAAAAAGTTATGGAGGAATTGCTTGTTTTCTTTACCCATTATGGCCTGGCCAGGGAGATTCGGTCAGACTAAGGGTCCAATTTTACTGCCAAACTATTTGTGGCGGTCATGGATAGTTTAGACATCTAACTTTAAATCAAGCGCATACCATCCTGAATCCCAGGGAGCATTAGAAAGGTGGTATGAGACCCTAAAGACCATGCTGAGGGCTTATTGCCAGGATTATTCAAATGACTGTGATAAAGGTATCCCATTTACATTATTTGCCATTAGAGATGCTCCAAATGAATCAACTCAGTTTACTCCATTTGAATCAATATTCAGACATGAAGTAAGAGGCCCTAAAACTAATTAAGGAAAAGTTGATCGGTCTGAAGTCAGAGATCTCACAGTTGAATTATGTATCTGAGATGAGAAAAAGATTAAACCGAGTAGGTGAATTAGCTAGACAACATTTGACGGTGGCACAGCATCTAATGAAACAAGGAGCAGATAAGAAATCTAAAATTCATATGTTTGATCATGGGGATAAAGTATTGGTGTTGTTACCAGCGGTAGGATATCCCTTCAAAGCAAGGTTTAGTGGTCCCTATCAGATTGAGAAGTTAAATCAGGAGAATTATCTGGTAAAGATGTCAGATAAGAAAAAAAATTTATCAGGTACGTCATGTGAACATGCTGAAAACTCCCTATGACAGGGAAAGGGAAAGGGAACCGGAGAAACAGGTATTAGATACTGCCATTCAGTGAGGAATCAAATCCAGATGATTTAGATTTTGATATGCCTCAGAATAAATTAAATAATGAGAAAGTCCTTAAAGCATGGGATATGATAGTAAATTGTTTGTCTCCGGAACAGAGAACTGAATTGAAAGGCTTGTCATGGCACTGAGGACATACGTAGAAATAGAATGGGGAGCATTAACACTATAGTACATGAGGTTGACACAGGGAATGCTGTTCTAATAAAACAACATCCGTACAGGCTTAATCTCCTCTAAGCAGCACAGGTATAGAAGTAAGTGGAAGTGATACTCCAATAAGACATCATTGAGCTGATGTGTGGAAACAGTTGGACAAGCCACTTACATCATAAAGTTGGATTTACTTTGTGATTACTGGCAAGTACCTTCGTCAGAGATAGCGAAAGTGGTTTCTGCTTTTGTAACCCCAAATGGGCTATACCAATTTAAAGTAATGCCTTTGGAATAAAGAAAGCACCAGCCACACATCAAAGACCTATGAACCGAGTTATGGCAGGATTGACTAATTGTGCCATCGACATAGATGACAGTGATCTTTAGCTATTCATGGACAGAACGCATAGCACATTTGACGGAGTTCTTTGAGACACTACGGAAAGCAAAGCTGGTTATAAATTTGGCAAAGATAGTATTTGCAAAGGTGGAACTGACATTCTTAGGACACAACATTGGTCATGGACGGATGACACCAAGGAACGTGAAGACGAAGGTCATTGAGGAGTTTCCAAGACCATCCTCGAAGAAGAAAGTGCTACAATTTTTTGGACTAAGCAGGTTCTAATGGAAATTTGTACCCAACTTTAGTAGCGTGGTGGCACTGCTGTCACATTTGTTGAAGAACAACACAAAATTCCAATAATCAGAACAATGCCAGGAGGCATTTGAGAATTTAAAAGCTGTGTTAACAACCACACCCGTTTTAGCCACGCCCAATTTCTTAACTCTTTAAAGTCACTATCGACACAAACTACGTAGGTACTGGAGCTATGTTGTTACAGTAGGAGGATGTGGAAAGGCCAATCGTTTATTTTTTCAAAGAAACTCAACATCCACCAGAGAAAATATTCAACAATTGAAAGTGTTAGAGATAAAAGGTACTGCAGATGCTGGAGAATCCGAGATAACAAGCATGGGGCTGGATGAACACAGCAGGTCAAGCAGCATCATAGGAGCAGGAAAACTTGACGTTTCGGGCCTAAACCCTTCATCAGAAATGGGGGAGGGGAAGAGGGTTCTGAAATAAATAGGGAGAGAGGGGGAGGCAGATAGAGGATGGATAGAGGAGAGGATAGGTGGAGAGGAGGCAGACAAGTCGAAGAGGCGGGGATGGAGCCAGTAAAGGTGAGTGTAGGTAGGGGGGTAGGGAGGAGAAAGGTCAGTCCAGGGAGGACGGACAGGTCAAGGGGGCGGGATGATGTTAGTAGATAGGATTTGGGGGCGTGGCTTGAGGTGGGAGGAGGGGATAGGTGAGAGGAAAAACAGATTAGGGAGGTGGAGATGAGCTAGGCTGGTTTTGGGATGCGGTTGGGGGAGGGGAGATTTTGAAGCTTGTGAAATCCACATTGATGCCATTGGGCTGCAGGGTTCCCAGGCTGAATATGATTTGCTGTTCCTGCAGCCTTCGGGTGGCATCACTGTGTTATTGAGTTTGGTTCTGGCCTCACAACATTTAATATTTATGTTGCAAACAATATATCAGACAGTTGTGTATATTGATCACAACCCTTTGTCGTTTTTGGAAAGATTTAAAGACAAGAACACCAGACTATTTCATTGGAGTCTTAAGTTACAAGAGTTTAACAGACTGTACATGTTGGGGTTGTGAAACTGTTGTGGGGTTGTTACCGCAGACGCGTTATCGCAGGTTTAAAAGGAAAATATGTATATAAGATAAAAATGGTAGTGCTCAATATTTCATTGATGTGTGTACATAGAATTAGTATGAAACATGTAACTCTAGATTAATAACCTATGGATGTGGCAATATTGGTATTAAGGCTTAGAAAAAATGCTATCTTTTCATCATGTTGGTTCTTCCTTTCCCTTAAGGGGGAAAAGTGTTACGAAATTGGGTACAGTATTTGTGGATTGGAAAGCAGGATGTTAGAATTTGATGTTTGTAAAATGATCGTTGGGGGGGTGGGAGAGAAATGTGCGTGGTCCCTTCAAAATATGCTGTGTTTTTTCTAGGCTTCCATTAAAGAAAAATGTCTGCAGATGTACAGAGTTCTTGAAATTGAAACATGATATCAAAAGGCTATACTCTTAGCAGGCAAACAGTACTTTTAGCAAGACAACAGGTTTTTGAATTTAGCCAATTAGTTTAGACCAGCCCCTAGATATCAAAGCCCAATTAAGTGTAAATCTGATGGTTTTGACAACCTCTGATCAATCCTATTCTAAGAAATTAATAGGTCATCAAGCGTATAAACTAAGAGGACATTTGAAAATAAGTGAGAGAGAGTCAACTGTCATCTGCCAAGAGGACAGCTCTCAGCTATAAAAGAGTCATTGGCTCTCACAGAAATCTCTAAGCTGTCAGAGTAAGCACCATCTAAATAAACTATGGCACTCTTAGCTAATATTCTTGACACAAATTCGATGCAGAAAGGTGTTTGTGAATGAAGGACAGCAGAGAAGGCAAAGAACATTCCGGAAGACTTATCCTGACTGTAATTTCAAGAGATTAGGTTTTAATTTTTTTATTCACTTGCATTTGTATAAGTGGGGTTTCCATCTATTAGAACAACATACCATTAGAATTTTGTTTTATTTGGAAATAGTTAAGGGGGGAGTTGTTTGGTTTGTTAGTAGTTCTGTTCACTTGTTAACTGTTAGATTTAGATAAATAAATTGGGACTTGTTATTTGTAGAGTGACTGTCAGGAGTTCATTTAATTTCACCTCTCCTTTATAACAGACCAGGAGGTGAGAGGGGGTTTATACCACTTTCAGCATTTCTTTTAACAGATTACAAGCTTAGGTGAGCTTAGCAGGGGGGTTTCGACCTCTCCTCCATAACACTAATTTAAGATTAATGAAAGACGAAGTCAAAATTTTTTGTCCTGCACTCATCAGGACTGGAACACAAGAAACCACATTTAGAAAGGGAACACCAATCTATATAGCTTGAAAAGAGGATGAAAATTGGTTAGTCTATTGATCGCCTGGAGATACAACAGCAACAATTTTGTTTAACTCATTCATCAGATATAGGTGTCACTGGCTGGGCCAGCATTTATTGCAGGCCTCTAGTTGCTCTTGAAAAGGTGATGGTGATTTGCCTAAAATGTTGAAGTCTGTTTGCCATAGGCAGACCCACAATGCTGCCAAGGATTGTGTTCCAGGATTCTGACACAACAATACTGAAGGATTGGTAATATATTTCCAAGTGAGGAGAGTGTGCAGCATGAATACGAATTTGCAGGTGATGTCGTCCCCATCTGGCTGCAGCTCTTACCCTGCAAGATGGTTGCGAACATGGGTTTGGAAGGCGCTATGTGAGGAACCTTAGAATGTCTGCAGCACATCTTGTAAATTGTATGTAGTGCTGCTACTAGGCATCAGTGGTGGAGGGAGAGAATGTTGGTGGATGTGGTGCCAATCAAGTGGTATGCTGTGTCTTGGATGGTGTCCAGCTTTAAGCTACAAGAAAAAGTATGACTAAGGTCTGTACAGTGTGCTCAAATTTGTTTCCATTGAGATTTTTAATTTTATAATTCCTTAAAAATTAAATAAGGTTCAAAACTGACAAATACAAAGGGTTTACTAACTTATCATTACGTTAAGGGAGTAGTGTGTTTTTGGAATACTCAAAAGGAAGCTTTTTGTATGACTGGACTATAGAGATTTCTTCAGCAAAAACAAAATAAAGGGAGAAATGTTAACTGGCTGGCAGGGAAGATACGTTGGAGCAGGAGTAATCAGGTCACTCCATTTTATTGCATGGTAGGCAAGCTCAAAGAGCCGAGTTAAGAACTCCTAATCCTAAATTTGTACGTTCTGTGTAATAGATTAGTGGAGACTAAGAATACATATATAATTTGCCTACTTTTGCCACTTGAAATATTTCAAGTTAATTAATAGAACAGTTAACCGTAGAAAGTCACATTTGTTAATTTTGCTGCAGTTGCACCCAGAGGGGAATATTCCATCACTATCCTAACTTGTGATGATGGGCACACTTGGGGAGTTCAAAGGCAAGTTACCCACTGAAGATTTCCTAGCCTCTGCCTGCTCTTGCAGCCACAGTACTGAAGGGCTATGGAAACTGCCAATTCCAGCTATATTCCCAGTGGCAATACACTGACCAACCCTGGTTTCCTGTCTGATCTGAATTCATTCAGCAAAGATTTAGTTAAACAAATATCAGATAGCAGCAAAATATTAACATCTAACAGCTATTGATCAATTTCCATCTCCAATTGTGTTCACTTCCCTCAGGGAACCAATCAGCTGACTAAGAACAGAAAATATTGAAATAGAAATGGTACCTACTTTCCTTCTTCATCCACTTCAGCTGGTGCATTTCCAAGCTTTCTCTGCTCTTCTAATTCTTTCTTCTTCCTCCAGTCTTCCCTTGTCATTTTTTTAGGTTCATCTAAGCCCACTATACCTGACGACTCTTCAGAATTAGCTGGATTCTTGCTCTGCACAGTCCTTGATTCCATTGTGTCTTGATTTTAGGATTTTGTAATCTTAATCTGTGAACGTCAAAAGAAAAGCATTGATTATAGACAAAGTCGCTCAAATTTGGAGTTTCAAAAAAATGCCTTCCACTAAAATAAACATTTCAATTAAAATTATGTGTACCCATCATGTTCCCACTTGTTTTCCATTTTTATGCAAAAGAATAGGCACCATTGATTGCCAGCCTACAAGAATCATTGCCAGCTGTCATGGATCAAACGTATGTACTCTCTTACTATCCATTTGTATGCTTTGTATAGAAGGAGATGTGCTTTTCCTACCCTTTGAGGGTGTACCCAAACTAAATAATATACCTCCTAATTTTTGAGAGTTTAAAATAAAGTTATCTATTCTCTCACTTACTGTAAATTTAAAAAATGCATTCTCACACACGTACAATAAGATTAGACACAGTTAAGGTAACACACTTTTACAATTACTTCAAATTATGCTTTACAGTCTCCAGCATCCCACACCAACAGGGTTGGTTTTCTTCAATCGAGTTGGAGCTTTAAAGTTGAAATGAAGAGAAGAGTTTTCAACGGGTTCTTGTCGTTGAATTTCTCGCTGGTTGATTCTTCGGTGAGTTTTAACTGGAGCTGGTTACATACTTTGGTTGCCTGATGGCCCAATGCTCATTTCAGAGCTTGACTTACAGTCTGGCTAAACTAATTTTGATGGCTTCAATCATCTCTCAGCAACATGCATTGCCAAAATCTGCCATAGATTCTTAGATAGCATCTTCCAAATGGATGTTCAACAACAGCACTTACATGGAAACATGCAAGTTCTCCTCCAAGCCACTCATCACTCTGATTTGGAAATATATCACCGTTCCTTCACTGTTGCCAGAGTCAAAATCCTGGAATTCTCCCCTTAACAGCATTGCAGGTCTACCTACAGCACATGGACTGCAATAGTTGAAGAAGCCAACTCACCACCACCTTTTCAAGGGCAACAAATGCCGAGTAGCACTGCCCACATCCCACAAGAATTAAAAAAAGGTCTTAGGCTTGAAATTTACTCCTACATACAAAAACACTTAATGTGGCAAAATTAAATGACAATAAAGAAGCTTTGAAGTAAACTAAAATTGTATCGACTTATGTATAATATCACAGTTGGTTGGCTCTCCGAGATGGTTTGTTGTTCCACAGATGTTTCGTTACCCAGCTCGGCGAGCCAACCAACCACCCACAACATCCACAATGCAAGCTACAAATTTACTCCAAAACCTTAGCGTACATATAATATGCCCTTAAAAAAATCATTTTTCATCTTTCAATCTTCATAATTCCCTCAATGAGCTACAGTTTTCCTCCCTCATAAATATGAGCTACACATATGGACTGCATCCACTGTAATCAATGCATCTCATGTGCAAAGCTACTGCTTGACTTTATCTTCTACATATTCATTCTTTACTACTTAGATGTTTTAATCATCCACAGCAAGCTCTAATGTATGTTTAAGGCAGTTACTGAAGAAACAAATGATACTGAACAGCCTGTCAAAATGTAAGGTTTGATTTGTCTCAGCCATCTTAAGATGATGCCAGGGAGATATTCCTAAGTGAATATAAAATATCTCAGCCATAAATCAGAGAAGGGCATAATCATGAATAAATATCTGAAAAGTTTCATCCAAGCCTTTACATTTTCCTCTTCCCTTCCTCATCTTACAGTACTGTTTATTTTTCTCCTCACATTATAAACAGATTCATTCGCACCCCTCCCCACCACCCCCACTTTATTCACTCCCTGCCAAACACTAAGAATTCCCAGCTCCACGGTATTGTCTTGCACCATCAGATAACAATACATGTTAACAGTGACAGAGTTGATTTATTGTGCTTGTTTCCTTGCCTATAAAAAACAATGCATTTTTTTTCCATTTCTAATTTGCTACTCTTATTTCCGAGGTACAGTTTTAATTTCAGTTCATACTCAATAGAAAGGCCAATAATACTCTAGAGGTAACAAAACCACTCATGCAACCAGGATCAGATCATGAAGAAAAACTCATCATTGAGCCACATCACTAAATATGCACTGATACTCACTGACGAAACTATTTTCATAGGTAGGGAGGAGTCATGCACAGAACGGACCAATCAAACAAACAGAGATCAAGCCAATAGCATATTTTAAACTTTTGGTACAGTTTGATTAAATTAGATTTCAAAATAAGGCAAGTTTTACACTAGCCTTTTGATGGGTGGGTTATCGTGTTCATCTTTATGTAAGGTAGTAATTCATTGCTCATTGTTTGCAGCTCCAATGAGTTAACCTTAATGAGATTCCTGGCCCAAATGTAGACAGAAAAAGGAAGTGAAATTTCCACATGAAATTCAGTACCTCTTCTGCTCATGCTTCACTGATGTTTACCTCCAAATCAAATGAATTAGCCTAATCACAATCTGTAACTAATTGTTTTGCTTTTCCTTTCACAAGTTGAGAAATGTTCCAGAGATATAGATAACGTGCATTTATTATCATTAACATAAAGATATCCTAAGGCACTAAACAGGGTCAAAAGAGGAAAGAATTCCATTTACGTCTTCCAGTAATTGGGCAAGCTGGATAGAGAAACAAACTGGAAGGGCATACATGAGAAAATTAGATGGGGGTACATGCAAAAATTTCAAATAAAGGGAAATGGAATACCAGAGTGTGAAATGAAAATAAGGTGAAAAAGAAAGAAGGAAACATAGATAAAAAAGTGTTGAAAACAAGTGGAATGGAGGAAGATGGGATTGGGGGTAGGTAGGGATGTGGGGGAGTTGGCATTGTGTGCCTAGAGAAACAATTTCAAACCAGTGGAAGTATGAAACAAGACCTGCCTGTTGAAGCACGCATGCAGTTTCCAGATTTTGCAGAAGGCAGCACTGAGAGGAGCAGGCAGCAAGTATTAAAAAAAAAACTGTTGACAATTTTTGGTGCAACCAGACTTCTCCATGAACACCAGACTTCAAACCCAATAACTGAGCAACCTCTCAATCTACTACATCCACTTGCATAGCAACTAGAAGGAGCAAATTAACTTTAGTAGGCAAGCCCTTTCACAGCTCACTACGGCAAATATCTGCAACACATTAATCTGTGTTGAGATTTAATTGTACATATATATAGCAAAATGTGGACTATCAAAACTTTAACTTCCATCAGTGTTATAACCGAGATCTTACATGGACTAAAAAATGGTTTTAAAGAGAAACAAAAACTGACCTAAAATGGCTGACACGATAACCTGACTACAGGCTGAGCCAAGTCCAGGACCCATGTGGTATAATAAAAATAGGCTACACTGAAATTGCCATTATCATCTAAATACATCAAAATCAGGCAACTGGGTCCGCATCAAGAAATTAAACTTTGCTTTAATTCACATGTGCACCATAATTTAGCACAATGGACATGAAAGGTTGCCTTTGCTATAGCCAGCTTGGAGAGGCAACAGGGGGCCAGGCTCCAGCATCTATAAACAAACCCTACTTCAAAGGCTATGTTAAAGCTGCAGGAAAGAGAAAGAAAACAGATTCTTTAGCAAGAACTTGAAGACATTCTCGCTCTCGGTTCTCTGATCACCAAATTCTGAAAGCAAATTCTGGAAACAACCACTCATCAAGAATTCAATGATTTCTATAAACTTCATCACTGCACAAGATACCCATCAACAATTACACATCCGTAGTCTCAGGTTAGAAACCTAGCACTGCCAACGATTTTTAAACTGTTAACCTTTATTCTTCTTTTGTGTGTTAGACAATCTCTACTTTTGAAACGTACTACTTGTATTTGAGTATGCTTGAAGTCACATTATTTTTTTCCCCATCAGGGTTAGTCAGTAATAAAATTCCTATTTCTTTCACTTAAGGAAACCTTGTAATCAGCTCCTTCATTTTGATCTAGCTAATCCGATCTTTAGTTGCAGTGTGATCACTACACGCTAAAAACTAAATAACTATTTGTTGCAACTGAATAACTGAGTGGGTGTTAAAAAGACAGGAACCAAATTATACAACTCCACATCTAGTAGTGATAAAATGGTGACTAAAATGACAGCTTATAGTTTGCCAAGCCAATACCATCTATTCATTGGGGAAACTGTCAGCAAAGAAACATTTAACCTTCAGCCAGACTGACCAACCAGAGATTTCAGATGTGTGTGTGAAACTAAGGTCCGCTAATGATGCAAATGAAAAGGAATCCTAACAAAATGAAATGATGTTTGAAATTCTGGAAACTAGTTACTTATTTAGACCTTATCTCATAAAAGAGATAGAAATGAAGATGTATAATTTCACAACATACAGTACATTCAGAGTTATGTTTTTTGGTTTATTTACTAGATTTATAAATCTCAAACACCATCATCACCATCCTTGGTTATGTCCTGTCCCTCCTGCAGGGCAGTCCCAGGTAAGGTGGTAAAATAGTTATACACAGTCAGGAGCAAGTTGCCCTGGGAGTCCTCAACATTGACTCCAGATCCCCATGACGCCTCATGGCATCAGGTCAAATGTAGGCAAGGAAATCATCTGCTGATTAACATGTACAAAGCCCCATTAGCTGATGAATCAGTACCCTGGGTGGGGGATTTCTGTGTCCATAAAGCAGTAGGCAAGCCCTTTCACAGCTCACTACGGCAAATATCTGCAACACATTAATCTGTGTTGAGATTTAATTGTACATATATATAGCAAAATGTGGACTATCAAAACTTCAACTTCCATCAGTGTTATAACCGAGATCTTACATGGACTAAAAAATGGTTTTAAAGAGAAACAGATTAAAGATTGAATTGGTCAAGTCCTAAAGGGCATTGCTGCCGACCTTATCCTCACCAATCTGCATACCGCAAACACATCTGTCCATGACAGTATCAGTAACAGCACGCATTGCACAGTTCTTGGGAAACGAATTCCCACCTCTACATTGAGAATGCAGGGTGTCCTCGAAATACGACAGAAATACCCGAAAAGTGTAATTTATATTGAGTGACATGTTGTGGAACTTTTTCCTCCAGG
This sequence comes from Ginglymostoma cirratum, assembly GCA_024137785.1. Classification (NCBI taxonomy): domain Eukaryota; kingdom Metazoa; phylum Chordata; class Chondrichthyes; order Orectolobiformes; family Ginglymostomatidae; genus Ginglymostoma; species Ginglymostoma cirratum. Next base: position 4,605,035 of record JAHRHZ010000251.1, read on the forward strand.
AATAACGTTAATACAGGGGATAGGGACTGTTAAATTCACCCATTCAACTCATATCCTAGCAATTTCTCCCATAAGTAAAATAGGGATAGGGACTATTAAAGAAATGTTGTACTTCATACGTAGCAGCTATACATATAGCATACTTCAATATCCACATTTGCAATTGTCACTGGTCACTAGGATCACAAGGTCCTTATGCAGTGAAATCCAAATTACAGCGATACAAACTGAAGCACACCAACATAAATCCAGGGTAGATTTTACTCCTCTCACACTCCAGAACAGAAGAAAGGAATTGTTTTAACACAATGTTGCCAATTCAGCAGCACTCTTCTGACTGGTCTGTATGTTTTCACTCAATACCTCAAAATGTTTACATCCATACTTCACCCTGTTCCCCTGCTCTGTGATTTAGGCCTCTACAGCATAATGACTTGCACGTACCCCTGCCATGATTCCAGACTACCTGTCATACAATGGCTTGGACGTACCCTGACAGCTGCAAAGCACTGTGATGCCAACAGCATAGGTTCATTTCCTGCACCTGCTGAGGTTACCATGGAGGACACTCCTTCTCAACCTCCCTCCTTACCTGAGGTGTAGTGGCCCTTAGTTTAAATCACCACCCATCATCTTTCTCCAATGAGAGCAGCCCCAGTCTAGTAAAACTACAGTGTCTTGACCTGACCCATCTATACCGATCTGCCTGTCACACCACAGTTCTGACTATTTTTGTCACATCCTACCCCGTATGCCTTGATTGCTTGGATTCTGGTGACCAGGCATTGATTCTTTAAAGCAGCAAGTCCACAATGTATGATGCAAATTACGAGTTGTACTCGACAAGAGACACAACAACGCGAGGGTTGGAAAATATTACATTTAGTTCAGTGGCACTATCACTGTGGGAAATAGGATAAACTACAGAAAAGATCCAGCAACTCAAAACTGGGCATCCGTGAGGAGCTGTGGGCCATCAACACCAGCAGAGATGTACTCCAACACAATCTGCCTCCACCCCATTCATCGTCACCCACAGACTTATACATGCCCTAGGCACAGCGAGGGCTATCCCCCACCCCCAAACCCCGACCCCGACCCTCTGCAGGAAGACGGTGAGGCCGAAGCCCGCTGTCTCCTGTCTCGTTCGCCGAGAACAGACGAGTTTGTCAGCCCAGAACCTCCCATGGCAACAGAGACGACACCCAGTCCGGTATCATCGGGTCAACAAACCAGTCCCGTTGGGAACTGATACGTGTTACCGCTAAAGCTGACGTGCAGTAAATTTCACTCTCAGCCGAAATATCCACTCACCCATCCGCTCAGCCTCGAAGTAAACAAGGCCCCAGATTTGACTTCCGGCAGTTCCGCGCAGCGCTCCGTCACAGAGATAGGACGTGCCCACATCCGCCATCTTTATTTCACAACGAGGCTGGGTACAACCGTCATGTCGGAAGCTGCGACGTAGCCACCTTTCACTAGAATAGGCGCGTGAATTTTGTTTTTCTCTCCATAGATGTTGCTAGACCTGCTGAGTTTGTCGAGCACTTTTTTTTGATCTCCAGTACCCACCGTTCTTTATTTTATTATAGCTGAAAAGTAATGTCTGTTGTTTTGGATTACGCGCATATTTTGGGTTAACACTGTCATTTACATTTTACAAAATATTCATCATGGAGGAATATCATTACATACGAGCGTAAATCCATATGGCAGTGAATTTTCATCAAGACGTTAAAACCAACATAGCAGCACTTAGTTTCTATATCCAGTCACCAGCAATAAAATGAAACTACAATCATGATTCCAATAACTAATGAAAACTCCGTACCTAGATATCACCTTACAGTTTGAGGCAGGAGTGTAGTTGCTATCACTAAGGGGAAGTTGCTAGGAAAGCTGAAAGGCCTGAATGTAGATAAATCATTGAGACCAGATGGTATATGGTTTAAAAAAAGGCCTACTGAGAAATATTTTCACTCTGTACTGCTAGTAACACAACTGATGTAACAATAATAACATGTTTTATAAAATAATCAAATATCCCGTGGCATTGCTTATGCTCAATATATATAAGCATGATGCCTGAAGCAAATTGGACTTACATTGTAACAGAGGCTGACTATTATCAATGGTGAAAGATGAATTTTATTGTTGTCACCATGAAAGTTAATTAGAGTAAAATGATCAAGTAGTATTTAAAAACACCAGTGCTAAAAGTTGAATTTGTGTGACATATATTTGTATACAAACTTTAAAGATTTGTATTTCAATATTTTTAATCTACTATAAAATGACTAAAAAGCTTTCAAAATAATATGTAACAGGATGTTCAAAATAAATAATTTAGGATTAAAATGTTATAAAATGTGTCCTTTCTAAAAATATACAATGCTCAGTATAATGAAATAAATTGAATTAACTATTTGTAGAAATAGACAATTTCTAGAACCAGAATGTCAGTCTCAGGATATGGAGTAGTCCATTTAGCACTGAGATGAAGAAACATCTTTTCACTCACAGTGTGGTCAGCCTGTGGAATTGACTATCATAGATGGCTGTGAAGGCTGGATCAGTTGGAATATTCAAGAAAGATATCGATAAGTTTTCAGAAATTAAAGGCACCAAGTGATATGGAGAGTGGGTGATAATATTGCATTGATATAGAGGATCAGCGATGATCATATTGAATGGTGGTGCAGGCTCAAAGAGCCAAATCACCTAAATCTGCTCCTAGTTTCTATATCTAGTCACCAGCAATGAAATGAAAATACAATCACAATTGCCAATAACTAATGAAAACTCTGTACCTACATATCACATTACAGTTTGAGGTACAAATAAATGTAGTGGCTATCACAAAGGGAAAGGTCTGAAAGTAGATGAATCATTCAGACCAGATGGACTACACCCCAGGGTCCTGAGGGTGATAGCTGAGGAGATTGTAGATGCATAGTAGTGATTTTTCAGGAATTACTGGAGTCAGGAAGGGTCCCAGAGGATGGGAACAGAGCTAATGTAACACCTCTATTTAAGAAGTTGGGACCACAACTATTCACGTTATACATTAACAATCTGGACAAAGTAGGGTATTTTGCTAAGTTTGCAGGTGATACAAAGATAGGTGGAAGGACAGACAGTGTTGATGAAGCCGGGGGGCTGAAGAAGGTCTTGGACAGGTCAGTAGCGTGAGCAAAGAGTAGAGTAAGCAGATGGATTATAATGAGTGAAAGTGTGAGGTTATGCACTTAGGTAGGAAGAATAGAGGTGTAGACTATTTTCAAAACAAGGAAAGGCTTTGGAAATCTGTAACACAAAGGGACTTAGGAGTCCACATTCAGGATTTTCTCAAGGTTGAAATGCAGGTTCAGTTTGCAGTTAGGAAAGCAAATGGAATATTAACATTCATTTCAAGAAGGCTAGAATAAAAGAGCAGAGACGTACTGCTAAGGCTGTATAAAGCACTGGTCAGATCGAATTTGTTGACAATGCAGGTCCTTTCATGAATTCAGTGTTCTTAGTCATTGTAGATGCCCACTCAAAGTGGTTGGACGTGCATAGAGTTGATTCGTCAAACACAGGGATGATGATAGAAAAATTGAGCTCATCGTTTTCAACACACGGAGTCCTGGAAGTGTTAGTCACACATAATAGGCCATCAGCAGAGAATATGGTTATTTCTTAAAGTCGAACGGGATTCAACACATAAGGACAGCTCCGTACCACCCATCATCCAATGGCCTGGCAGAAAAAGCAGTCCAATCTTTGAAGGCTGCCTTGAAAAAATAGCCAACAGCCTCGCTAGACACCAAGCTGTCATGGTTCTTATTTGATATTGGAACACCCCACGTGCAACTACAGGGGTAACACCACCTAAACAGTAGAAGACTCTGCGCCAAATTATGTCTGATCTTCCTCGACGTGGGGGCAGGGTGAAATGGCCTCAGGAACTCCAGTACTGGACAACAAGACTCCGCCAAGCAAGAGAGACAATTTGATACAGGAGATGAAGTCTGGTGTAAGAATCATGGAAATGGCCCCATGTGGGTAAGAGGCATGATCGACCCAAGGTCAGGACCAGTGATGTATAAAGTTCAGACAGGTGTGATGGCCCTGAACAAGCATGTGGACCATAAGAAAGCTGCAAACTTACAAATGACGTGGAACATTCCCCAACCCCACAGAAAAAGCAGAAATGCCGCCGGAACCCATAGATTCACCATCTCCATCAAGCTTTGTTGAGTCCTCTGAGTCCAACATGGACATGACAGTCATAGCCACCTTTACACCTTTGCCACCAGAAGAAGAGAGTGAAATTCTACTGATGCACTCCTGGCACAAGAGGCAGGCTCCCATGTGTGTTACATGCTGCCCATATTCAACACTGAGTTAGAGGAACCTGACCCAGTGCTAAAATACACCAGGAGGGTCTCCAAGTAAAACACTGGTCTATATCCTTGGACCTGGGGTTGGGGGGGTGGGATGTAGTGATTGTAACGAGGTCAGCCAGCTGGATCTCAGAATATGAATTCCCTGATTGCATCAGATTACCAGTCCCAATCAGGGTGCTCTGGCTAACATATTAAAAGGGTGAGTGTCAGAGAATTGAAACTCTGGTACCCGACTCTGAATGTGGCAGTACTTAAATCAAGGACTGCTCGTATGTAAAGAGACGGTGACTTGATGATGGGATACTGGCCTCTATAGAGTTTAGAATTTAGAATCCCTACAGTATGAAAACAGGCCCTTCGGCCCAACAAGTCCACACTGACCCTTGGAGCATCCCACCCAGACCCATCCCCCTATAACCCACACATCCCTGAACACTACAGGCAATTTAGCATGGCCAATCCACCTAGCCTGCACATCTTTGGACTGTGGGAGTTATTTCAGTTCCTTTATTCAAAGCTCTGAGGAAAGGTCCTTGACCTGAAGCATTTTCACTGTCCAGTCTTATCAGACTTGCTGAGTATTTTCAATATTTTCTTGCTTTTTATTGCAGATTTCCAGGATCTGTTGTACTTTGCTTTTTACTTAGCTGTATTTGGAAGTGCTTTTGGCCATTTTGGGTTTAGCACATGTTAGAGAAGAGCTTTATTAGATGAAGAGCTTGATCAAATGCCTTAACAATATTATTGTTTTGAGTTACTGGTTTTCGTTGTGGCCTACTATTTCAATTTTCAATCTCCATTAACCATCTGCGGCTTTATGCATGGTGGCTGAAATTTAAAGTGCCATGGCACTGTGATAATGGTGAGAAAGGGATATTGGCGCTTAAATCATACATAAACTTTGTTATATGTTATTAGCATATGCATCTCATTTTGTGGAGCAATGTTTTGCATAATGTGAACATGAAAGGAAATTATTCAAAAACAGAGATTTAAAAACTGAACAGAAAAATAGACATTTCCAAAGGAATGAATAAGTACAACCAGAACTGTAATGAAACTTAATACATACTTAACAAGGAGACATTGTTGGTTTCTTTGTCCTTTGGCAAAATGCTTGATTTGTTGTGAGCACAATTCAGAAAACTACAGGGAGTACCATTAATGATTTCCCATTCAATGCGAAGATCGTGTTTTTGGGGTAGGCCAAGTAGAATGGCATGGGCGAGGAATCAGAAAAGCTAACCTTTAACTTTTTTTTTGTAGCACAATTCTGTGAATGCACAGTGAAGTCTGGAAGACAGCCATACAGACTAGCAGGGTAGGAAATTTTAACCTTGGACATTGCTCGATTATACGCTGATTACAGACAGGTAGTGGCTGGGAGGTCACGTTTGGTCTTGAACAGCCTTGAAATAGAGAAAGGAAAAGGAAAATCACCAAGATTCCTGCTTTGATTATTATCCAGTGAATCTGCTGTAAACAATGTACAAGGGAACATTTAGTGCAAACAGGATTGGGTGCGGCACAGATACACTTTCCCACTATTGAAGAGGCTGCACTACTCGTAGATGAAGAATGGCAACTTAAAAAGAGTATCAAAGGGCAACCAACAGTTCTTTATGAATGATCTCTTAAATAAACTGAGCTGTGTGGAGGGGAGGAACCCAATCAAAATGGGGTGGACAAAAATCTCTTCATTTTCCTACTTTAGTTCTCCGAAACAAGCACTCACCTTAGCAACCTTTACACAAGCAATTGTGTTTGTCAACAGCAGATATAAATTTCAATTTCAGTGAAAATACTTTTGTATGAGAGATAATCTGGAATGGGTAAAAGAAAGAAAACAGTAGAGGGCAAGGTTCCTAACAAAATACGCAGTACTGTTTACAACATTTCTTCTATATTTAACGTTGTCCTGTAATTTACGAAATAATGCAACCATTAAAATAATTAAAAACAAAAAGAGCTCATAATTTTAAAGACTAAATGCAATTTACAGCTTAACAAATTTAGAAGAACTAAAGCCATGTAATCTTACTGTGGTGAGAATGGCTTCGAAGCACTGGAATTGTAGATAGGCAAATTTGCAATACATATTGGCTCAGCATATGTGAAGTGACTATTTCAAAGGATGCTTCATAAAAATGTCCACTTTTGTTTTCAGTTTTAACAGCTGAGAAAGGCACACAAATATTTAGGCAACTATCTCAGTTACCTGGATGTTTGGTTTGTGATGTGTAGTGATACCAACAGTGTAGGTTTGATTCCTGCACCAGCTGAGGTTATCATGAAGGACTCTTCTTCTCAATCTATCTCTCACCTGAAATGTGATGACCCTCAAGTTAAACCACCACCAGTTGTCTCTCTCTAATGGGAGAGCAGCCCTGTGGTTCAGTAGGACTATGGGAAATTTTACTAGCTTATTTTTTATGAAATCAGAATTCAAGCTTTTTGCCTACAACTACACGCTTACAATTAACATTCACAGTCTAAACTGTCTTAATACGTTGAAGACAACCTTCACATTAGGATTCCAAACTGTCTTCTCAAATCAATAGTAGTACAAGCTGCAGCAGAAGTTTGACTTTACAGTGTTCAGGCAAGTGTTCAGAGATGTTATCTCTATCAAAGCTATATTCTCAACTTTAAGGTAATATGCTGAATGAGGTATTTTCCTGCTGCTCTCATACTTAGAGCTGGGTAGGAAAAACCCCATAACAGTATTCAATCACATTAGTTACAGTCTAACACTCATTCCTCAATAATGCTAAATCTATAAAATATTAAATAACTGGTCAATCAACAAATTTTTGAAATCTCATTATGATAACATTTGTTGTAGTGATGTATTGTGTTGATTTCCTACATAAGACTTCAAAATGATTCATAATACATAAAGCACTGATTGATGTGCTTGAATGCTCCAAATACATGTTTCTTTAGCTGATACTGTGATGTTTGTTTGTTTTATTTTGAAGTTGGAAATTAAAGATTCATTCACACTTTCCATGTGTTAGATTTCTTCAGGTAGGCTTTTGTGTGATTTCCTTAACTAGACAGTTTTAGGTATTCCATGCCAGTTGTGATCTGTAAGTGTTTTGTTTATGATGCTGACACTACAGAATGTTCAGCTTCAGTTATTAGACAGGGGTTGCTATGGCTGCAGCTAAGACTGGCTGCTTACTGGTCACAGCAATCACACAGCTGCCTGGTCTTTTTCAACTGCTAGAGGGTTGTGTGGATTTGTTCTGGTAGAGCTGTCATATCACCAATACAATGCAGTACACAAATGCACCTTCCCCATATTGACCTCTTTATTAGCCGCACCATCATGGATTTTGTTTCTTTACTCTCCCGTTACTGTATTCTGCTGGACATCCTGACAAAGTTCGTTCAGCTGTACAGCAATTTCCGTAAGTAATCATCCAGAACTCTTCATCTGGATAGCAAAATCCACATTGCTTTCAGAGTTTTGCAAGTTTCTTGGTATTCTTTCCAATGATTACAGAATATGGGGCTCAGATGGCATTCTTCTCTTAATTACAAATCCCATGCTGTCCAGATCCCTAGGCCCTGCACTGGGAGAAATAAGTTCTTGCTCCACCTTTGAGTCTGCCATCTGCTGCTGCCCATTGACCCTCTGTGATTCACTGTACATCCACCTGAACTTTACCTAAACCACCACCCTCCCAAACCAGAATTTCCCAGTGCTGGTATGTCATATAGCTTCAGTGAGTAATGCTGTGAAATTCTTTCTTAAGATATCCCTGCCAGGATTCTGTCTAATTCAGGGACACTGATTGAAACAAAATATGGTGATAGATAATTACTCTTTGAAACAGAATGTGAATAGCTGAAATGTGATATGGTGTTTGTGGACATATGAATGGCTGATAGGATACAGAATAGGAATTAAAAGGGAAGATAGTCACCTGGATTTTGAAGGATTCCACTATGATACCATAGTATGCTCCCATTTTATTGTATCCCACACAGCCTATTCATACTGGTGAAGAACCTCTTCTGTTTCTGGTCTCTTTCCTCATTTTATGTATCATATTGTCCTGTAGTTGTAAGTAGTACTGATGTACAGAACTTTTCAGAACACATAGGGAGTGATAACAAAATTACCACATTCCTAGTTATGGGGTAAATTTCATGTTTAAGGGTACATTTCATATGTTTCCTTTTGGAAGGATAATATTTCTGGCTGTGAGATGTTTAATCCTGGAAAAGACTGATTGCTGGTCACTGATATGCCTGAGGGGGACAGTAGGCCCCCCCCCACAACTAGCAGACAATACCCTGTCACATGGATTAAATAACTTAACCCATTTGTCAGAACTGACAATTATTCAGATCCACACAGTCCTGGTAACTGTGTTTACAAGGGTACTTGTTGATCAAGACTTAATTTGGAACTTTCAGATAGTTTAGGTCAGACCAAAGTAGACCTATATTTGATGAATAGAGATAAATTATTGCATATTTATAAATTATGTTTTGGTATAGAATTTGTCCCTCTACCAATGAAACCTAACACACCGTATGCCTTCTTAACAGCACTATCAACCTGGGTGGCAACTTTCAGGGATCTATGTACCTGAACACCAAGATCCCTCTGCACATCCACACTACCAAGAATCTTTCCATTGACCCAGTATTCTGCCTTCCTGTTATTCTTCCTAAAGTGAATCACCTCACATTTATCTGCATTGAACTCCATTTGCCACCTTTCAGCCCAATTCTGCAGTTTATCCAAGTCTCCCTGCAACCTGCAACATTCTTCCACACTGTCCACCACTCCACCAACTTTAGTGTCATCTGCAAACTTACTAACCCATCCACCTATGTCTGCGTCCAAGTCATTTATAAAAATGACAAACAGCAGTGGTCCCGAAACAGATCCTTGTGGCACACCACTAGTAACCAGACTCCAGGCTGAATATTTTCCATCAACCACCACTCTTTGCCTTCTTTCAGAAAGCCAGTTTCTAATCCAAACTGCTAAATCTCCCTCAATCCCATGCCTCCACATTTTCTCCAATAGCCTACCATGTGGAACCTTATCAAAGGCTTTACTGAAGTCCATGTACACCACGTCAACTGCCCTACCCTCATCCACATGCTTGGTCACCTTCTCAAAAAACTCAATGAGGTTTGTGAGACACGACCTGCCCTTGACGAATCCATGTTGACTTTCTCCAATCAAATTGTTGCTTGCTAGATGATTATAAATCCTATCTCTTATAATCCTTTCCAAAACTTTTCCTACAACAGAACAAGGAGGAGAAATTTTTTTCTGTCAGAGAATTGTGTGAATATAGATCTCTAACCCAGAAGATGGTGGAGGGTGGATATAGAATATTTTTAAGACAAGCGTAGAAAGATTCTTGTTAAACAAGGAAATCAAAGGTTATATGGGGTAGATGAAAAAGTGGAATTCGCAGCACAAACAAATCAGCCATGATCTTATTGAATAGTAGAGCAGTCTTGAAATAACAAAAAGTCTATTCCTCTTCCTAGTTTGAATGTTTGTATGAATGTTAGCATTTGATCACCCCGCTATCCAAAATGTACACATTCCAAAAGTCCAACTGGATGTTAAAGATTTCCAGGGTGTTTTCTTTCACTGCTCTGCTGGGGAGTCCATTTCATGTCATCCCTTCAGAGTAATTTTAACTAAAAATAATGCTAGTGAAATGAACTGCTAGCTTTAAATTTAGTTAATTTCCATACAAATTAAAATCAGGCAGGGTGTAAAAAGAGTCAATATGCTAATACCTTTTATAAACAGGTGAAATGTAAAGAAATTAACCCTTCTCAGTAAAGGTGAACTTTGAGGCAAGTCAAAATTGGCAATTTACTCATTTCGCCCTATAATTTATGGTAAGCATTGTGGAATAATGCATTTTTGAATGAAGAATGAGGAGGTACACTACAACCTAAATTATACAATTTTGAAGGAAAAGGGGGCACATAGAGTATTGCAGTTTCACATACACAAATTGAAAGTAGCAGTCAAACTGAAAAGGCCATTACAGTTTACAAAAAACCACATGGGAGCCTGGATTTGATAGGCAAAGGAGTACAGTCATGCAATGAGGAATGAACAATTTACAAATCAATGCTAAGCATCATCTGGAAAACTGCATTGAATCTTGGGCGCTCCATTTTAGGAAGGATGTCAAGACCTTGGAGACAGTAGGAGAGATTTATGAGAATGGGGATGATAGGCTCCACTTTTTTGGAAAGATTGGATAAGTTAAGATTATTTTCCTTTAAGCACAGACGATAAAGGGGAGATTTAATAAAGATATTTAAAATTGTGCAGGATTTTAATAGACTAGATAGTGAGAAACTGTTTTCATTAGAATAAGAGTTGAAATCAGAAAACACACATTGAAAATAATTGGCAAATGAGCCAGAAAAAAATCGGTCTTTTCTCAACATTAAGCAATTTTCTGAGCTATTATGTTGTAATGATCAGGGATGCACTAACTGGAAGCAGTTTCAATTGTATTGACATTTGTCCTGCTAATCAGCCTGAAGAGAGTATACTGGTACTCGATGAAGGACAATCCTCTGTTGCTTTCCTTTTGGAAACATACCTCCATATATCACTGGATCTTTCTACAGCTATTTCTCATCTTTTGCCCAGCAAACAATAGATAAAAGCATCTCTAAGTAGCAATTACAGGCTTTGAGACCTGCTATCCTGCACTTCTTTCCATCACTGCTGATGTTGAGTTCTCACAGGCTGGGCCAATCCAAGCTGACAGTTTAACTATATATAACAAATGGAACTGACTTCAGCAGATTGTGAGATTGTTTTGGTATGATTTTATGCTTATTGATACAAGATTGCATTATTGTAACACCCAGGACTGCAAAATGTTTCCTAATATATCTCTGAGCTTTGTGCTCTAACCAATCCAGGTATAAACACTGTATTCTGTCAAATAGTTTGTGTAGTGAGGATGATTTATATCACAATTGGTACAGAATTCTTACAACAAATATTTGGAAATGGAAAATGGCAGATCCTCAGCTCTCATTCATGTTGAGCTTAGAGGTAGGGAAGGGCATGCCTGTAGTGAGTCGGGTACATATCAAATATCATGTTGGGTTGCATGATGGAGAAGGCATGCAGTCGCTGTCCATGAAGCATGACCTGAGATTTTGGTACCTGGTGGTCAAGATGTATACCAGAATGGTCATGGTCAACTTTACCATCCTGCCACTGATGCGGCCCTTAAATGGCCAAAGACTCACCCCATAAAGATTATATCCTGCTGTGGTGAGCATCAAACCAGCTGCAAGAGGGTTTGGGTTAGGGTTAGGGTTAGGATTAGTCATACAGCATGCTGGACAGCTTGTCTGCACTGGAAGGTGGAGTGGTGTAGAGGCATTCCCTTGATCGAAGGCACTCAGTACCTGATCAAGAGACTCGACATCAGAATTGAAGAGGACCTTCTTGATGTCAAGAGCAAAAAGTCCCATTTTCCAACCAAGTTTTGAAAGATGAGACATACTTGTGAGTTGGGAGCTATTAGCATGTATTTACATTCATTATCACCCTTATTATTATTTAATCTCACCTGATTATTATGCAGTTTGCCATTATGCCACCTGCCAGATTGAAACTGGGTGGGAATTCACAACATGGAAGTCAGAGCAATTACCTCGGGACTCCATCTCACAGCTTGCTCAACTGGACTTCCATCTTGGACACCAGATACCAACATCTTCAAGGGCAGTGACTGCATGGCTCCCCCACTACTCATCCCAACATGATGCCTGATACGTACCTGCCTCACTGCACCCTCATGGCATATCTCTAATCCATTTACAGCATAGGTCTGCTCTTCAGTGCTGTAGTTTGTAATGCACTGGCACCTCTCATTACAGTGTGGATGCAAAGATATTTGAAATACTAGATTGGCATCCACTTCATGGATTGGACCTGGATGCAGCCCAGGGAAAATGCCTGCTTGGTCTGTTGACATTCAATCAGTTTTGAGTTTAATTGGATAATCACAACATTTATGCTTTGTCTTGTCTTGCCTTATACTTTCATGCCTTGCCACCTCAGCTAGAGCTAACAGTCTCACAGACCTTCTACGTTGTTGTTCAGCGAAGCCACAAGGCAGACAGCTTGTTATGGTTATCATCAGTTATCAGTCAAGGGGTGTACATTTTGCTGAATGGCCCCATATTCCATCAATCTCACACCTGCACCATCTGCCAGTCACTTATATGCCAAATACACTGCATGTGCTTCAAGCGAACAATGGCTAAGATTCTGCAGTCAAGTCAATGGAGACACTTTCCAGGCAGGGTGAAGTAAGTATAGTATAGTAAGTAAAGGGTATCCTTTCACTATCAGTCCAGAGGCTTGGGCATGGCCAGCCAGCCACTCACAGTAGTTATGGTCAGGATTCTCTTCTTGTAGGGTTAAGAAGCTGAATTTTGGGCACCCCACTATTCATCTTGGCTCTTTTGGCTCTATAGTGGACCATATTCTCCTGAAATGAGACCAGTGCAGAACTGATTGAGATGAACTTGGCTGGCACAGCTGTTAGTGTCAGTGTAGGTGGGTAGAAAATGGTGAAGAGTTCTGAGTGTGAGTAGGAGGTGAGTAGCCATGCAGGGTTAGTAGTCTGAGGGGTTTGGGTGGGTGAGAACAAGAGGAGGAAGATGTGTGTGCAACAGTGGAAGTGTTACAGCATAAACCTTGGTGGCAGGTGGGTGCAGTACTGGAAATATAATAAATGTGAGATAGCAGAGAGAAGAGTGTGGTACTCATCCTGGCAGAGTGAAGAAGGTCATTGACCTTACTACACTGATGAATGTTCCTCTGCATTGTTGAAACTGCAGTGACTTGGGTGGCAACCTTGGACCAGGTTGGCATAGACTGATGTTGTGGACCCCTTTGCCTGTTCTGGGAAAGAGAAAGGTCCTCTTTTTCACCATACCATCCCTCACAATGTAGTGCGCCAATTTCCCTTTGTCTGTCATGCCTGAGTCAAATGACACAAACCATGCAAGGAAGCTTGGGCTGATAGTGCTTGACAAACTGCAGATGCAATTTAAATATGGCACTGGTGCCAGGAATCTCAGGAACTCTGGCAGTGAAGAGTACTTTTGCCTACAGTGAGTAGGAGAATCAGGCTAGCATTAGTTGAATGGCATGCCACAGCATGGTACATAGTTAATGAGGTGAGTTTGGGATGATAATATGTGCAAACTTGTTCGGGGCTCATGGAGAGAAACCCTCCATGAAACTTGATAAAAGTGACACTTAGTCGATTAATAGCAAGATTCTGCCCACTGATTTTTTTTTTGTCCATCTTCATTGTAATATTTGTATTGCTCATCTTCTGCAAATCACATTTAATGCTAAATTAACTGTTGATATTAAATTTTATACGCTTGGATTTTTGTTAACCATAAATATTAAAGAATTGATGGAAAAGGCGGGGATAGAGTTAGGTCATGGATCAGACAAAGAAACACACATACAAACATGAATTAGGAGCTGGATCAGACCACTTGACTTCTCAGGTCTACTCTACCATTCAATAAAAACGTGGATTATTATGACACATTCTTGCCTACTAGCACAACCTCCTGATCCCTTGCTTACCAAGAATCTAGCTACCTCTGCTTTGAAATGTGAAAGTTCTAAATTCTCATCCTTTCCAAGTGCACTCTATCATGAGCCTCTCAAGTAAGTCATCTCTTACTCTTTTCAATTTTAATGGATACAACCATAACCTTTCCTCTGAAGACAACCCACCCATTCCAGATATTAGTCTGGTAAACATCCTCTGAACTGCTTCCAATGCATTTTCATCCTTCCTTAAATAAGCAGATCGATGCCATAGACGGTACTCCAGATGTGGTCTCACCCATTCCGCACATGACTAAAATGTAGCCTCCTTACATTTTGTATTCAATTTCCCTTACAATGAACAATAAGATTATATTAACTTTCTGATTTACTTGCTACACCTCAGCACATTAATCTTTGCAATTCCTACATTCGGACATCAGATCTCTAGGCATCTTGGAGCTCGGCAACCTCTCACTATTTGGATAATATGCCTCCCCTATTTCTTCCCGCCAAATCAATTTCATATTTTTCCATGTTATACTCTATTCACTAAATCCCCACATCCCAATGTGTCATGGCCTCTTCACAAATTACTATGCTTTGATTTGATTTGATTTATTATTGTCAATGTACCAAAGTACAGTGAAAAGTTTTGTTTTGTGTGCAGTACAGACAGATCATACCATACAAAGCGCATTAGGGTAATAGAACAGAGCGAAGAATACAATGTTACGAGTGCAAACAAGATGCATAAAGAGCGAGATCAACATTAAACTTAAAATTTGAGGGAACCATTCAGAAGTCTAATAACAGCAGGGAAGAAGCTGTTCTTGAATCCGTTAGTATGTGTGTATAGCTTTTTTATCTTCCGCCTGATGGAAGAGATTAGAAGAGTGTATAACTGGAACGGGAGGTGTCTTTGATTATGTTGGCTGCCTTCCTGAGACAGCAAGAAGTATAGATAGAATCAATGGATGGAAAACTGGCTTGCAAGATGGATTTGTCTATTTTCACAATTTTCTGTTGTTTCTTACAGCCCTGGGCAGAGCAGTTGCCATACCAAACCATGATGCAACTGGTTATAATGCTTTCTATGGTGCATCTATAAAAATTGTTAAGGGTCTTTACGGTCATGCTAAATTTTCTTAACCTCCTGAAGAAATGGAGACATTGTTGTGCTTTCTTCACCATAGTGAAAACATGGGTGGACTAGGACGTATTGTGGGTGATCATCACTCCTAGGAATTTGACTCTTTTGATCGGCTCCACTTCAGCACCACTGATATGGACAGGATCATACCCTCCACTTTGCTTTCTGTAGTCAATGATGACCAGCTTTTTCAATTTGCTAATGTTTGAGGGAGAAATTGTTATCCTTACACCACACCAGCAAACACTCTATCTCTTTACTGTATTTTGTCTCATCATTCTTTTACAACGGCCGTGTTATCATTGAACTTGTAGATGGAGTTAGGGCAGAATTTGGCCTCACGGTCGTTAGTGTATAGGGCGTATAGAAAGGGGCTGAGTACTCAGCCTTGCGGAGTGTCGGTATTGAGGATTATTTTGGAGGAGGTGTTGTTGCCTATTTTCATTGATTGCAGTCTGTGGGTTAGGAAGTCGATGATCTAGTTGCAGAGGGCGAAGCAGAGACCTAGGTCTCAGAGTTTAGGGATCAGTTAGGTTGGAATTATAGTGTTAAAGGCAGAGCTCTTGTCAATAAGTAGGAGCCTAAAATAGGTAGAGATAGTAAGAACTGCCAATGCTGGAGTCAGAGATAACACGGTGTGGAGCTGGAGGAACACAGCAGGCCAGGCAGCATAAGAGGAGCAGGTACACTGGCACTATCCCCTACTTCTTCCTCCGCTACATCGATGACTGTATCAGCGCCACCTCGTGCTCCCACGAGGAGCTTGAACAGTTCATCAACTTTACTAAGACCTTTCACCCCAACCTCAAGTTCACCTGGACGATCTCTGATACCTCTCTCGCCTCTCTGGACCTCTCTGTATCCATCTCTGGTAACCACCTCGAAACTGATATCTATTTCAAGCCCACCAAATCCCACAGCTACCTAGACTACACCTCCTCTCACCCCCCTTCCTGCAAGAATGCAATCCCCTACTCCCAATTCCTCTGTCTCCGCCACATCTGCTCCCAAGTTGAGGCGTTCTACTCCCAAACATCCCAGATGACCTTGTATTTCAAGGACCGCAACTTCCCCCTTCAGTGGTCAAAAACACTCTACACTGCATCTCTTGCGTTTCCCGCACCTCTGCCCTCACACACCCTCCCCGCAACAAAAACAAAGACAGAATCCCCCTTGTCCTCAAGTATCACCCCACTAACCTCCGGATTCAACATATCATTGTCTGCCAATTCCGCCACCTGCAATCTGACCCCACAACCAAGGATATATTTCCCTCCCCACTCCTTATCTACCTTCTGTAGGGACCACATTCTCCATGACTCCCTTGTCCGCTCCACAGTCCCCACTAGCCCCACCATCCCCGGCACCTTCCCTTGCAACCGCAGGAAGTACTACACACCTGCCCCTACACCTCCCCACTCACCTCCATCCAAGGACAGAAAAAAACTTTCCACATCAGACAGATGTTCACCTGCACATCCGCTAATGTGGTCTTTTGCATCCGCTGCTCCCGATGTGACCTCCTCTACTTCGGTGAGACCAAGCGGAAGCTCGGAGACCACTTTGTAGAGCACCTACGCTCGGTTCGCGACAAACAACAACACCTTCCAGTTGTGAACCACTTCAACTCCCCTCCCACTCCGTCGACAACATGTCCATCCTGGGCATCCTCCAGTGTGACAATGACGCCACCTGGAAACTGGAGGAGCAGCACCTCATATTCTGCCTTGGGACCCTACAATCCAATGGTCTCTGTGTGGACTTTACTAGCTTCAAAATCTCCCCACTTCCGGCCTCATCCCACGATGAACTCTCCCTCTCAACCCCGCCTCCTTGACCTGTCCGTCTTCTCTCCCACCTAAGCACTCCTCCCACCTCACTTACCTATCCCCACCACTGCCTACCTGCAGTCACCTATCGCCATCCCACCTACCTTCCCAAGCCCCTCCTATCCCTGCCTCCTTGACCTGTCCATCTTCTCTCCCACCTATCTGCCCCTGCCACCTCACTGACCAATCCTCACCATTGCCTACCTGCATTCACCAATCACCATCCCACCTACATTCCCTAGCCCCACCCCCCATTTAGTTCAGAGCTCCCTTCCGCCTCCCCTGTTTCTGCAGAAGGATCTTGACCTGAAACATCAGCTTTCCTGCTCCTCTGATGCTGCCTGGCCTGTTGTGTTCCCCCAGCTCCACACGGTGTTGTCTAAAATAGGTAACCTTGTTATCTAGATGTTTCAAAGATGAATGTAGGGCCAGGAAGATGGTGTCTGCTGTAGATCTGATGTGATGGTAGGCAAATTGTAAGGAATCAAGGCATGTTGGGAGGCTAGAGTTAGTGTGAGCCACAACTAACCTCATGAAGCACTTAATATTTATAGAGGTCAAAACCACTGAGCAGTAGTCATTGAGGCACGCTGCGTAAGTTTTCTTTGTCACCAGGATGATTGTAGTCTTCTTGAAGCAAGTGGGGACTTCAGATCTTAGTACGGAGAGATTAAAGATGTCACCAAATACTCTCACCAGCACGTATGCACAGGATCTGAGTGCACAGATGGGGACTCCATCTGGGCCAGTTGCTTTCTGTGGGTTCACTCTCAAAATGGCTGATCTCATGTCTACAGTGGTGACTGTGTACAGATGCACCTGAGGCTTTTGGGGCAGGTGACATTATTTCATCCTACCTTTCTTTGAGTTATCAGCAAACCTTCTATTCCTTCAATCAAGTCATTTATATGCTGCAAAGAAGTCTAAGTCCCAGCAGTGATCCCTGAGGTACATCACTCATCAGCCCTTGCCAACCAGAAAATGACAGTTATGTTTTATCTCTAATCTGATTTTTGTTAGCTAGCTGAACTTGTGGCTTCAATATGTTACCCCACACTATAAGCTCTTAGTTCTGCAAAACTTTTTGCAATATTTGGCACCTTATCAAATGCTTTCTGAAAATCTATTGGTGTGGAATATTTGAGTAAATGACCCTTGGGGGTATTTGTGACTGAGAATGCTGAGCGTGTCATGCCCAGATTCAGGGTCACCCTCCTCAGCTTCCACAGAGTTGGGGATCCTAGGCAGGGTGGTGCTAGAAGGGCCTAAGAGCATTGGAACAGGAGTAACTCATTCAGCCCCTTGAGACTGTTCCACCATTCAATGAGAATGTGGCCTAACTCCAAATATACCTGCCAGTGGCCCCCATCCCTTAATACCTTTGCTTAACAAATTTTTTTTCTTTCTCAGAATTAAAATTAATGACTGAACAAACATCCACTGCCATTTGCAGAAATGATTTTCAAACCTCGACCACCTTTTGTGTGTAGAAGTGCTTCCTAACATCTGTCCAAATCAGTTTGCCCCCAGTTCTCAGGCTATGCTGCATAGTTATAGAATCTCCAACAAGTGGAAATAGTTTATCTTGGTCTACCCTGTCTTTTCGTGTTACTATACTGAAGACTTCAATCAGATCACCCTTAACCTTCTAAATTCTACAAAAAACAGCCTTAATTTATACAGTCTCTCCTCATAACTTAAATCCAGGTATTGTTATTGTGAACCTACACTGTACCTGATCCAAGGCGAATATATCCTTTCTAAAGTGTGGTACCCAATTCTGCTCGCAGTACTCCAAGTGTGATCTAACCAGGATGCATATAATTGCAGCATAACATCTGCATCCCTGTCCTCCAGCCTTCCAGATATAAAGGCCAGCATTCCAATAGTTTTCTTGATTATTTTCTGCACTTGTTCATGGCATTTTAAAGATCTATGAACTTGAATCCCCAAGTCCCTTTGTTCATCCGTTATATTTAACTTCACACCATCAAGAAAGTACCCTGATCTATCCATTTTCGGTTGAAAATGAATTACCTCACACTTGCTTACATTGAACTCCATCTGCTGCAGGTTTACCCATCCGTTTAGTCTATCAATATCTCCTTGTAATTGTATACTATCAACTACACAATCTACAATGCTGCCTTCCCAGAATGGGGGCTTCTGGGTGGGTGGGGGTTCTGTTTGTGATTCCTTCTCCTGCTGACATCTCCTTGTCTCTTTGAAAGGAAAGGGTACCTGGAATGAATGTTAAATTTTGAGACCCTTTTAAAATTGTTTTTCCTCTTGTGTTTCCATATAGCACAACACCTCATGTAACTGTTGTTAGAGCAGTTACTTTCTTTCACCAAAAATAAATAATTTATAATGTCTGCCCACCCAGCTACCTGTCTTTACCTCGTTTGCCCTGTTGTGTGCTATTTTCTCCTGCAACGAAATGAAAGGAGGAATTGAATGAGATTAAAATGGCTGGAAGAGCTGTTAGCGGCAGTTCACACACAGTTAAGGTGGTGAGGTTTGCCACTGAGTGATAGAAAGTACAAAGGAAAGGGGGGGTTAGCAGTTTGGGAATTCTGTGGCGGGTGAGATCCTGTAAGTTGAGATGTTGCACAAAAGATTGTAAGTAGGAGACCACTTGCTTCAGTGGAAAGTGTATGCAGTAGTAGAGTTATGGTAAATGAGGTAGCAGAGAGAAGGTGGTAATACTTAGCCTTGCGAGCACAGAAGGCCATTGACCTTCTTTTGACATTGCTGGGTTTATATTTCACCCTGGAGACAGTACTGACCTGAGTGCTTACCTCCATCCAGGCTGGCAGCATCCAGCACTGTGGCATTTTTTGGCAATCTGGAGGAAAAAGGACAGCTCTCCTCACTACCACTACCTCTGCCAGGACCACCAGGTCAATGAAGCAAGATACCAGCTTCCCTTTCGTGGTCACATCCTTGGTAATAAAAGGCAAGCAGTAGAACTGTGAAGGTCATGTCCTGGCTTGCTGTGTCTCATATGCTGTGGATTAACTACAATGTCCATGATGCAAATACCAGGAGGTCCTGCAGCAGCAAGCTCTTCCACAGCTGCAAATGCATGATTCGAAAAGAAGTGCACTACAGAGCTTGAATGCATAGTGAATGTGGTGAGCAGTGAAAGATTGTGCAAGAAAAGTCACCATGGACCATGATGGCACAGTGTCTGTGAAACTCCCTGAAAATGATACTTAGCCAAAAAATGGGAAAATTCAGTCCTTACCATCTGTTTTTACTTATCTAGCTAGCTTTCCTTCATAGTCTAATTTTTTTCCTCCTTCTTAATCTTTTGGGTTTCTTTTGCTGTTGTTTTTTTTTAAACAAACTTTGACCTGCCACCCATCTTTGCACAATTAGATGCTTTTTATTTACAATCATCCAAATAAATAATGCAAGCTGACTGAGGGACTAACTGGTCTTTCGATGGTTCTCTATTGCAAGTATAGGCCTGACTTCTGTCGAGTCTTTCTAAAGCTGATTCAATAATAATGCTATTTCTCAATGTAGAGTTGCTGCAACAGTTACTTCCCCTCCTTAAGAGTAAGATAGGTTTAAGGGTGAGATGGCTAGTACCCAAAAACTCCCATGACCTTGAGGTCATCCCATAGTGTCATGCTCAGCATGACAGGAAGGCTGCAAAATCATGCAAATGACCGACCTCATTTTGAGCACAAAGCCAGCCCCTCTTATTCCACAGAAGCCCTCAAAGCCTGAATATTCACATTCCCAGCATAAGATCAAACTATCAACCTCCCAAATGTTCTGTATTGCCTCAAAATCCCTAAAATTCTGCTGACTTGGAGAACCAGCAAGGGCTTCCTCATCCCTGTCCCTGCATGGTGGTGGACAGGAAAATCCTGAACTGATGTGTATGAAATAAATTATAATGCGGAAAGTCTTTAACACATCAAAACATGGATATGGCAGTGTAAATCTGGAAGCTGGTGCTAGCAATTTAATAATTTCATGGCAATTAATGTATGTAAATCAGCAAACATTCCTAATCAGTGTACCTAAATGGATATTTATGGACAAACATTAAACCCGGTGTTAAGGGAAAAGGCTACTATCGTGCTCAGCAAGGTTATAAACAGAAATCATTAATATAAACTGTAGAAATTACTGAAGATAGATCAGCTGTCACAATAATTGTTAGCAGTGGCAGTCCCCATACCAGATGTGATATCAAACATGCAAATGTTATAGTCATAGAGCTTTCTGTGCAGTTAGTATATGAGTTTTAAAATCCCAGAAGCATGTGGCACAGCTTTGCTACAACCTGGCATTGATGTTTACTGCTTCACAGAACAGGCACTAATTCTTGTGCCATTCAAAATAGAACAAATGGCATCCAGCCTGGTATCCAAGGAGACTCTAGTGACTAAACCGCAGTAAAGTTCAGAGTAAAAATCCATTAGGAAATACAAGCTTTTTGAAAAATGAGTGTGTAACTTGTACAGTTGCACAAAGCCTATTTTTAAAATCTCCATTCTATTTAAGCAATGTTAATTTTGCTTAATTACTGTCAATAATGGGCTTATTTATAGCACAACCTCCATGACAGAATAGTAATTTTTTTTCTATTAACTTAAAATTACATTTGAAAAAGCATTGATATTTCGATTTCCAGTTATATTTTAGAAATTGGGAATATGCAAAGTCACTCATCAGCAATTGCATGGCATTACACAAAAGCACAGATTAGTTTTCTCCTGAAGATACCAGGATGAAACTTGGTTCTGATTACATATTGTGCCATCAGTTTGTTACTTAGGCTCAAGTACTTGCTGAATTCCTCAGCAAGCCTTTTAATCTCTGCGCATTGGGCTTTCAAATAATAGCTTTTGAATAATCAAGAGTGTAAGCATAGGAGTCTAAAAACAAAGTAGAGAAATAACATAGGCTTAATAAGCAGCAGCCCATTATCACTGAAGCAAGAATTTAATATTTAGGTCCGCAGGTCACAAAATTTGTCTTGAAGATGCATTTTATAAAATAGCCTTCACTGTTTATATTTGAACCATTCGTAACAATATATTTTAGTCATTGCATAATGTTGTTTATGACATGCTTCTCCATAAAAATTGCAATAATCTTACCAGACCATATAGCTACTCTCTCAGCTTGTGTTTTAACCTGTGGAGTATCACAACTCAGATTCATTGAAATCTCAGCCAGAGTGGGAATTGAACTCACACTATTGGTATCACTCAGTTACAAACTTGTCATCCAGATAACTGAGCTAACCAGCCTCACAGCTTTCTATATGTTGGACAATGTAACAAATATCACAGACATTTGCACTTGTACTGAATGAGTTATGTGGAAGTTTATTACCAATTAACTATGGGGATTAACATGACATTTCAGAATTACATATGCAGTCTGGGTTATATATTTATTTAGATTGCTATCATTTTACGTACATGTTTGCCTAACAGACTGAAGAGCAGAATGAATATCTGTCTGCTGACTGCAGACTGAATGTACATACAGTAAGATGGAGACTTATGGAGCATCACAGGTTGTAATATCATTTAGTCAGCTTAAAGGCACTGTGCCTTTCTGAGATCTATGCAATAATACCACAATTTGTAAAATGCTTAGCAGTTCTCAGATATTTAAAATATCTCCAAGTCACCAGGTGGCAAATTAATTAAGCATACATTTAATTTTACTGAAATTATTTCACACAAATTTATATAAAAAGTAAATAAAAATACATTAGCAAACGTAATCACACTGAACTTGAATGTATGCATCTTTGCCACCCTATTTGTAGCTAGAGGACAATTCAATAATCGTTATCTGTTCCTGTCTTTTCAAACATATGCATATTAAACCTTTTCTACCATTGCTTTTAAGACCCAGTCTGGCTGTCTATTAGAATGCTGCTCTACAACACTTCACAATGTAAAAACCATACAGTAAATGTCAGATGGTGTCACCCTGATCTAGTCATTGTTTTCATCCGGACCATTTTCTCCCTCATCTCCGTTTTTCGTGACACGAGTTCACATTGCATCCATAGCTGCTCCTGTGGCATTTTTTGTAAATATGCTGCAGTCTACATTGACCAATACATGCTGTAACTATACATTAGTGACAGGAGATTAGTAGCCATGAAGTAACCACATCTTGATGAGATGTGAGCATAGATTGAACAGCTGAGGCTGCCTGAAATAGAGAGTAAACATCAGTGGGAGTGACAAATGACTTGCGTATACCCAGTATGAATGCTTGTCCTCAATATTCATGGAGAGGGAGTAGTGGCAATGATCAGTGTGGGGCCTTCATTAACTTATATTGATGATTGAAACATCACATGAGCCTACCATTCATTTAGGGATAATGCAATCCAACAAAAATTTAAACATCCTTGATGCTTCAGGAGTGCACCCAGAATAGTTTGATCATTGACCTGATTTTTATTAACCTTCATAATCATAGGCATGTAAAATAATCGATGCTGTGGAGAAAGTTAAAATCCTAACCTAATCAAATAGTTTTGGCATTGTATTGTACAAGGTTTGCATTTATGATTTATTATGTCATCAGAATCTGATGATTAAATTACAGCAACTCCTTTCACATTATTCCATTTACTGGACTGAATGCTGTTATCCAAAATAAGTATATGGTACAGGACTTTTAGGACCTTTAGCAGTTCATAATTTGGAATCACATTAACAGCTAATACCACCAAATGGTAAAGGACTAAAAAAAAATGCATTTCAACAACTGGGCCCTTCTTTCCTGGCAGTGAAGTTTAAAGAAGATAGTTATTTATGTTGCTGATATATATTCACAAATGACTTTGTGAATTTTGTGTAGATGGTATATACATTTCTACATGACTTCACACTGTGTGTTGGAAGTCAGCATGGAACTTCCCTGACACCAGTCAAAATGATAGCTTCAATGAGCTAGGGCCAATTTTATATTTTAATGTGGCAGTAGCAATGTCTAAATACTATCTGATCATTTATTATCCGCTTGTGGTGGCATTGTGACCACTGCCATTTTAGGTATGGCTCCCAAGAAGTAGTAGATGGAGCGTGTCCCAGTGATAGCTTGAAGTGTGCTGGTTGCCCTATGTGCAAGCTAAGCTTGTGTCTCAAAATGGCTTGGACTTCATGGCAATTACAATAGGTATTACGACAAGGACACAGGCTGCTATCTACACCCTTCCCAACTACCTGTTGCACACTGAATGCTGAAACCAGGCACAATAAAACAAATGTAAAATTATGCAACTCAGCTGCCAGCTGTTGCTAAACTATAACACTGTCAACTCTGAGTTCATTGGTCACGGGTTCAAGTTCCATTGCAGAAATCTCTCAATTGACACTCCAGCACAGTTCTGAGGAAGTACTATACTGACAGAGATGACCTTTCAAAAAGGCAAGACATTATTCGGGATCCCATCTGCTCAAAGGTGGATACAAAAGATCTCATTGAAGAAAAGCTTGGGTTCCACCAGGGAAATGTGCCTCAATGAACATAATTTTAACATCTTATCTGGTATTTACACATTGCTGTTTGTGGGAACTTGCTATGTTTGCTACTAAATTTCTTGCATTACAATGGTAACTGTACATCATGTTTATGATATTATAATGAATTATTGAATTTTAACAGTGCAGTTGGAGGAAATTTGGTCTTCCCTGTCCATGATGCCTCAATTAGTAGTTTTATTCTCTACCCTTTCCACATTGACTTGCAAGATCTTTTCAGGTACTTAGCCAATTCTTCTTGAAAGCCATAATTGAATCTGTCTCCAAGAGGCAATTAATTCCAAATTGTAACCATTTGCTCTGTAAAGATATTTTAACTCCATTTGTGATTTAGTAAATGTCAGTCTGCTTATGATAAAACCACAGATAGTCGAGAGCTTCTTGAGTCAGATATGTGAAGTTTATTTACTGCATTAGTTATTTACAAGATTACGATATCACAGACTTTCACACATGCTTTCAGTCTGTGCTTCCTGATTTTCCTACACACACACACAATTAATTCTCTACAGTGACACCATTGCACAGAGAGAGTGACAATAAATATGTCAACATTTGTTGCATTCGTGGTCTTTTTAATTTGACACATAAAAGGAAATTTGAAGAAATAGTCATGAGAATGTAATCATGTCCTTGGACATGGAAAATATCAGTTGCAATCTTGTATCACAACTCAGAAGGAATCCAATGTAGAAGGAGAGATTCACTTATTTGTTGAGGTTGATGGAGTTGACATGTATCATTCAACTAGATCAGTTTATCAATGTCTTTATAAATACAGGACCAATATAAGAATTCATGTTCCCACCTTTTGGTTATTTTTGCATCCATATCTTTAAGTAGATGTTGCAGAATTACAACTTGTTTGCTTTTGAAGATTACAATGTTGGAGAATCTTAATTCATCTCTGAATGTCCAGAACAAATGATACAGCACAGGGACGTGTCGGATGCTATCTGTTGCGCTGATCTACTTGAATAATTGCAGCTGGTTGTTATCTGATGTAGCTTACTGAATCTACTTGACTGTAACCAGAATATGAGATAGATGTTGCAGTCTGAAATCATTGGTGTTTCAATTGGCTCAACTGTCACTTTGTGGATCATGATAATACACAGATTCACATGTACTGCTAGACTGATAATAGCTGGTCCATATGTAATAATGATATAGAGGTTTCAGGTGTCAATTTCAATAATATGTATTGGCAATTAAGATGGTAATGCTAATGCATGGGATGTTGGATGTAAGCAGTTAGGTTATTTCATGTGTTGTGGCATCAAATTGTGCTAGTTTTCTGAGTATAAATGAACATACCAAAAAGGAGCAGCCCCTCAAGGAGTAAGATCATGGCCGCTCTGATTATAACCTCAAGACTGCATTCCTGCCTACTGTTGATAACCTTTCATCCCTAGCTTATTAAGAATCTCTTTACCTCTGCCTTAAAGATTCAAGGGACTTGGCTTTCACCATCTTTTTGGGAAGAGAGTTCCAAAAACACACAATCCTGAGAGGAAAAATTCACTTCATCTCTGTTTCCAATGTGTGACCTCTGATTTTAAACAGTGATGCTTAGTTTTATATTTCGCTAAAAGAGGAAACATCCTCTCAAACTCTACCCTGGCAAGACCTCTCAGGATTTTATGTATTTCAAACAAACCACCTCTTACAGTTCTAGACTCCAGTGGATATAAGCCTAATCTGTCCAATGTTTTCCCACAGGACTCATGCCAGATGTTATTCTAGTAAACCTTTCCCAAACTGTTTCCAAAAAATTTGCATCTTTCCTTAAAGGTAACCAGTACTGTGTGCATTATACCAGATGTAATCTTACCACTGCCCTGTACAAATGAAGCATAGCCTCCCTACTTTTGGTTTCAATTCCCCTCCCAACAAATGATAACTTTTTCAAAGAGCTATGTTGACTCTGCCTGATTACCTTAAAATTCTCTAAGTGTCCTGCATTATTTCTTTAATAATAGCCCATGATGTCAGGTGTTAAACTAACTGGACTTTAGCTTACTGCTTTCTGTCTCCCTCCTTTTTTTGAAATAAAGGAGTTACACTTGCTATCTTTCAACATAATTGGACCTTCCCTGAATCAAGTTTTGGAAAATTAAAACCAATGCATCAATATCTCACTAGCCACTCAGGTTAGGTCCCTGGAATGAAGTCTATCCAGACCCAGACTCTCGTCAGCCCACAGCTCCAACTATTTGAGTATAACTTCTCTGGTGATTGTGAATTTCCTGAGTTCCTTTCATTTCCTGACTTGTTGCTGCTCCTGGAATGTTACTTCTTTCCTCTACAATGAAGATCAATACAAAATACCTGTTCAATTAAAAACCGAAAGAACTGTGTGGATGCTGTAAATCAGAAACAAAAGCAGAAGCTGCTGGAAAAGCTCAACAGGTCTGGCAACATCTGTGAAGAAAAATCAGAGTTGACATTTAGGGTCCAAAGACCCTTCCTCAGAACTCAATTACCTGTTCAACCTGTCCAATTATTCTGCCATTTCCCTATTTTTCATTATATAATTCTCTAGACTTACTATTTATAGAATTCACATTGACTTTGTTAACTCTTTTTTCTTTTTTAAATACTCATTTAAACTATTTGTATCTGTTTCTATGTTTCTGGCTAGCTTGCTCTTGTAGTTTAATTTTTCTCTGTTTTATTAGTGTTTTTGACGGTTCTTTATTGTTATTTATATTCTATCCAAGTTTCTGAGCTGCCCACTATCTTTGCACAATGATATGCTTTTTCTTCAACTTTGATAATATATTTAACTTTTTTAGTTGATGATGGGCGTTGGATCCAATCCTTGGAATTTTTCTTGCATGTCTTGAAGGACATCTAAAGGAAAGATATTTTCACTGGTATCAGTCCTTGCATTTATTGCCTGCTTTCTGTTCCTTTGGGATATATCACTTGGATGGAAGTAAAAGCTTCAACTTTGCTGATGCTTTCCATGGGATGTATCAAGTTCATCACATGTACTGTTTGACTGGGTCTTTAAGTTGTAATGTTGCAGTTACCTCTTGGCTAGTGTAGACAAGTTTATAGGCCAAGCATGGAACTTTTCAAGCTTCTTTGGGATTGTTTGTTGCTTGGCGTTTCTTCGCATTGTGGTGTGAAATATTGCATTGCACTTTGGGCGCCTCTGGGCAATTGGACTTCATACATATTTTAGCCCAATATCCACTTGTGGAACAGAGCTTCCGTACGTTATGAAATGCTGTACATGTCTTGGTGAGTGAGACAATCAACATCTTCCATAAGATTTGGGTCTTCCACTGAACCATAGTTATTCCAGAGTCAAGCACCAGCAGATGTTGCTGGCCTGTTGCAACAGATTAAACTTGTTTCTTCCTTCCAGTAGCACATCAACAGTACTACCTTTCAGTTCATCCAAAAGTGCCTTTTGAATTGATTTGATGAGTGTTGAAGCTATGACCAGTTCCATCAGCCTTTCAAATACATTAGATGTGGTGAAATCATATTCCGTACTTCTTTGTTGACATCTGCCCAGGGATTTTTTTTTTGGTTCACCCAAGCTTTTGGTCATATCATAGGAACTCAAGCCTGAAACTGAGTTGAACTTTGGAAAGATCAGGGATAGTGGTGACGTAGTGGCAATCCACTGGACTACTAATTCAAAACCATGGGCTATTACTCTAGAGATACTGATTTGAATATCACCGTGGTAGATGGTGAAATCTGAATAAGGTCAGTGCTGCAATATGTGCAAATGAATTCTCTAACATAGCTGCGTTTCTCCAGTTGTAGGTTGCCATCAACTGCATACTTAACCCTGAGAGAACCATATCACCACGCTGCAGAATTCATTAACAGCAAGAGTTACATTCAATTTATGTTCACTTCATCTATGATCGCCGATACCACTTCCTGGAGGTGTGTGCCTGCTATCTGGCACTGCCACAACACACACATAATACATTTTCTGAAGAAGGGTCCTCACCCGAAACGTCAGCTTTCCTGCTCCTCTTACGCTGCCTAGCCTGCTGTGTTCCTCCAGCTCCACACTGTTATCTCTGACTCCAGCATTGGCAGTTCTTACTATCTCTGACATACATAATGGAGCATTCTCATGTAGTGCATTTGAGACTCTGGGTGCCTTACAAGGCCGATTACTGGAGAACCATGGCTTCTTGGCATTATTGTGCATCTCTATGACTGATGAAGAAAATGGGTTTAATGCCGTCCATGCGGGGTTGTGGTAGAGCGGAGTAAAGGTCCTCTGAAGGTGAAGCTCTACTACTTGGATTGGTTTAGAGGGGGCCTTACAGTATAGTCCAGGCATTGTGTGCTGGATCATCATGATGTGCTGTACTCCCCAGAATTGGAGCAGGAAATAAGGCAATGTGTTGAATGCTGCGAAAACTGGGCACAGTCTTCTGACCAGGAGAATGAAGAGGTGTAAGCTATCTTTGTTCACAACAGAACTCAGGTGCTACAGTCAGAACCAAATGACAACTGCTTCCAATAGATGACAGCTGGATGCATCAGCACAATCATCGTAAATGTGCATTGGTTATGACACCAAAATATGGTTTGCATTGTTAAAATTAACTTTAACCTCTACTAGTGTTATTTACTTTTATTTGCTTTTGTGAGTAAAAACTCATGTTTGTATGTGTCTGATTGCTTGCCTTTATGTGGTGTTCCCCTCCTGGGCAATGTCAAGTGCTGACTTAGCGAGAGTTCAAAAGGGACGTTGTTAAGGACGAATAAACTGCGTGGCCTAGTGTTAATCAGCGTCTAAGGTGAGAGAGTGGGACTGTTTGTGCAAGAAGCCATGCACAGAAGTCTGCCATGTGCATGGCTTTGGCAGTGAGGTGCATTGCCAGATTACCAACATTGGTCTAGCTGCACTATGAATGCCAGTATTTCAGCAGAAGTCCAATGAGTGGTGAATTGTTCTGGGAATGGCATATGGTAAGACGATGTTGAAATCAAATGTGAAAGACTCAATAAGGGTGGGTTAGGTCATTAATGTGGCATGTTTGGTATGATATATTGAGAGAACCTGCTTGGCCTCATGGTGAAAAACTCTCCAAAATACCTGGCACAAGTTGGACTTAGCCAAAATTTTAGCCCTTTGTGTCATTCCCACTGCTCACCACCTCATCTATTTTGTTATCTACAAAGTGAGCAATAGTACATTCACTCTTCTTATCCAAGTCATCAATATATATATATTGGAAATAAGTGTGACACTAGCACTGATCCATGTGGCACTCCACTACTTACAGGTTGAAATCCTGAAAATTCCCACACTATTAGTTAGCCAATCTGTATCGATGCTAATAAACTGTCCCCAATTTCTTAGATAACAAGGTGTAGAGCTGGATGAACAGCAGGCCAAGCAGCATCAGAGGAGCAGGAAAGCTGACATTTCGGGCCAAGTTGGAATATCATCTTATTAGTACAGTACCTTATCGAATGCCTTTTGGAAATGTCCTCTCAGCACTTTTTTTTTAAAGCAAATTACACCAGCTTCTCCATTTTGTTAGGTTACTAATGTCCCTCAACTCTGCAACCATCCTCGTAATTTTTTTCTGCACCCACCCTTGTAAATTTCTCACATCCTTCCTAAATTGCGATCACCAGATTCATGCTCAATACTCATGTTGAAATTAAAGAGTGTTTTATACATGTTTATCATAACTTTCTTGTTTTTTAATCCCTAATTTTCATTATGATGGAAAGAATGTCTGCCTTAGTCAAATGTTGCTGAAGACCCAAATCCAGATGTTCTGCCCCCAAGCCCTGCAGCTACCTTCTTTTCTGGTGAGAAGGAGGAATGGGTGGGTTATACTTTGCACATCCATGGATCACAAAGATAGGCGCCATGTAAATGCTAAGATATGAAGAGACCTGATTTTCAAAAGGAAGGAGCGAGCAATGCAACTCGTGCACTTTAAAATAATCTGAAGAAGATTTAAAGCTGTTAGAGTTTCGTGGAGAGAGAGGATACTCTTTTGGAGGTTTTATGGACACATTTAAGGTTGTGTCTTTGTGGATCAAGGTACAAGAATTTTCCCAGAAATAATAGTGATTAGAGGGTCTAGTGGGACTAGTGAGAGAAGTTAGAATTAGGAAAAAAATCATAGAATTAGACAAATTAATGGGTCTAAAAGTTGATGAATCCCTGGGACCTGATGATTTATACCTCACCATGTTGATGGAAATGACTACCAAGATTGTGGTGGTTCCTTAGATTCCAGATTGTTGCCTGCAGATTTGATGGTGGCAAACATATCCCAACTACTTAAGAAAGGTGGGAGAGATGAAATGGGGAACCACAGATCTGTTAGCCTGATGTCTGTTAACTGGGAATTTAGAAAATAATGATCCAATTGAGCAATGTCAACAAGGATCTTGAAAGGGGAATCATGTTTGACAAAGCTGTTGAAGTTTCTTTGAGGCAGTGCCTCAGAGAGTCAATAAGGCAGAACTTTTAGATTTGCAGAAAACTTTTGATTAGAACCCACATGGGAGTTCAGCAAACCAAACTAGCATGGGCTAATACACTCACATGAATTGAGGATTGGCTAATGGAAAGATAAAAAGAGAAAGAATAAACATGTCATTTTCCGGGTCATAGGTTGTGACTCGTGGTGTATCACATCCATCCACATTTTGAGTCCTAACTGTTTATAATATATATCAATGATGTGGAGACTAGATGTAATGGCCCAGAATTCCAATGGCCAGACAGTTGTTATGTCAGTGTAGATGGGGATTGTCCATGCTGAACACTGAAGGAATTCCTTGGAAAGTTTAATTTTCCACCGCACAATTCCTCTGCACTTGGAACACTCCAAAAGTTTCCATTTAAATTGGAGAGTTCAGGGGGCTCTGATGATATTAAGTAAAACAATTACTCAGGAAAAGTTAGACTATTAAACACATACTCAGTGCCATGACCCACAACCTAGGAAGTCAAATTATCATCCACGCCTGACCTGATTTGACCCAACACACCCCGACTTTTACCCCACCTCAACAACTGCCAGACTGGATCTGACCCAACCCTCTCTGTCACTGGACATGAATGCCACACTTTCCACTGCTTGCTACTAGACACAGCCCAAAATCCCAACCCTTCTGGACCCAATCCAACCGCTAAGCCCACCACATCATAACTGATCCTCTTGTTTTTCCCTTTTATGCAGATTTCCAATGTCTATTTGCTGCAGCAACTTTGAGAAACATAACATTGGAGAGCAGTGTAGCTTAGAAGGAATGTTGCCCATCATTCTCTGTCTGGACCCAAGCCTCTGCTGCTAGAACTGACCCAACCACTACCCCCTTCACCTCTCCCCATTGCCACCAAACTTGGCACAATTTGGCTTCCCTACCATCAGAACTGGTCATATAGCAGCTCCCCACCACCTCAAACCCTGGGCCACCAGGCCTGACCAAGCTCCCTCCTCCCTTCTGCCGGACTCAGATCCCCCCCAGACCAAACATCCCACCAGACCTGCATCACCTTATATTAAGAAAAAGACTGGACCTAGCGCTGATACCTTGGGAAGCCTACTATACTTTTCCATTCAGCCAGAAAAATCACCCATTTGCCAATATTCTCTAATTTATGCTAGTGAGCCAAACTTTGTTCTATTGTGCCACTATTCCCTTTATTATTTGGGCTTCAGTATTGCTGACAAGTGTATTTATATGGCACTTTATCAAATGCCTTTCACCTTTCACCATATCCACCAGATTTTCCTCATTGTGCCTTGCCTTTAATTCATCAAAATATTCAATCAAGTCAGTTCATTGGCTTTGAGGCACTTTGAAGCTTCCTGAGGTTGTGAAAGATGCTTTCTTTTGTTCATGTGCAGTTGTTTCACTGCTGTCTTTGATAGATGGATGGAATTAAAGGTCTCGTAGCTTCAGCATTTTTCATACAAAGGGTCCCTTAAATCAAATGTGGCATCAATCAACACCATTTAATTGATCATACTGTTCAATATTATATGAAAACAATTCTCACATCTAATAGAGAAAACAAACTGTTTATTTTAAATACTGAAATAGCACTTCAAATTTGTATGGCTGAGGTATGTCATACTAGGTAAACCAGCAAGAAATTGAACAAAATTAGTTTTTGCAAGTTCTCCAAGGCACTTTTAAAGCTAAAAGTCAGTAAGTGGTAAACTCTTTCTCATTAATTAAAACAATAACCTAACAAAATGCTTCTTAAAATATACTGACCTTGTGCTGAGTGTTGAACTTTTCATTTATAAACTAACAAATTAAATCTTTTGGGAATCATTGATATTAATATCATTTAGACTGATTCGTCAAAGGGCACATTTAGTAACCAGAACAAATGTAGCCAAACTGAAACCACTGATTTGTTCATGAACATCACGTTATCAAACAAAACTATTTTCATTGCAAAAGGTTTCACAATTCTGCTGAATTCCTCATTGATGCATTATCTTGTCTTTTACCATGAGACAGACTCATTTGAACACTGGACATGTG
Organism: Ginglymostoma cirratum; assembly: GCA_024137785.1. Taxonomy (NCBI): domain Eukaryota; kingdom Metazoa; phylum Chordata; class Chondrichthyes; order Orectolobiformes; family Ginglymostomatidae; genus Ginglymostoma; species Ginglymostoma cirratum. The sequence goes on from JAHRHZ010000251.1 coordinate 4,638,094, forward strand.
CTATAATTAGTGGTTCATACATTGGGTCAATTCCCAACCTGAGTTATATTTGTTCTTATTGCTTGAAACACAGAGCAGTCAGCAGGAGAAATTGCAGACTATTCTGAATCAATATCGAGTGATTTGAAAAATAAATCTACATGTTGGTTGTAAATCCTGTGCAAGTGCTTTTGTACCATGTGGCAAATTATGGGTAAGGAATCAATACAAAGTGGCAAAACCAGAGTTTTTTGTCAAACAATCAATCACAAATCAAATTACAACACATTGAGCCACTGGAATACATATACACAGGCTTCAAACAATATACTGAAAGTCTTTGTTATAAAGAGAAAGAAAGAGCATGGACAAATAACCCTGTTGTAGAGGATTCTAGAACTTGTTGGTGTCTGTAGGAGGAGGGAGAGGGTGACAGACCTTGAAGAAGAAAGGGACAGAATTCTTATGTCAAACTGTGATTTATTCAACTATTTTGAGATGGTGAGGGTCAATTGTGCTTTGGGAGAATATTATAAATTTATAAATTATCCTGTCTTCTGTATTACTGAGAGCATTGGCAGTGGAGGACTATTAGTTATTTTAATGTATGATAATATAAAAACAGAAATTCTACATATTTCAGTCTTTATAAAGTTCTGGGGACAATTCTTAATTTCAGTCAAAAACCATAAAGTGTAATGTAAAATGAATTAATAGTTGTTTAATAAATGTATTATTTTCTTTACCTTCCATGATCCTGAGTAAAAGCCTTCATACTGTGATGCTATTTCTGTCTTTAACATCTTGATGCCTGTAACTTAAGAACCACTGCTGAATTATCTTTCTGGCTTGATGTTGTTACCATTGTAACAATATCAAAATCTTTGTTTTCATGTGAATTCCCTTTCTTACCTCTCAATCTTTTATAACATTCCTTTTTATATCTCAGTCACTTTCCTCCTTCAGGTAATGTTTTTCCACCCTGGGGAGAAGGCAAGGGATATATATCATTGCTGGCTGACCTTCCTTCATGAGAACTGGTGATACTATGCTGTATGAACTAATGTCACCATTTTGAAATGCTTGTAATGTGTGACCCACTTTTAGTAAATGGATCAATTTTACAATATTTCTGTCACTGTTCATTACCACAACAGGACGTGATATTTTAGTTCCATGACTTGTATTCCGTCTACAAGCAACAGTACTCAACATCAAATATTCTATACTTTGCTTTCTAGTTAACTCTATCTTATAAAAAACTAATGCGGCTAAAGACAGATAAATCCTCTGAACCTGCCGGGATGCATTCTAAGATATTATAGGAAGTAGGTGCAGAGCTGGTGGATGTACTGGTAGTAACCTTCCTTAGATGCTGTAAAAGTCCCAGCAACCTAGGAAATTGCCAACATAACACTTTTTTATTCCGAAAGGAAATGAGACAAAAAAGACCAGTTAGCTTAATTTCTGTTATAGGCTAAATGTTAGAGTCTGACATAATGGATATAAAGCAAAGCATTTAGAAGGTTACTATGATCAAGCAGATCCAACATGGCTTCATGAAGGGGAAATCATGCCTGACAACTTGACTAGAACTATTTGAAGATCTAACATGCAAAATCAATAATGGAGAAGCAATGGATATGATATATTTGGAGTTTCAGAAAACATTTGAAAAGGAACCACAAAATAGGCTGCTTAATAAAATAAGAGCCCATGGTGTTGGAGGTAGTATACTGGTGTGGATAGAGGATTGGATAACAAATGAAAGATAGAGAGTTAGGATAAGGGCGGAAGGGGGTGGGGGTGGGCCAAGTTTGTGAATGACACAAAACTAGGTAAGAAGGCAAGTGGTGAGGATAACACAAAGAGTCTGCAGAGGGATATGAACAGGTTCAGTGAGTAGGCAAGAACTTGGCAAATGGAACGTAATGTGGGGAAATATGAGGTTATGCATTTTGGCAGAAAGAATAGAGGAGTTATATCTTATGTAAATGAAAGAGATTGTGTAAAGCTACAAAACAGATGCTTTTGGGAGTCCTCATCCATGAATCATCAAATTCCTACAGCACAGAAAGAGGCCATTCAACTCATCAAGTCCACACCAACTGTCTGAAGAGCATTCCACCCATACCCAGCACCCCTTCCCCCCACCCTATAACCCCACAGTTATCATGGCTAACCCACCTAGCCTGCACATCCCTATACACAATGGACAATTTAGCATGGTCAATCCACTTAACCTGCACATCTTCAGACTGTGGGAGGAAACTGGAGCACCCAGAGAAAACCCAAACAGATACAGGGAGAACATGCAAACTCCACATAGACAGCTACCCAAGGCTGGAATCAAATGCAGGTCCCAGGCATTGAGAGGCAACAGTGCTATCCACTAAGCCACTGTGCTACCCCACACATCAAATAGGCTAGCATCTAAGTTCAGCACGTAATAGGGAAGGCAAATGGAATGTTAGCCTTTATTTCAAAGGAAATGGAATACAAAAGAAGGGAGGTTTTGCTAAACTGTACAATATACTAGCCAGACCAAATCTGAATTACTGTGAACAGTTTTGGGCCCTTTATCCAAGAAAAGATATACTGGCATTAGAGGGAGATGGTTCAGTAGGTTGGTACTAGGTATGGAGGGACTGTCTTATGAGGATGGGTTGAGTAGGTTGTGCCTATATTCATTGGAATATAGAAGAATGAGAGGCGACGTTATTGAAACATACAAGATTCTTGAATGACTTTAGAGGGGTAGACATGGAATGGTTGCTTTTCCTTGTGGGAGAGTCCATGACCTGAGGAGATACTGTCAGAATAAGGGGTCACACACTGAAGACAGATGAGGAGGAATTTTGTCTGAGGGTTGTGAATCTGTGGAATTCTTTACCGTAGAGGGCTGTTGAGATTGAGTCATTAAAAATATTCAAGGCTGCAATGACATTTTTAATCAGTCAAGGAATCCGGTGCTATAGGGAAAAAGCAGTAAAGAGGAGTTGAGGATTATCAGATCAACCATGATCTCATTGATTGGGAAACCAGACTTGATGAACTGCATGGAAGACTTCTGCTCCTAGGTCATATGGTCTATTTGTGGACTCTTATCTTCAAATAAACTACGTATTGTTTCACCCGTTCTCATTTATGATCTATACGGTTGAGTCAGTGAAGAATGTTACATGATGGGAACAGAGTTTTTGAAGATTTGGCTGAGAATTCACAAAGCTTAATTCTTCACATGATGTGGAAGAAAAGACCTGCTGAGTGTGAAATCACTATCAAGCCTTACCATCTGTAAGTAATTCTACAGGAATTTTTTATTTATCCCTTCATAATGTGGCATCATCATACCTTGTTGTGCAGCCAGTAGGCAGCAAGCCCTAGAAAGATTATTTGAAATTGAGAAAACTTAATCAGTATAAGTCAAACTGCAGTGAACTTTAAACAGGAACACAAAGTAAATAGCTGACTCTGCAAAGCTTATCTTTAAGCTGAACTCACAGACAGGAGAGACTGCATTATTGCAGCTTACTGTCCTGACAGGAGGTCTAGAGAAGCTAAAGCATTGCAAGCTGGGCTGGGAAGAAAAAGTCCATGCAGAAACAGCCTCCGACAGCTCATAACAGTCTAAAAAAAGTTGAAAAAATACTTTATATTTTAGTTTTGATGTCTTCAGTACAAATCCTTTCCTGTATCACTATTTTAGTGTAAATCTCGGAGTTAACCAGCACTTCCATTACAGTCAAGCAATAACCTATGACCAGCTAAGGCAATAGCCACAAAAGTACAGTGACTCACAGCTAAATTAAGTTTAGTAGGGCTGTAAATTGAGAACCTGGGTAACTGATAAGCCTACAGGTAAGGTTTGAAAAACCCTGCTAAGAGATGACCACAAAACATCCAACAATCATTTGGAAGACAATGGATCTCTTAGCTAAATTTACTTTGTTCCAACAGCACATTGAGATATGTTTTCCAGACTCAATATTTCCAAACCAGATAAACAAGCCATAAAAAATAAAATTGTTTTACGCAACGAAGACATTCACAGATGGAACATGTCACCTCAAAATTCCACACAAAATATAGTTAACACTTGAAAATAATCATGTGTGAAGTTGAAGCTCAGAATACATCATCTGAAATTCATATCCTTTCAGGAATGACTGACAGAAACTTTTGATTGATAGATGCAAAGACAAAGGACTTCATTGCAACTTAATGACGGCTGAAGTAACTGACAGGATGATCAAATTTGTAATAATATCAACTTCAATAGAAATGTTACCAGAAGGCATAGACTTTACCATGAAAGCACCACCACAAAGCAGACACAAATACAACATACCTAATGGTAGACCCTGCAGGTTAATTTATCCACCTTTGGCTCAATAGCCGATACAGTCAAGCTGCATAAGCAATTGGATGGTGTGGCCTCCAATAAGCTCCCAGTAAATACCTAACTTTTCACACTGTATGTGAATTATGTGGCACAATGCAGAATGCAAAGGGCAGAACAAGCATTTCAATGTTAAGAGAAGCCACAACCAGAGGCCAAACAAGTACAGCGCTCAAACCAACTACCGCAAGCTAGCTAAAGAAAAAATCCACAAATTGTCAAACCAAGCTATGCGTGTTTGCTCCTGTGCCCCTGACTCCCACAAACTGAGGAAAAAAGAGAAAATCTTGGCCTTTGTTGTCATGTAAATTGTTTGATTCCTGAAAGGTGAACTTCTAGTTTTGGAAAAAGGGAAATGTTGTGATGAGAGGTATGCATTTCTGTTAAGGATCTGTTCTTCAAACTATTGTCCATCACTACTGCCTCAATAGGATGTGCTGCAGGAGTCTCATGACTTCTGGTCAGTCTTCAAGCAGTAGTAGTCAAGATCAGATAAACAACATTTCTAGTTAATTCCAACCATACAGTCTTATCCTCAAATAACAAACATGCATTATTATTTCACTAGACCTTGTATATGGTTGGTATATGTTTAGATTGAACAATTGCCAAGTTGGAACCTACTTTTGAACTTTACATCGAGGTCCTGACCACAAAGAAAACTGTGTCTAGTCTCTCAGGAGAAGATCAAAATTGCACAAGAAAAGAAAACTAAAAAAAAATTACATTGTTTGAAAAAAATACAAATCCCACATTGAATGGTTTACATGGAGCAGAAATATTACCTAAAAAAGTAACAGGGAACAAGCTTAAGATATGAATCAAGAATATAAAAATTAATTTGCATTTATACGGTGCCTTTTATGATCTCACAGAATTGTAAAACACTTCACAGCCAGTGAAGTATCTTTGAGGACAAAAAGAGAAAAAGTGTTCTGAGGAAGGGTCACCGGACCCAAACGTTAACTCGGTTTTCTCCTTCACAGATGCTGCCAGACTTGCTGAGCTTTTCCAGCAACTTTGTTTTTGTTCCTGATTTACAGCATCTGCAGTTCTTTTGGTTTTTATTAAGGATCTTTGAGGTATATTTACAACTTGTAGTGTAGGAAATGTAGCATTTAGCTTACACACAGCAAGCTAATGCGATAACTAACTATGAAACCTGTTTTATGATTTTCTTTTGAAAGATATAAGTATTTTGTAGGACAACTCAGTTGCTCTTCTTTAGCATACAATCATGAAATCTTTTACACTTGTTGTGATGAGGCAGACAAGATCCCATGTTTCATTTAAAAGACAGCAACTCCATCTCTTCTTTACTACAGCATTGGTTTATCAGCCTAGGTTGTCACACTCCAGTGTCAGAAGTATGACTGGAACCAATATTTTGGTTTGTCTCAGAAGCAAAAGTGCTACCAACTGTACTGCAGCTTTGTTTATCTGCGATAGTCATTGCAGCAACATAAATAAATTAATGACATCCTAAAGTACAAAAGGGAAGTTCTAGTAGTTTGAGTTCCTTAAGTGTACACAGGCTGTTGACACTCTCCAACATCTGTTTTATACTGTGCATGACTGTGGCATGGGGGATGATTTCAGAGATGACTCTAATTTTAAAGAAGAAATACATGTATTTATGTAATACTGTATGGTGCTTGAAAACATCTGCTGTTCTTCAAAAGTACCTCAGAGGCAATAAATTATGCAAACAATTTACAAGAATAATCTGCCAGCTGTTTTACACATAGCAAGATCCCATAAGCGGCAGTAATATGAGTGTCTAATTCATTTGTGCTTGGTGACATTAGCTGATGCAAAAATGTTGGGAGGACAGTTGAGCTCCTCATGCTTTCTCCCAAATAGTGCCATGGGATCTTTCACATTCTCCTGTAATATTGCAGCAGGTAGATTGGGACATCAAAACAAATTTTCACCAAATGTAAAATCAAAATTGTGCTATGCGTTCAACTTTTTTACTATCTGCCAAACATGCGTAACTGTTAGGCAATATACATTTGATTTCAATTTCATCATAGAATCCCTATAGTGCAGAAAGAGGCTATTTGGCAAATCGAGTCAACACCAACCCTCTGAAGAGTATCCCACCCAGACCCCCCATGCCATCCCCATATTTAGCAGGGCTGATCCACCTAACCTTCACATCTTTGGACCATGGGAGGAGACTGGAGTACCCAGCAGAAACCCACTCAGACACTGGGAGAATGTGCAAACACCACACACAGTCACCCAAGGGCAGGAATCAAACAGGGGTCCCTGGCACTATGAGGCAGCAGTGCTAGCCACTGTGCCAGTGTGTTACCCATGGGTGTAGTGGTCAGGGATGTGCATACTAGCTGGATTAGCCATGGTAAATGCCAGGTTACACGGATAAGGTAGGGCACTGGGCCTGGATGGGATGTTTTCTGGCAGGTCAGTTCACACCTGATGATCCCAATGGTCTCTTTAATAATAGAGGACTTTGCAGCTTATTGCTCATACATAGGTTTATTAATATTGAAAATGTGCAGCGTTGTTTAAAATTCGTAGCTATTAAAGTAAAATAGTAGAACTGTGTAATTTCATGCATTTTTACACGTTTTCAAAAATCTTTATCACGTGGCACAGAGCATTATGCAGTGTGCGTACATCGTGCTGTAAAACCAGCCAAATTCAATCTATTGTGACCCAACATCCATACACTTTGAGCAGCAATTACAGGTGACTCAGTAAAGTGAGGGTAATGTTGACTTTGGCAGTTGCTGTAAAATTATCAATAATGATTCAGAGGCATATTGCACGTCTCTCCTGGTTTTCATGTCCATTGAATTTAACATAATGGGCAACTGCATTTGCATTATCAGCCAAGGTCAAAATTACCTGCCCTGAATCTAAGCTGTCAAAACCTTGGTGATATTTTAGACATCACAAAATTACTTCCCTGACTAACTGAAAACATTAGATTTTTGGTACTTTGTGTCCTTTGTACTTGCCCAAAAAGTGCAGTAAGAAATTTGTTCTGCTATAACGAATCTAAACTAAGGGCTTTTATTTCTTATTTGCATCTTGAAATCACCCTTTAGCAGATTAATGAAATGTTGTGCCATATACCCTGTTTTCTTTGTGTTGAAGCTGTGCAATTGTACGCTGCTAATGTAAAAAAAAAACTTAAATTGTTTCTGAAAATTGCTTCATAGAAGGTCAATACAAACTTTGACCTTTAGAATGAAGTGCCATCCATCAATGCAAGGGCAGGTTGGCTAATGCAGATTTCTCTTTGAGATTTATAAGTGCCTTTGTGAGGGGAAAAAAATCTGTCCATTTGTCTCAGGGTAGGTAAAATCAATATGATAAATTGACCATGTAAAGTTTGGTTCCATTTCTGCTTTTGAAAGTGGGCTGGGGTAGGGATAACATGCTGAGTGCAATCTGTTTCAGCTTTGTTAAACCTGTTGTTGCATAATGCAGTTATCTGATTTCTATAGAATTTCTTCTTGTTTTTCATGGTGTGGATAACATTGCCAATTTCCTCCACCTCTTTTCTGCAAGCACTGAGTCTTTCCAGAATACAATTTTCTGTTGGTTGCCATCCAGTAACTCACCCAAGATGCCATTCTTCATGAATGAATCTAGATAGTAGTTGTCATCAATCTATTGAAACATAAGGACTATCTTAGCTGAGCCTGATCCTGTCCTCACTCAATGACAGATACATACACAGTTTTTATAGAAATCACATCCCTACCAGTTCCTTGTTGTTCTCTCCTTAGTTGGCAGCAGGTACCTTAACATGGACTGCAAACATTTGTGATCATTTTGGAATTTATGCCAGTTTGAAAATTTAAAGAAAATGTTCCAAACAGTGTAAGTGCTGGACATGTTTTTTTCCAAAAAATAAATACACAGTGCTTCCCAATTCTCTTGCAGTTTTCCCAGTGAGTGGCTCAACCATTCAGGAAAGTTCTTTGTATTGATTCCTTCAGATTGCTGCTCTCAGGGAAATTAATACTCATATGCCTGAAATTGAGAGAAAATTCAGAAAAAGTCAGAGGAAGTATGTCAGGGTCTCTTTAATTCTTTAGTTTAGTTGGTTGGAATACTGGTCAGTGATGCAGAATTATACCAACAGCATGGGTTCAATTCCAGCACTGGCTGAGGTTACCATGAGGGATTCTCCATGTCAAACTCTCCCCTCACTTAAGGTGTGGTGATCTCTAACCTCTGTTGAGAGAACAGCACAATAATGACTTTGCCTATTACCATTTTGCTGTCTGGTTTCATCTGCTGGAAACATATATGATATTGGACACGAATAAGGTTGAGTTTACCTAATAAATTATTTCTCCATAGGTTACAACCGTCACTGTCAAAGCTGAACATGAAAAATGGCCGCTTGGGAAGTATTGTAAGGAAGGTCATGGAATCTTGGCAAGGAACTATTTCGAGCCAAGGAGACAAGGGAACCTCAATGAAGAAATTATTTGCTAAAGTGCAGTTGAGGTCAGGAAATCAAAGAGATTCTTTATTGTCTGTATAATAATTTTCATTACAGTTACTAATAACTATACTGAAATAACATCACCTGTTAATCAGTTTCAACAATAATATTTGGATAAGAGACATGTATGTATTTTTAAACAGAACCAAACGTAGCAGAAAATAGCACACAGAAAACAACATGTAGCAGTTGTGGCTCAGTTGATAATACTCTTGCGAGTGTACCACAAAGTTCTGAGTTCAAGTTCCAAACCAGGATTTAAACTCAACAAATAAGGTTGACACCAGTGCTATGCTGAGGAAGCATTATTTTGTCGGAAATGCATTCTTTTGGTTGAGGTGGTAAACTGAAACCACCTGCCTGTTTAGGAGGGTGTAAATGATCCTAGGGCACTTGTTTGAAGAAAAACAGGGACGGTATCCCTTGTGTCATGGATAATATACATCTCTTAACCATCATTACAGAAAGAGATAAATATGTTCATTTACATTATTATTTGTTAAAGAATGCTGTATGTAAATTGGCAGCCACATTTCTCGCATTACAACAGTGACAATCAAAACAAATTTGTTGGAAAGCATTTTGAAATCAATGGCTGTTGTGAAAGGTACTAAACAAATACATTTGATTTTTTTCTTCCCAAGTAGGGGAAGCTGAATCCACAGTTACAAACCTACTGAACAACCATTATATCAGCCCTTTTGAAAATTACAATGACAGTTGAAAACTAAAACAATATTCTTTGTCATTTCAACTATTCCTCATTTTTTCAGATAAGAGATCAATGAGTCAATGATATATCATCCAAATAACTGCACCAATGACTTGCAAATAACCTAATATTTTCATTAAAGCATGGAACCATGTAACTCTTTTGTGTTCACCTTTCTGTGCTGTGCAATTTAACTGTTCAATGTTGAATCTTTTGTTCAGGTATTTCTGACTCTGTGTAAAGTTTTAATTGGAATTCTGTAGGTACCGTGCGCTAGCTTAGTCATAACACAATACTGATCATACAGTTATTTATAGGGACTTAATTATGTTCACTTTTGAGTGATAATACCTCAACTCTCATCTGCAAAGAATATGCAGCATTGATGATCAGGTGATATAGACTGCCAGGTATATTAACACATATATTTGTCATATTGTCAAGCAAACCTGAATAGTTATTCTCAGCAGATCTGCAGATGTTCAGAGATGGGCATGGAGCTGATCTTTAACAAGCAATGTTTGTGTTCTTTGCATTTTGCTTAATGACAGCACCCCTTTTACAGGTGGCGGAAACTGCAAATGAAGTTATGGTTATGATTAAAGCCACACACCCCTAAACGCAAACACAATGATACCCTGGACCTCTGACCAGCGGTGACAGAACGTACAGTTGGCATTTCTAAACTGAGATTTCACTGTATAGATTTCACAGGAGCAGATTGCAAAGTGCATCCTGTGCAAAATGACATAGTTGTCATTATTGTTGACCTGTCACAGGGCAACAATTAAGCAGACGGTGTAGGTGTGCTGGAGCATGATCAGGGAGTCACCAAGGATGCAAGTAGTGCCATAATCTGTAATCAACTCTTGTAAGAGTGATTGGGCACTACTGTTGTATATTCAATTGTAGTGCACAGTTAGAGGTTATAGTTACCATTGTCTCATTTAGCTGCAGCTCCTAGATGGAAAATGACTATCTGTGGGCACAGGTCATCTGGAACAAGTTCAGCTGCCTGACAGGGGTGTCATTTGTTTCCTAACAAGCAAAAGGTCGAACCATGGATTAGTACTAGATTCAATTGCAGATGAATAATTTGTTGGAAAAAAGGAGATTCTAAGATTATTATTCAAACTATAAATCTGTAAATATTTCCATCAAACATTTGTGACAAAAGAACTGTAACAAAATTAAATCAATTATCTTACTGTTGATACAGAGATGTGACAATTAGTTTCAATTTCTCTGTATAATCTAATCTGCTTGGTGAGTGCAGGATGATCTTTGGCAGCATCTGGACCAACAGAATTCACTCGTTGGCATATGACTAAAAAATTTGCAAGGTGGCCATTCAAAACAAGATGTTATTTACTAAAACAAAGATTCTGATGTTAAAGATCTCCTAAATAATGCCCTCAACAAGTCATTCCTCAATTTAATGTACCCATCCTTCTCACACATGCATCTTTTTAACTCACCTCTTTCATCTCCACACATTTAATTTACCTTCCTCACATGTGACCATATGTAATAGGAGCAGAGGTCAGCTATTCAGCCACTGAGGTTTCCTCTGTTATTCAATAAGATCATTGCAGATCTGCTTGCAGTTCAAATTCCACATTCTACTTCCATGTCTTGAAAGGCAGAGAGTTCCAAAGTCACATGACCCTCTGAAAGAGAAAAGAAGTCCTCCTCACCCCTGTCCCACAACAGCAAACTCTTTTTGCCCCCACCCCGGTTCTAAAATCCTAACAAGAGTAAACATCCTTTCCATATCTACCTTATCAAGACTATTCAGGATCCAATAAACTTCAATCAGATTGTACTTCTAAGCTCCAGTTGAATCAAACTCAGTCTGTCCAACCTTTCCTCCAACTTTCTCATTCCAGGTATCAATTTAACAATAACACTGCCCCAATCTTTCTAACCGACTCTACTATGCCTCTGGTCAGTTGCTTTTTGTTATTTATTCTGTCGTTCCTATCTTAAATTCTCTGCATGAATTCTCATGAGTTCTCAAAATGGTCATTCTGAATAATCACATCAATTTCATCTCTTGCATGTTTAATGGTATTCCTGGACAACAAAAGATTGTCCTTATCACCCAGTAGTTCTAACAGGACATAAACCTGAGAATATAATAAGTGAACTGTTGGGTATTACACTTTAAAAACAATAATTAGTCATGTGTCTGGTTGAATGAATGGCATGAAGATCTTGAAGCTGGAATTCTTTATTCCACTGGCATCATGTCTTTAAAACATTCCAGGAAATAAAGGTTAAAGAAGGAGATCAGATAATTTACATGGAAGTAAGCCTGTAGTTCACATGCAGTTGGAGAATTTCTTTGCCTGTCTCTCCCTCCCTGCATCAGATCTCTTTTTGAGAAAGACACCATTCCCCCAGAGAGGGTTTGCTTGACTGCTCAAACTCCCCTGCTCAGCACTCTCCCTCACTATTACTACCTACTGGTGGAAGGCCTGTTATACATTGCCCTTCTTCAGATTTTCCAGACTTCCAAATATACATAGCACATTGACCATTTACAAAGTAGTTGTTTGACCATTTAGTTTGATTGTGTCATGATAGCTAGAATGTTTACACCCACATCAGTAGCAGCACTTTCTTCTTGCATCAGCGATCTGGGCAAATTGCAAAGGTTAGGGTAATATCCAGTCTTTGATTGGGAAGACCTTTTCAGCTTCTTGTCTTTACTGGTACTTTCCATGGAATCCAGGCTCTGTGGTGGATCACCCAATTGGGGCCCTCTGTTGGTCAGGTTTTCAGGACTGAGCGGTTGACAGAACTTGTTTCTTCAGTTGCCACCTTCTGTCAGATCACCTTTGAAACATTTTCCAGGGCTGGAATAGGCCTTGCCTCACTGATTACTCCCCGTGGATTTACAACACGCAGTTCACTTCGGGATTCCTCATCACTGTCCAACTTAACCTAACTTAAACCATCACACCCTGACACCCCAGGTTCCATAATAAAGATTCTGTGATTGATGAGGCTCGGCTACAGACCCTGGTAGAACCGCAAGCCGAGGGGAATTAAAGGCCTACTGGCTTCCCACAAGACCGACCTCCTCATAGAAACCCAGAACCGAGGTCTGACAAGCTCGGGAAGAAGAGTTGACCCCATGGTGACCTGACATCAAGGAGGCCCAACCAGACTGAATTCAAGACCCCCACCCCTCTCTGAAGTGCTCGTGAACAAGACTAGTGTTCAGGACCACATTGGACTCACCTACTTACCTTGCCAAAGCTGGAACTGCAGGCCAAGAGGTCTTCCAGCCTCTTGGAGGCCTGATCTCCCAGGCCTCATGGAAATGCAAAACGGAGGCCCGACCAGCATAGGAACAAGACCCCACAGTGACCAAAACATTGAGAAGGCCTGACTGAACCTGGTGACAAGACCGCTCAGGATGCTCAAGGCTGCAACTGGCACTCAGAACCCTATCGGGAGCCCACACTTACCTCTTGGAGCAGCAGACGTCCCGCACCAATGCCTGGGATCAACTAGGAGCAGCCACCTACCCAGGAAATGTGGGAGACATGCTGGACTTCAGGTGAGTCTGAAACTTCAGGGTTTCAAGTCCCCCCTCTCCAGTATACGCCTGGCAAATGAGCAAGCTATTGAGAACAAATTGGATGAATTTAAGGCTGGACTCACCTTCCAAAGGGAATTAAGCGATTGCTCCGTGTTTTGTTTTGCAGAGATATAGCTCACTCCTGCAACATCTGATTGTGCCTTACAACTTCAGAGTTTCTCAGTTCACCGAATAGGCCCCTCGGTGTCCTCAGGCAAGACAAAGGCCAGTAAGGTCTGCCTTCGAATCAACACCTCTTGGTGCTCCAAGACCTAGAATATCTTACAGTAAAGTGCAGTCCCGACTACCTGCTGTGCAAGTTCATCCTCCACTATCCTGACAGCAGTCTATGTCCCATCCCATGCAGAAGTGAAGAGTGCACTTGACGAAGTAAACAATGCTTGAGACAGAATGCCCCAAGGCTTTGTTCATCGTAGCCAGTGACTTCAAACAGGCCAACCTCAAGAACATGCGACTGAAATACCATCAACACATCTCCTGTCCCACCAGAGTCATAGTCATAGAGTCTTGGAGTAATATAACACGGACAAAGGCACTTTGGCCCAAACTTGTCCAGGTTGACAATGGTGCCCACTTAGCTAGCTCTGATTGCCCGTATTTGGTCCATATCCCTTTAAACCCTTCCTATCCATGTCCCTACCCAAACATTTTTTAAATGTTGCTATTGTACCTGCCTCAACCACTTTCTCTGGCAGCACATTCCATGTACACACCAGTCTGTGCCTGAGGAAGTTGCCCCTCAGGTCTTTCTTAAATCTTTCCCCTCTCACCTTAAACCTATGCTCTCTAGTTTTCAATTTCCCATCCCGGGGAAGAAGACTATATGCATTCATCCTTTCTATGCCCCTCATGATTTTATACGACTTAGTAAGGTCATCCCTCATTCTCCTACTTTCCAAGGAATAAAGTCCTATCCTGGCCAACATCTCCCTATAACTCAGGGCTACTAGTCCTGGCACCATCCTTGTAAATCTTCTTTGCACACTTTCCCGTTTCACTATAACAGGGTGACCAAAACTGTATACAATATTCCAAGTGCAACCTCACCAACAATTTATACAAATGTAATATAACAATCCAACTGCTATACTCAATGCCTCAACAGATTAAGGCCACCATGCTAAATGCCTTCTTCACCACCCTGTCCACCTGTGACGCCACTTTCAATGAATTATGTATTGTACTCGAGGTCCCTCTGTTCCGTAACCCTCCTCCGGACCTTACCATTTACTGTATATGTCCTACCTGGGTTTGGTTTCCAAAGTGTAACACCTCACACTTATCTGCATTGAATTGCATTTGCCAATTCTCAGCCCACTTCTCTATCTGATCAAGATCCCTCCATAATTTTTGATAACCTTCCTCACTATCAACGATACTTCCTAATTTTGTGTCATCCGCAAACTTACGAATCATGCCTTGTACCTTCACATCCAGATTATTTATGTAAATAACAAATAATAAAGGTCCCAGCACCGAAACCCGCAGCACCCCACTAGGCACAGGCCTCCAATCTGAGAAACAACCTTCAACCTTTGCTTACTACCATTGAGCCAATTTTGAATCCAATTAGCTAGGTCTCCCTGGATCCCATGCAGCCTAACCTTCATGACTAGTCAAACAGAACCGAACAGAACATCAGAGGCCCAAGCATCCTTGACCATTGCTATACAACCATCTAAGATGCCTATTGCTCCATCTCTGGTCCACATTTTAGAAAATCAGATCACAAACACTGTGGTCCTTCTCCCAGATTATTTGCAGAAGTTGAAGCATGAGGACTCAGTACAGAAAGTTGTGGAGTGTTGGTCTGAATAAACGATAGGGCTTCTATGGGACTACTCAGCGTCGATGACAGGTTCACATTCAAGAACTTAGCACTGAAACGAGTATGCCACTACGATCGTAGATTTCATTAGTGAATGTGTTTCAAAGAAGTTAATCCAAATGTTCCCAAACAAGAAACCATGAATGAACCAGGAGATCCAGTCCCTACTGAAGTCCAGGTCTGAGGCATACAATTTGGGTATAAAGGAAATCCAGGTATGACCTTCATAAGGCCATCAGAGACACCAAGAAGCAATAGCAAACTAAGCTTGAGACCCAGACCAACCCGCATGGACACCCATTGATTGTGGCAAGGCTTACACGACATAATGGGCTACCAAGCAAAGTTGAACAGACTCAGAATTGCAGGCTCTAGTACATCCCTACCCTATGAGCTCAATGCATTCTATGCTTGCTTTGAACAGAAGGTAAGTGAAATGATGTGACCTATCCCAACAGCCTCGGATGCACCTGTACCCACAGTCACCACCGTAGACATTTGATCGGCCTTCTTGAGTGTGAACCCATGGTAAGCAACTGGCCGGGATGGAGTCCACAGCCATGCAATCAGATTCTATGCAAATCAGCTGGCAGACCAGCTAGTGGGAGAATTCGCAGACATCTTTAACCTCTCCTTACTACGATCTGTAGTCCCCACTTGCTTCAAGAAGACCACCATCATCCCAGCCAAAGAAGAATAACGCAGCATGCCTCAACAAATACTGACTGGTGGCTCTGACCTCCATAACTATGAAGTGCTTTGAAAGATCGGTCATGGATTATATCAACTCCAGCCTAACAGATTCCCTTGATCCTTTGCAATTCTCCTACTGGCACAACAGTTCCACAGGAAACAGTCCTGGTACTGTTCGGATCAAGGATCAAAAAAACCTACTTCATAACCAGGAATCTCATGGTGGGGTGAAGTCACTTTCCCTGTTTTCACCGATTTCAATAGACATCATCACTATCAGCAGCCATCCTGGGCCAGTATCATTGCTATCTGGTCAAGGCAGTGATCTTTTCAGTTTCTTGGTATTTTGTTTGAGCATGAAGTGCTTCCAAAACTTGACACTTGATGCTTTCAGGAAAGATAAGTTGTTTCACCTTTCCTTGTCATGAACCAGCAGATAGCTGACTCCATCTCCCTTCCTAATCCTCTCCCAGCAGTGCAACAGTTTCCATGCCACTTTGGACCCTCTTATTAGTTGGCACTCGGTTTGTGGAGCTTGGTCCTTCCAGTAATGGTGCAGTCTACTGCTCTCTGGGTGAATCAGCCAAAACTATCTGAGATACCCTTTAGAGATAGATGATAAAGCTAAAGAAAACTTAGTTCTACCTATTTGGACTTGGTTTGGATCTCATTCATTAGTGTATCAGAGACTCTTTGCTAAATCTTACTCTGAATGTTATAGTAAATCATTGTTTGAATGCTACTTTTGACTTGGAGTTTGAGTAATGTGTCAGCCACAGCCCACTCTAATCAGTCTAGTGTAGGATCACTGTCATAGTCAATCTTCCGAGTTACAGTATCAGCATTTGCATTATGTGATCTGTACCAGATCTGGAACTGAAACTGAGTGAGTTGAGTCTCTCTATTGCTGTAAGTTTGACAGACATCTGAAAGTAAATAGATTATTTCCCCAAAGGTAAGAGATGTTTCAATAGACCATGAGACCAAAACTAGCTGTTCAAGATTTTTACTGGAATAATTCTGCATGTTCCGTTCATTTGACTTGAGGCTCCAACTACCTTCAGTGTAAGAAATCACATGACACTAGGTTCTGGTCCAACAGTTTTATTTACAATCATGAGCTTTTGGAGTGCTTCTCCTTCAACAGGTGAAGGATAAGGAGCAGTGATCTGAAACCTTGTGACCTTAAATAAACCTGTTGGGCTATAACCTGGTGTCGTGTGACTTCTGAATTTGTCCACCCCAGTCCAACACCAGCATCTCCACATCATGCATTCAGTGTTATCCATCCTTCTCTGCACTCAAATCTGTGCTCCTGGACCAAAGTTTCCAGTATGAAAAGGATGTCAAAATTTATGTAGCCAAGGCCAGGTGATGGCGCAAGCTTCTGCGTGGATTGTAAAAGGAGATTTCACTCCTGTTGCATCTCCCTGGAACGTTTCATGAAGTATTGTGCCTCATCTACCTTTTCCCAACCACTTCTGCAGCATTCTCTGATTGCCTCAGCACATCATGGTGTGAGGTGGTCAATCATGCGTAGTCTTGCACAAACCTCCTAGGGGAACATGCTCGAAAAAGAAATCCATGTCAATTCCTCTACATCTTAGGGGCACTCCTATACCACTCAGCCTTTGTTATTGTTGTCATAATGCTTTCCTTGGAATCAAAGGTACAATACTTTTGTGCAGAAAACTGGCACTTCCCTGGTTTAACTTTCAAAGTAAACTCCACAAGTGTCTAGACTCTCAAGGTTCTCCTTAAATTTCAAGCTGCAGATAAGATTGTTGTCTATATACACAAGGAGGATTTGGAAATTAAGAGTTCCAAAAGTTTTATCCTTCACATGCATGAAGATGGCAGAGGCATTACAGAGCCCAATGGCATGCTTGTATATTTGTCGATTCTGAATTTTGAATTTTGAATATTTTGTTCAGCGATGAGAAGCTGGTTATAACCCGTGGCCAAAATGAAATACAGTAATTCAGTTTACCATAATAATATAAAACAAAAATAAAACGATGAACTGCAGATGCTGAAGATCTGAAACCAAAATACAGATTGCTGGCAGAAAGCAGAGTTAACGTTCTGAGTCCAGTGGCACATTACCAGAACCCAGAGTTTCATCAGTTTACCATTTTTTTTCTCATGAGGACTACTGAAGAGGCATACAGTCTGAATGAATTGTGCATGACACTTTGCTCCGAAGACTTTTGCAGGTATTTCCAGACTTCCTCCCACTGATGGACTAGAATATGGCAGTGAGAAATTTTTATTGGATGGTCATTTTGAGTCAAAATCCTGTGGTCTTGAGTCACAATGCCTGATGTCATCATCATCTTTTCCCATACTTGAGACTAGAAATAGGCTGCCTCCTCTAGGTGTCCTTCAATTTGCCAATATCCATCTTTGAAATGAGGAGAGAGGTGTCTCTTCCAGTTTGTCCTGTCCATGATACTGGTAGATTTAAGAACAACTATGGATCTTCTGTGCTGGGGGTAAACATCCTTGTTACTGAAATTGGCAATCTGTTTAGGTGACCTGTTTTCTTCCAAAGTGACAAGGGTGGTTCCCAGAGTTACACCAAGTAGGAACTCTGCTACATGTGACACATGATGTTCTAGCAAGGCCTGATATTGACCAGTTAAAGATGACTGGCTTGAGCCTTCAAGAACAGTGATGTTGGAGATAGGCAAAACACAGCCCAATTCACTGTTGTTTTAGCAGTTCTGACGTGCCCTACCTTGAGCATGCAAAGCAAAGTCAAAGACTTCTAAGCTTCATGAGCTCACCTTGAAATCTGTTGCTTATAGCTCTTACCATACATACTTTCCAAGAATGACCTGATATCTTTTAACATATTCCACCCAATACCACAGGTATTCTCAAGTTCCTTATTTCCACTTGAGTATTGATTGTGCCACAAACTACCAGAAACCCCAGACAATGAAAATTGTGATCGGGTTCAGATAGGAAGAGCTCAATATAGTTATAATAGAGGATGTCTGATCTCTATGAAGTGAAAACCCAGATAAGGAAAGAGACTTCAATCAGCTCACACCCCTCAGAAAGATGCTTTTGGAAAAACTGCTGAGTAATCGTTGATACTTCTACTCCTGTGTCAATCCTTGCCAAAACTTACACTCATTATGGGACATGTCTCTTTCACTCCATGTAAAACTGAGACTCCTACCTGAAGGAGTGTTACCAGCTCCTTTTAATTTCATCTGCCATGATTTGATGCCTTTGCTGTGCATTCCTGCTGGCCGCACCACAAATGTGATCTGAGACTAAAGCACACAGAAGGCTCAAAAATCATGAATGGAGATTTTTTTCCCACCAACATCATGTCTTTACAAACCTGAAGGGAGACAAACTTTAAACTAGAAAAGCAAAGCATAGAATTAAGCCTGTAATTCACATCTTGTTAAGGAAATCCTTAGCCTTAGCCAAACTACTGCTCTATATTTGAACGTAAGTTCTTCAAATGCTGTTGTAGGATTAAGACTCATAGAATCAGGTCTGAATAACCAGGTCTCTGAATTACTACTCACAACTGGCAAAGTGAGAAAAAGAAAATTACGTATTTATTTTAATAGGGATTTAAAAAGTTAAGGAACTGACAGGATGCGGAGCACAAGTATGTTGTTGAAACATTAGCAGAGCTTTGTAAATAGGCAAATCTTCAGAAATGAAAACTACATTCAAGATGGGTGAACTGGTCTGAAGCAGAGACAGGTTGAACCATGTAATGCAGCCCATAGTATTTAAGAAAAATTGGGCTTTGGTTGTGTCAAGCCTATTTAGCAAGTCTGCAGGGTCCCACAAAATGTAATGAGTACAGCTGAGTGAAAAAGACCTCCTTCTTTGTGTAATGGAGCCTCAAGCAGTAGGTGGTGACAGTGAGGGAGGATGTCAAGCAGGGGATCTTGAGTGATCGTGCAAACATTCGCTGGTGGAAAAGGGCACCTTTGACAGAAAAAAGGCCCATAGAGGTAGGGAAAAGAACAAAAATACAGTGAGCACACGGCTATTGAATTGTTGCAAAAACCACAATAATTTGTTAATGTCTTTTAGTGAAGCAAGTCTGCTAGTTGTTCACTGGCCTAGCTTATGCAGTATGTGGCTCCAGACCCATGGTAATGTGGTGTGAAGTTGGGTAGAGTGCTTGTGAGCTGGAAGGCAGGATGTTAGAATTTGTTTGTAAAAATGATAGGTGGGAAAAGTGTGTGGTCCCTTTAAGAGGTGATGTGCTTTTCTAAGCTTGGAAATAAAGAAAAAATGTCTGCAAGCAGCTGCAGGTGCACAGACAGTTCTGAAATTGAAACATATGCATCTATGGCTATGTGGTTGGGAAACTAAGCTTGTTTTGATGTGAAGACAAATAGCTTGAATATCAGCCAATTAATTTAAACCAGGTACTTAAAGGCTGAAAAATTGCATTTAAGTCTGATGGTGTTGACAAAATAGGACCAATCCTATTATAAGAAAATTGACAGGTCATCGAGGGTATTTAAAAAGAGGATTTTTGAAAATCAGTGTGAGAGTGAACTGCCATTGGAAAACTAAAACTCTAGCTCTCTCAAAAATCTTTAAGGCCTCTGATTAAGCACCATCTAAAAGGTACCATGGCACCCTTAGCAAATATTCCTGTCACAGGGAATTAATGAAGTAAGAATTCCTGATTGAAGAATAGTGGAAAAGGCATGGAACATTCTGGAAGATGCATCCTGACTTTGATTTTGACAGTCTAAGTTTTAACTTATTTTTTCTTGTTAATTTGGTTTATATAAGTGGGGCTTGTATTCATTGGAACAGCATACCATTAGAATTTTGTTTCATTCAGGAATAGTTAGTAATTGGGGGGGATTGTTTAGTTTGTTAGTAGTTCTGTTAATTTGATCACTGTTAGATAAATAAATTGTGACTTGTTGATTGTAAAGTGAGTATCAGGGAGTTCACTTCATTTAACCACCCATCTGTGACAGACTGGGTGCTGAGAGGAAGGCTATACTATTTTTTTTACACTTCCTTTAACAGATTACGAGGGCAAGGTGAGCTTCTCTGGGTGTTTCAGTTTTAGTTATCAGAGGTGGGGGGTCAACCTCTCCTTCATAATAAAATGTGCTTGACTTTTAACTGAAATAGCCTGACAAGCCACTCACTTAAGGGCAATTAGGGATGTAAATTGAAGGCTAGCTTTGACCACAATTTTCAAGTTGTATGGATGAATAATTAAAAAACCTAACTATTATTGTGCAAAATAAGTCTGAACTATTGGTTTTAACAGTTCTGTAAGTAAAATGTGCTGTAATTCAGAGATAGTAGGAACTGCAGATGCTGGAGAATCTGAGATAACATGGTGTAGAGCTGGATGAACACAGCAGGCCAAGCAGCATCAGAGGAGCAGGAAAGCTGATGTTTTGGGCCTAGACCCTTCTTCAGAACTGGGGGAGGGGAACGGGATTCTGAAATAAATAGGGAGAAAGGAGGAGGTGGATAAAGGAGAGGATAGGTGGAGAGGAGACAGACAGGTCAAAGAGGCAGGGATGGAGCCAGTAAAGGTGGGTGCAGGTGGGGAGTTAGTGAGAGGGTAGGTCAGCCCAGGGAGGACGGACAGGTCAAGGGGGTGGCATCATGCTAGTAGGTAGGAGATGGGGGTGGGGCTTGAGGTGGGAGGAGGGGATAGGTGGGAGAAAGGACAGGTTAGGGAGGCGGGGACAAGCTGGACTGGTTTTGGGATGCATTTGGGGATGGGGAGATTTTGAAGCTTGTGAAGTCCATTCGATATCCATTTCAAGCCCACCGACGCCTACAGCTACTTAGAATACACCTCTTCCCACCCACCTTCCTGCAAAAATGCCATCCCCTATTCCCAATTCCTTCGCCTCCGCCGCATCTGCTCCCAGGATGAGGCATTCCACTCCTGAACATCTCAGATGTCCTCGTTTTTCAAGGACCGCAACATCCCCCACTCAGTGGTCGAGAACACCCTCGACTGTGTCTCCCGCATTTCCCGCAACTCATCCCTCTCACCCCCTCCCCGCAATAACAACCAAAACAGAATCCCCCACGTACCACCACACCAACCTCCGGATCCAACGCATCATCCTCCGATGCTTCCGACATCTGCAAGCTGACCCCATCACCAAAGACATTTTTCCCTCCCCACCCTTATCTGCCTTCAGGAGGGACCACTCTCTCCGTGAGTCCCTTGCCTGCTCCACACTCCCCTCCAGCCCCACCACACCTGGCACTTCTCCCTACAACTGCAGGAAGTGCTACACCTCCCCCTCATCCCCATCCCAGGCCCAAAGAAGACCTTCCACATCAAGCAGATGTTCACCTGCACATCTGCTAATGTGGTATACTGTATCCGCTCTTCCCGTTGTGGCCTCCTCTACATCGGGGAAACCAAGCAGAGGCTTGGGGACTGCTTTGCGGAACACCTACACTAGGTTCGCACTAAACAACTGTACCTCCCAGTCGTGAACCATTTCAACTCCCCCTCCCATTCCTTAGACGACATGTCCATCCTGGGCATCCTGCAGTGCCATGACAATGCCACCCGAAGGTTGCAGGAACAGCACCTCATATTTCACTTGGGAACCCTACAGCCCAATGGTATCAACGTGGACTTCACAAGCTTCAAAATTTCCCCTTCCCCAACCACATCCCAAAACCAGCCCAGTTTGTCCCCGCATCCCTAACCTGTCCTTCCTCCCACCTATCCCCTCCTCCCACCTCAAGCCCCACCCCCATCTCCTACCTACTAGCCTCATCCCGCCCCCTTGACCTGTCCGTCCTCCCTGGACTGACCCTATCCCCTCCCTAACTCCCCACCTACACTCACTTTTACTGACTCCATCCCCGCCTCTTTGACCTGTCTGTCTCCTCTCCACCTATCTTGTCCATTTATCCATCATCTATCCATCTCCCCCTCTCTTCCCCTATCTATTTCAGAACCCCCTTCCCCTCCCCCATTTCTGAAGAAGCGTCTAGGCCCAAAACGTCAGCTTTCCTGCTCCTCCGATGCTGCCTGGCCTGCTGTGTTCATCCACCTCTACACCTTGTTATCTCTGTGCTGTAATTCAGACTGTGTCATTAAAGGTTTTACCCTGGATATTGTTTATTTCTTGATGGCATTGTTGAGAGAATCAAATTTGATATTAGTTTTAATCAATGATTGCTGAAATCTCAGTGGATGAGGATTTATTAAGCTTTGTCTACGTACAATCCTTAAACAGAGCCCTTTTAACAATCAATAACTCTTCCACTTTTCTCCCTTCTTGACCACTTGCTGAACTATAGTTCCACAAGCACCACACATCAGCCAATTCCTCATCCACAGGACCATCTCTCATCAAGCACCTAACAGTGAACACTGGCAAGCTGTTTGGTAGTAGTGAGCATGGAGAAGGATCACAGCCGTGCTTTACCCATCAGAGTTTGAATTCTTCAAACTAATCTGGATCGTATTAATCCTGAGGGATTTGCTAAAACACAGCAGCTATATATAATTACTCTCTTTAAAGAAAAAGCAAAATTGCTATGCAGACAGAGCCTCTCCATTGAAGCTTTCCTACCTTCCTCTGGAAAAGTTCAGCTCCAGCAGTGATAAACTAGGAGGAGCAGAGCATTTCCATTCCCATTAATGAACAAAAGCTTCAGACCAGTCTGGGAACTGATATAAAGCCACCACCCCTCTGCCACGTGATAATGGCAAACTATGTAGTGTGTAGTTTACAGTTAAACAAATAAAATGGATTTGTTGAGATTGAAAATAATCACAGCTTTCCTTAATAATTAGGAGTATCCACTAAAAAAACTCCAAAGCCACTTAATAAAGTAGCTAGAAGGAGTCCCTTCAACCGGATAATGTTAAATTTACATGAAGCTTCTCTTCATCTACATGACCAGCTCATAAAAGAATTAGTCAATGGTCCTATATTGTATTTATCTTCTGACAGTTTTCCTTTGACTTCTTTGTGGTACACCTTGCAGCTCTGTAATGGAAACAGATGCCTCAGGAGAAATAAATTTTTCCAAGTGCCATTGTGAAAATGAGCTTGTAAATTATCGTAGCAAATGTGAAGTGTTTTCTGCATATAACTCAGGTATCAGGATAAAATTGGTCATTGGTTCACTCTACACACTATTTTAATATTCCTGTGACACTGTGAGGCAAGTCAGAAGAGTGTTCATAGTTAAAAGTAACATTGGTGAAATTTTGACCCTTGTTCTTGTCGTATGGTGTTAGTTAGTGATAGACAGCTCAGGCATTTCTGAGTCAGGTCATTGTAAATTTAAGCTCCGTTCCAGTAATTTGGGCACAGTAACTAGGTTGGCATTCACTAGTGAGGCAATAGGTCATTGTTAGAGCTGTTATCTTTCAGATGAGGCATTTATCTGTGGCACATATGGCTGTATGTAAAACAAGCCATGGCAATATTTTAAAGAAGAGCTGGGGAGTGTTGTATATATTTATCCTGAAACAACATCTTAGAAAAAAAATGTTATTTTATTTGTTAGACTTTTGAAATTGACTGCTCCACTTTCCTATATTACAACAGAGACAATGCTTTTAATTGGTTAAGTCTTTGGCACGTTCCAATAAAGAAAGGTAGCATTTTTTTCCTTTACTGTCAATGGCTCATACCCACAAATATAATATTCTTTTAAAGTAATGCAACACAGAATTACCAACATATGCAAACACTGAATCTCAAAGTCCATCAGTTCAAAATATCCTGTAACAATAGGCAAGCAACTAACCAATGGCACAATTACTCTGGGCCTTATGCATTCCGTTACATAGGAATTACTCTTTGCCACTCTCTACCTAAAGCCATGTTTATGATTGTCAGTGCAATTCTTTACACACTCAGTCTTAGGCAGCAAATGTTGTCCAATTCCAGAATCACAACTAATATTGGGCATTGTGTTGTAAGTTTGTGAGCTGGTTAGGTACAGTCAATACCACACTTGTTGCAACCAGCTGAAGGGATATGTTTTTAATAAAGCATTCCTTCATAAACATGCCTCTAGGACATGCAGTTTCATAGTTGACATTAGACTGGCATTGACATTCATATTACATTATTCATTTCTATGACATGCAGAATGTCTGTATGGTTTGACAGCAGCATCCTGTTGTTGACAAACAGCACATGTGTTGCTACTGTACAGTAGTAGTATGAAACAGTTAGCTCCACTTGTTGCTCAAGCATTTGAGATACTTCACTCTTTCAGGATAATCAGAGGTAGAAAGTACCCATTTTGTTCTACTGTTCTCAACAAGCAAAGTAGGAACATAAGAACAGGAGGTAGCCATTTAGCGCATTGACCTGTCCTGCCATTCAACACAATCATGACTGATCAAAATGTTCAGTGCCTTTTACCTATCCCATCATCATAACCCTGTACACAGTTGGTAATTAGAAATCAATTTGTAACTGAAACATGCTCAAAGACTGAGTTTCCACAGCTGTCTATGGTCGAGAATTCCAAAGGTTCATAACCCTCTCATAAAAAAAACAATTCTTTTCACCTTGGACCTATGTGGTATCTCCTTATGTTTAAATTCTACCCCTTACACTCCCTAGCTAGGGAAACATCTTACCTTCATCTACCCTGTCTATCACTTGAAGACTTTTCTAAGTTTCAATGAGAGCACCTCTTCGTAACTCTAGAGAATAGAGACTTCATTCTTCATTCTCTGAAGAGCTCTCTTCATAGGACAGTCCTACCATCTTGGGAACAAATCTGGTGAACATTCATTGCACTCCCTGTGAAATAATACCTTTCCTGAGATAAGGAGACCAAAGATGTAAATAGCACTCCAGGATCTGTCTAATTAAACTCCTACACAATTGAAGAAAGACTTCCCTACTGATATACTTAAATTTGCTTTCAACTAAAGCTAATATTCCTTCACTTTATTAATAACTTGCTGCGCCTGCATGTTAGCCTTCACGGTCCTCATTGATTCCTCACAACATACATTCCTACTTTACATTGTATCACTTGAAAATTTGGAAATATTACATCTGATCCCTACTCCAAATCATTGATGCATACTATGAATAGCTGAGGCCTAAGTACTGATTCTTGCTCTATCTCACTATTCACAGTCTGCCAACATGAGAATGAACCATTCATTCCTGTTGTCTTTTTTCTGTCCATTGGTCAATCATTAACCCATGACAGTACTTTACCACCTTCCAATGTGTTTCAGTTTTCCAACCAATCTCCTGTTGAGGCGATTTTTACCAAAAGCCTGAAAATTTACATATACTACATCCATTGGCTAGAGTTTATCGGTTTTATTAGTAATTTCTTTATTCCCTATTATAAGTTCTCCTGCCTGTTGTGGTTGAAAATTCACTTTAGCCAAACATTCCCTTTTAAAATACCTATAGAAGATTTTAGAATCTGTTTTCATGTATTTTCCCTAGATTACATTCATATTCTATTCTTCTTTTCTTAATCAGTTTCTTGATCCTCCTTTGTTGTATTCTAAAAGTGTTAACACCCTCAGAATTATTGATGTTTCTGACCACTCTACAAGTCTTTACTTTTAATCTTACATAATCCTGAAGTTGCTTTCTCAGCTATGACTGTCCGACCTTTTCTGAGTTTTTGCACCTTGAAAGTATGTATAGTTGCTATACAATATTAACAGTTTTTAAAAAGATTTTCTATTATCAATGCTCAGCCATGCCTTTTAATGTATTCTCCCAGTCTCTCAACAAATTTGTGCCTTATACCTTCATATTTTCCATTCTTCAAATGTAATATTCTTACTTTAGAACAAACTAACTCACTTTCAAACATAATATAAAATTCTATCATATTGTGGTCACTAATCCAGAAAGGTTCTTTTATAACAAGATTGTTAAGTAGCTCATTTGTCTTTGCATAATACTAGATCTAAAATAGCATGCTCTCTAGTCAGCTGATCAATATACTTCTCTAGAAATGACCCCTAACACATTCCATCGTTGTAGTTCTGAGTTGGTTTATCTAATCTATATCCAGATTGAAGTCATGATAACTGCATTTCCTATGCTCCATGCTTCTCTCATCTCCTGATTAATAACATGACCGACACTACCATTATTATTTAATGGCTTATAAATAACTGCAACTAATGTCTGCTGTCCGTCGTTGGTTTTCATTTCTGGCCAAACAGATTCTACACGTTTTTCCTCCAATATGAGATCCCGTAATAATGTATTGATCCTATTGCTTACTATCAGTGCAAGTCCACTTTCCTTTTCTTAAAAACCGAAAGAACTGCAGATGCTGTAAATCAGGAACAAAAACAAAGTTGCTGGAAAAGCTCAGCAGGTCTGGCAGCATCAGTGAAGGAAAATACAGAGTTAACGTTTCGGGTCTGGTTATGAGGAAGGGTCACCGGACCCGAATGTTAACTCTGTTTTTTCCTTCCCAGATGCTGCCAGACCTGCTGAGCTTTTCCAGCAACTTTGTTTTTGTCCCTTTTGTTCTTGCCTGTCCTTCCTAACAGTTGAATATCCCTGAATATTCAATTCCTGATGCTGGTCAACATGCAGCATATCTGATGCTCAGCTTTGTTTCTTCTGTTTTCTAGTGTCCCTAGCATCTTTTTGACATTCTGTTACCAACTTTACTTCCTTCCAATTTGGGTTACCTCTGGATTCCCATCCCCCGATAAGCTTATCTAACAGCACTAGTAAATCTCTGTGAGAATATTACTAACAGTCGCTTTAATGTGTAGTCAATCCAGCTGGTATAGATCCCACCTACCCTAGAAGAGAACCTAATTCCTCAGAAATCTGAAGCCCTATCTCCTGAACTAGTTCTTCAGCCATGTGTTCAATTGATTGATCCTCCAGGTCTTATGGTCACTAGCATGCAGCTTTGCGAATAATCATGAGATTACTGGTCTTGTGGTCAGGGACTTTAATTTCCTTCTTAGCTTCTTGAAATCTGCCTTCAGGACCTTATCCCTCTTCCTACCTACTTTATTGGTCCCAATATGGACCATGATATAACTGATCCCAATCCCAGAAGCGTGTCCGACAGCTGTTCCATGATATCTTTGCCCTGCTACCAGGGAGGCAAGACACTTATCATGCAACAGAAATGTCTGTCTGATTCCGATGATTATGGAATTTCCTACAATTATTGCCCTTCCATTCTTCTTCCTCCTCCCCTCTGAAGCTGAGTTATCCATGGTGCCAATGGGCTTGGCTTCGACTGCACTCCCCTGAGGAACCATTGCCCTTACCAGTTCTGAAAGTGGAATACTGAGTGGCAAACAAGACTGCCTCGGGAGACTCCTGCACTCTATCTACCTGGTTTTCTTAGACATTTTGGTGTCACCCTTCTCTGTTCTGCCTGCATGCTTGTGATCTGTAGCGTGATTATCTCACTATTTTTGCTACCCACATGGTCTTCTAACTCATGGATGTATAACAAATACTCTAGCTGCTGCTCGAGTTCTAAAACCCAGAGCTCAAGTTTGTGCAGCTGATAATGCTTCCTACAGATATCTTTGGCTAGGACATATGGTATGTCTGTGACCTCTAACATACCACTGAATGTACACTCCTCTTGACCCATTTGACCTGCTATCCTGTAATTCTAAAAGGTATTTGATACTCTTGGAATAGTATGCACTTACTATTTAGCAAACAATTTCTTAAGAAAACAGAGAAAAAAATGTATACAGACTTAAATAAAACTGAATACCCAACTTTCAATTTAAAGATTAGAAAAACTAATCAAACTCATAAATCAGCTGCTTTCCGTGCACTTGTGATGTCACATGGCCGTGTTTTACAGTGCAAGCGTGCTTCATAATTTATGCCTTACTTCCTAAACTGGTCTCTTCTTCTTCTAGAGGCTCTATTTCTTACAATAAACTTTTATAAAAGCATTTTTTTCCTTCTGTGTCCCACCAACCCAACTTTCCAGTTACTCACTGTCTCAGTCCCCATTCTCCCTGACATTCCTCAGGGGAGTCCAACTGCAGCCAAGCCCATGGCACCACGGGCAACTCAGCTATACAGGGAGGAGAAAGAAGAACGGAAGTACAACATAGGGGCTTCCATAGTTTGCAGATTGGGCATGAAATATAACTGTAGATAGTGTGTTGACTCCCTGGTGCCAAGGTCAAGGGTGTCACGAAACAGCTGCAGGATATCCTTCTGGCGGAGATACCAACCTGCACTTCCAAAACACACAACACACAGCCCAACATTAGATCGAGTTCTGTAATTGGATAACAATTTGCTGGATAATCCTGAGTGTTGAAGAATTATATGGATAACCAATTTAGCATTGTCAATCATGCTTGTATTGTGGTACATTTGCATATACAGGAAGCTACATATGTTAATACACAGGGCCCTGTTCTTTGCAGGCAGATAGAACATGTAGATCCTTTGCATCCGTTTTGGCTCAGTAAAAAGGTGACAGCCATTTGTTGGTTCATTTCCCAGGGCAACTATTTGACCAATCAGAAACAACCTGGCTGGTTTAAAATCTAAACAAAGCCTAGCAGTGTATTGTTTAAGCTGTACATAGTTCACTCTGAAAGCTTATTTTATCTTTCTTGAGCAGTAAGTATTCATCTCCATTTAAAATTTCTCCCACTCAGGACATAATTATTACTGCATTTTTCCTCATTTCACCATTATCTCTGTAATCAAGCCTAAGAGGAAGGTGTGTAGTGGCAATATCATTGAACTAGCAATATGGAGGCTTTATGTGTTCAAATCCACCATGACAGTTGGTGAAATTTGAATTAGAAAGAACATAATTTTAAATCAGCAAGTCTAGTGGTAACCATGCAACCATTGTCGTAAAAATCTGTTTCGCCATTACCCTTTAGGGAAGGAAGAAATGCTCACATCCCACACAAAAATAAAACAAAAATCATGGGTGCGCACTAATAGACAGAAGTGGTTGCAGAGCAGAGCACTGTGACTTCGTGCTGCTCACTTCCATCCATTGAGAGAAACTGCCATTAACTTTTTGTTCCACTCTAACTAGATTTCAATCCAATTTGCTATCCTGTCCCTAATTGCATATCTGTTGAGGTTCTCCAATAGTTTATTGTTTGACAACCTGTCAAAAGTTTTGAAAGATTGAAGTCCAACATCCAATGTATGTGCCACCTTCCCAAGAACTTTACCAGGTTAGTCAAGTATGATTTCCTTTCTAAAAATGGTGGTTTTAAATTATTTTCTCATTCTCTAGATGTCTACTAATTGAATCCCAGGCAGTGGTAATTATTTCTACCTCTGGCCAGGAGGAAGATAGGACGAGCGCTCTCTTCTAGGCTGGCCAGCACAGACGAGTTGGACTGAAGGATCTGTTTCTGTGCTGTATGACTTATAGAAGTCACCTCTGGAGTAGATGGATCTTGAACTATGGCCTTCTGCTCAGAGGCAGGGACACTAACCACCAAGCCACAAGCCCCATACACGCAAATTCTAATCTAAATCTCTCCAGCTCGAGAAGAAACCTTGTAACTGCTATAAAAGTGGATACCATCTCATCTCACTGTGCTTTTTTCAACTTTAAATGAGTTCTAAAAGTTCAACCCATGACAAGTACCTTCATTGGGCACTAACTTTCTACACTCAGACAAATTTCATGAATGAATCCCATAACTTTGAATTTTTAAAAAATAAAGTTAGTCTCAATCATGACCACTTTCCTTTTCTTTCTTATTAGTGTTGTGATAATCCTACCCAAAATTTGAATGCATGAATAAATCATACCGTTGATTTAACCCTAATGAGTTTGCTGAGAGTAACTTTTAGATTTCACAAAAATGTTTTTTTTGGGGAAAACACATGACAGCCTGTTTGTAAAGGAACACAAGCTTAAAAAATAAGGCAGTTGGGGATAGATAATAATTGCTAGTTCACTGGACCCAAAATGTTAACTCTGATTTCTCTTCACAGAAGCTACCAAACCTGCTGAGCTTTTCCAGCAACTTTGTTTTAATTTCTTAAAATTACATCTCTGCTTATGGACAGAAGAATGAATAGAGTTCAATTCTGTAGCAGAATCAAGAAAACAAATGAAAACCTTTCTTCATTCAGTTAACGGGGATAGGAAAGAACTGGCAGATTGGGAGATGATTTAAATTCATCTTTTGATTTAACTAGAAATATTCACCTCGTGCTCAGATTTAGTGAGAAAATTACTACTAAGCTAGCTTAATAATGAGTATTCAGTACTCCTGTTCCTAAATCACATGCTCATTTACAAAGTTTTTTTTTGTAGGAAAGGCATTGGATGTCTATTCAAGCCTTTCATGAAGCCTTTAAGACTATGATAGTGAACGCAATGAACACATTTCAGAAGCCTATTAAAATTTCAGAATCAAAGGAAAAGACTCAAACTTTGTGTAATTTACCAGAGGATATAGTTTATTATTCAGTGAAAGGGAGAAGCGCGATTAATGGGAAGAATTTAAAAATAATACTTTAGCCAGTATTAGACCGCACTTCAAGGACAATAGAATTTAATACAAATGGAAGCCACTGTTTTGGCTGATAGCTATTATTTTATTCCCCCCCAAACACATTAACGACAACAAATCATTATTTGGAAACCCACACAAGGTCTGGAGAGATGTGGCAGCTGATGGTAAGAAAGATTCTAGTTGTAGTGAAAAGACAGACTTTCAAGGTGGTCAAAAAAATTGTAGAGTGTAAGAATTAATTAAAAATGCCAACAGCGTTTACATTGTCATGGAATCAAGCATTTACTGACAGATTATTGGAGGTTAAAACTATAAAATATAGCTTTAGTCCAGGTGGCCAGTAATCCTCCTCAAAATATTGCACCACTAATTGAAAGAGATGTGAGGAATTATGTTTTTTCATATTTGAAGGAAAAGTCACTTTTTCCTGAAGGGCTGACCTAAAAATGATATATTGAGAGATACTACTTCTGCTCAGAGCTTGATTGCAAAAGATGTATATTTCTTCAAAGAATTGCTGAATAGAAAAGTATTGCTGAAAAGAATTAATGGAAATGTGTACCTAAGCCATTGGTGCTGACTTTAAATGGTTTTAATAAGGGATTTGCTACTATTGTTAGTGTCATGTCCAAATTGCTAATTAACCAAATGCAATTTATATGAGAAAGTGATTTCCTGCAGTGTTTTTAAACCACAAAATGCTGGAAAAAGCATTCTGAACAAGGGACCCAAAACGTTTCTCTCCACATATGCTGCAGACCTGTTTTTCCATCAAATTCTGTTTTTGTTTTTGATTTCCAGCATCTACAGTTCTTTCATTTGATCTTTTTACCACCACTGGGATGGTGAAGAACAAAACAGGGATCTGTTTCTGTGAATAAAGACTCCTTGGGCAGACAAGAAAATAAAAAAGTAAAAAAAAACTGATGAGCTGTTCCACCCTTCCACTTCCAACCTCCCCAAAGATGGACATTACAGACAAAAGTACCTGCAGTATTTTAAATTAAAAAGTTCTATTCAGGAATGACTCGGATCTCAAAATTACTCTGAATGTTTAATATTGAAGAGAACAAAAATATTTCAATTCACCACTTGTACCCTATAGCAGAATTTTTAAGAATCTTAAATTATAATCTTCCATTTGCCAGTTAATGGGGATAAGGAATGACTGGCAGATTGGGAGATGATTTGAATTCATTTTTTGTTTTAACTAGAAGCATTCACTTCGTACTCTAATTCAGCAAGGAAGGGGTTAGAGCATATTTTTGCTCCTTTTAAAAAAAATTGCTAATAAGCTATTAGCTTATTAGTCGAATATTCACTACTCCTGCATCACACTTCTTAATTTTTTTTTGTAGGATATTCAATATTAAATCAAATGTGCTTGTAAAGTTGAGACACAATGCAGCAACAGAAAACTAGACAAATGTAAAAAATTTCCAAAGACTATTTGGATCCCCAAAATGGCTGAGACAATGCTGAGAGTTGCAAAATGACCAAAGCAAGTTGAAAATCTGATTGAAATTTGAAGCGTGTTCAGATGGACCACCAGACATGTAGAAAAAAGAAACAAATGATGAGTACTAAAGTATGGTGCTAGGGCAGAAAGAATGAGAGTTTAATATAAATGATTTGGAGTTCTAGATTTCAGTTGGATTGGAGAAATGCTGACAAAACCCAAGGAAAAATAAATGGTGGGTAAAATCAAGTTTACCTACTCCCCGGTACCCTGTAACTGCAGCCGATCGCTTCAAAATAACCTAAAAGCCAGCTATCTTGCTGCTGGGGGTGCATTTAAGGAATGAGGACAAAGTAATTAATATGTACTATTATCTCATGTCCTTTAAAAAAAAACTATTGTAAATCAAAAATCATTTCAACATGAAGCCTACATCTCCAATCTACAAGGTGATATGTTTCGTAGTTTTGGAAAAAAATCCAATTTACAACCAACTTATTAATAGTCCTTATCTAGGGCATTCCTCATTTTATATTGAGTTCAAAATTCCTACTTCCAAAAGACATGCATTAGTCACATTGAAATGTACGAGAATGCATCAAACTACAATACACTTGCATTTTTAAAGTTATGATGGACCTCAGAGAAAAACATTAATATTAATTGAGGAAACATAGGTGATGTGAGCATAGCAGGTTACAAAAGTAAAATGATAAGTTTTTCCCACTTAGAGATCTACAGCCATTTAATTAACTTTTTCAGAAGGGCACGTGATGGCCTAATTGTAGTTTTGCTTAACCATTAACCTTGAGGCCCAGGTAATTTTCTGGGGACTCTGGTTTGAATGCTGCCATGGCAGGTAGATTTTGAAACTTGGAATTAGTAGTCTAATGGCAACAATGAAACAGTTGGCGATTGTCTGGGGTAAAAAAAAAAAGAGTCTGGTTCACTATTGCTCTTTAGGAAAAGAAAATATCATCCTTATCTGGTCTGGCCAACATATGACTCCAAATCCACAGAAATGTGATGGACTCTTAACTGCCCTTTAGTCACAAGAATATATGGAGATAAAGTTTGAACAAAGTAAAAAATGAAGTATAGGCTAGAAGACATTTTTAAATATAGGGCATGGTTAGAGTGTGAAGGTCTGCTACAAATAGTTTTACTATCCATTTTCTTTTTCAAAATAGTTTAATGTACAAGGGTAATATCAAAGGATATGGAGAGGATGAAACTGGCAAGGACTAGGTTGCCATGGCCCAAATGTTTTATTTCTGTAATCATAATACCATAGAAGCTCTGTTGTTTCACTGGATTCCTTTGGCCTGAAGAGCACCAATGGATTTTAAATTTTGAGATAGATGTGATGCACTCTGACAGTTGTGGCCCTTGAATTGGCTCTCAATATATACCATGTTTATTTTTAAAAAATCTTTAGTATCACAAACATTGGCTAACTTTAAGACTGCATAACTGACATTTGTTCCACACTGAATGTCATGGAAACTATTATTTGATGCTAACACGCTATACATGTTTTTCTTCTCATTCTATAATTCTGCCTGATGTTTCGCATGTAGGCTTAAACCTAACTATTTGTAAAGTGTAATGAACATGTGTTACAACTGAGGTCTCATGTAAACAAGTCACATGTGTTGCAATAGTTCATGTTAAATTGGCCTCTAAAACCAACATTAAAAGACTATAAGAGAGACAGGCAGGAACAACCTTCAATAAAAACATGAATACTGTATTAGGTACATTTCAAGATGCAATACATAGAAGCAGTATAGGCAATGGTTAGCTATTTGTCCAAAACAAATAAATAAAAAATAATTTGCAGACCAGTGTTAGTATAAAGCTCAGACATTTACAGTACATTGAAACACTTTAATCATTCAACATTTCACATTACAAATATTTTAAAATTACTGAGTGTTATAAATAGTTGGCATAAAACTTCAACAACATTATGTTTTACTACCACTTCAACAAACAAGCCGCATAAAGGGACATTTTTGTACCAAATAATTTAGTAGAGGGGGTACATAAAATATCAACTCAAAAAAGTGAACAAGTATTAATAAAAATGAGTTTCCTTTATTGAAAATTGTTAATCATCACTACAACCTCCCCAAACAGTGAAAAGCACACAAAGAATTCAGCCACAGAGACACACCACTGATGGCCGACTTCCACAAATAACTATTCTTTTTATGAATATTTGCCATACAGTGTTGAATACATAAGCTTTCAATAAAAACTAGACATTTTAAAATATTAAAAAAGCTGCACATTCAAAAAATATTACAACATAAAAAATCTGATGGTCAAAATGATAAAAAACTAATTATACATTTCAATTTAAAATACCAAAAAATAAAATGCTGGACAGGATACTGACCCAATTATTATAATGCTGCTGAGAAAAGTAGTCTTTGCTACTTTTTAAAAGTAAGGTAACAAAAATAAGCAAACAAGCACATTTTTCCTTTAGTCCATATCTAAAAATAACTTCAATTATTTATATTAGTACAAAGATCATATTCTGAATTTACAAATATCAGTAAGATAAAAGGGAATATAATAACAGTAGAAAATGACATTGTGGACAACATATTAATCTGAATGTTTGCAATTAAAAAAAATCGCATTAAAGGTTTACACTGTAAAGTTTTTTTTCAGAAGTTAGAAAAAAAGTATTGCACATAACAATATGACATTAACTTTCCACAATTTACCACATTCAAGTCTTCTGTAACTTTGTAAGAAATTCTTAAAATCCAGACACAAAGAATAAATTATCAAGTCCTTCCAATGGCATTCATAAAATCCTTTCCTTCTTGAACCACAAGATCAGATTTAAAATCATGCATTCTGCAGAGGTCTGTGTATGAGGATATATTTGCCATGCTATGGGCAAGTGAGAAATGAAATTTAACCTGTGTAAACAACTTTACAACACACAATAAACAAGTAAGTTTTGAAGTTTACATTTTTTCTGTTTACACACATGCGTTTATTTTCTTAATCATTTCAGCCTTGCACACTATTGAGAATTGAGGTAACTTGATGGCAGTTCAAACTGGTTTTGTCCATTAAAAACCAGTAAATCTTTTTCTCACCATCAAACACCTAAGAATCCATATGTCAAAGTTTACTGCTAATTGTCGTGTGTCTCTCTTGTAATTTGTACCAGGTCAGTTACTGTATCATAGATACAGGAACCATGAAAAGGAGTCTATATAATTATTCTCAAAGAATATTAGCTGAAAATACAGTGTACATTGGAAGAAACTAGAATCCACATTTAAACCATGAGGATTGGGCTGATATTGCAACCAGGTTCTAATATCTACTGTGTTATTACTTTACACTTATGAACACCAACACCTGGAGCTGGGAGGATTATATTTTCTATGACTATGGATTTTCAGACTCTGCAGTTTTATCAACAGCATTGCTGATCCCTAATGTTCATGATATTCAAAGTTCTCTTTGCCTTCAAATGTTAAAAGAAAAAATGGACAGGAAATGGAAACAAAATTGATTGCTTCAACTCATTTCTTTGCACAATTAAGTTAACTATATATGTGCAAATCTCAGAATAACAAACGTAGAAAAAACTATTAATCTCTTTTAGATTACGAAAAATCGAGGTATTGCAAAAGAGATGCCAGTGAAAAAAGTGAGCTTAAAAATATTAACTTGGAAAAAACAAGATTTACAAAAGTAGTGCATAACAAATGTTGACATATGTATATAAAAAGAAAAGGAGAACAAAAAGCCAACTAGAGAAACAACATACCAAAAAGTTCAAAGGTAGAATGCTACCTAAAAAGGGAGTTAACTAGTAGTAGAAAAGTTATCTTTCAGTGTCAAATTTCAAAAATGTTAATTCACTACACCTACAAACACCAGAGTTGGGCAGGAATGGCACAACAGCACACCAGTACACCAAGAAAGGATGATAGCCAGCACTTTCTATAGCTTAAAGATTGCCACGAAGAATTACATATTCTTTACTTTAATAGTAAATCCCTGACGAGCTAAATGATAAGCACCCTCACAACTCTCTGCTGCTGTTAGTTTATCACCACTGTGGTCACAACACAGATCAAATTTAAACTCTTTAAACTTGATCATTTAACAGCAAATGCCTCCATTTTGACCTGGTTTAGTTATTTAAACCCTATTACTTCAAAGGAAGAGTTTCACTGCTTTTATCAGTGTGTTACTTGTGGGTCACAAGTCAGCAGGTCGCAGTGAATCATCCAGTCTTTGGTTTGCAGGAGTTTGAAGATGCTATGCACTGTATCAGAAAAAATAGCAAGAGTAAGGAACAATAACTTTTCACATATAAAAGAAAATCACAAATGCATAACGACCTTTGGCTGAATCACGCAATAATCACAAGGAGATAATTCCTTCAATGCAGTCCAGCACCTATGTCGCCTTTGCAAGGGCGCAGTACCACTTAAAGCTAACCTGCATAGTATACACTTAGAGTGTCATGACACCACATGCTAACCTACAATAACACAAACATGCACCTTGGCACTCAAATGGTGTTGTGTTTCCTTTGTTGTATGCCATTTACATTTTCAAAATGTAACTTTATAAACAAAAGATTTATAGGCAGAATATAAGTACTGTAGATAATGGGCAAATGTATGAATACATAGTGCATGCAAAACAGGTGTACAAGTAAACATTCAGTCATTCATACTATTCCACATAAAAAATAAAAATAAAAAAAAATCTTAGGCAGCTGAAGCCATAGCCTGTGCTACATCTAGTTGTGTTGCATTGTAGCCTTTTTCTTTGTTATTTCTAATTCCCATTTTACTGGAAAAAAAATGGTAATTGTCATACCATCTAAACAGCAGCAAGGCTCCTATTGTCTCTTGCAATTAAACAGCATCACTAAAAATAAAAAAATATAAATCAAGGCTACAATTGAGGTATTACTTTTTGTGTGTCAAAATGGAGAGCAAAAGCTGACACATGACAATATATTAGTAGATCAAGTCGACTTTGTAAATAGCAACATCAAAAAAATAAAGGTATAAAATCTCTTCCAGCAAGGAAAATGCCTCTCTACAATTAAACGTGTCAATCTCAACAACTTTGGTAAACTTTTAGGGGCAGCAGATCTTCAAATTGTGGTTTCTCATTTCTGAAATAAGTGCACACTTCAACTGTAGCAGCAATCTAAACCCCTTTCTTACATTGTGTATTTTGGGGTAGTGGTGAATTGATAGGGAAGCACCAAAAGCATTTACCCCACACCTGTTAGTGAAGCCTGTAGTGTGTTCAAAACAATTTTTAAAAGCACAC
Organism: Ginglymostoma cirratum; assembly: GCA_024137785.1. Taxonomy (NCBI): domain Eukaryota; kingdom Metazoa; phylum Chordata; class Chondrichthyes; order Orectolobiformes; family Ginglymostomatidae; genus Ginglymostoma; species Ginglymostoma cirratum. The sequence continues at coordinate 4,676,102 of JAHRHZ010000251.1, forward strand.
AGACACAGTTCGAAAAAGAAATTGGGATTCATATTGTTGGAGGGCAAATCCAAGACTTTTATATAATATAGTGCTGTTCCCCTACTTTAGATATAATTTAATTGAAAACCCAAACATAGAAGGGCTGCAGTATAACTTCACATTAATTTTAGATTCTGTCTATACAACTAAAACTGGTTCCCGATCACAGTTGCTGCAACATGACATTCCCATCAAGTACAGCACCAAGCTGTCCAAGCACATGACCCAGAACTACCAATCATGCACATTGACTGAATCTGTATTATTTCATTAAGATAAGGATCAAATATCCAGTGTTATCACAAGTCAGTAAATGGTTACAGAAAACATTGAAACTAGAGTTTAACCAAATTATTTTGAAGTGAAAATTTGAGACATACATTTTGAAATCTGGGATGAGGCAGTAGAAGAATGCACTTATTTAGTTTCCTAGCTAATCTGGTGTCTGCAGCCATACAGCACTCTTATCTTGCCACTAGAAACAGGTTTAAATAGCTTAGTTCCAACGAAAAGGAACTTGACGTGGACGGTCTCCTCCTTCTTTCACGAGTGGCTTGTGGAACTCTCTTCCAGCACGAGAATGTATGGCAGCCCAGCAGTATTCACAGTAATACTGCAGACATGTGACATTGGCACAGAAGAATGGAGCAAATTTCCCACCACAACGGGTACCCTGGCATTCATCACACAGCTGATCATCAAGGACATATGGCTTGACTTCCACCTAAAAATAGACAAAAGACTTTTATTATTTGATGTTGAGATAAGTGGTAAACAGGCAAAAACAGTGCAACCTTTGATACAATTTCCAGAATTGCACAACATCCTACTCATGAGAAATAAATGGTGGCATCATAGCTTTTTGCTTTCATCAATTAAAAAGAAGCGGACAAAAAACCCTGAAAATCCTAGAAATACTCACGACCATTTTTGGAGATAGGTATATTTCAAGACCCTTCTGGACATAGGAACAGAGGTAGATGGATGCTAAAAAATGTAGTCACTGGTTGTGAGTCAGTTTCCAAACATGATTCCTCAATTTAATGCTGGAAGATCAGAGTTGGTAGGGCTGCCTATGCCATGCAGCTGGTAGCCATCTAGAGCTCTGTTATCAAATTAGAAAATGTCAACTTCAATTTTCCAGTTGCCCTCTAGTTTCCTGCACTGATGGGGGCACTTCAACAGTCCATAGGTGGGCACCTGTCATCAGACAAGGGCAAGCACTGAAGACAGGCCTGAAGGGCCTATATATATGTGTGCAAAAGCAACCCCATGGGTTCCTCCCTATTCCCCGGTGGTGGCCTAATTCCATGAGTTAATTTCTCAAATTTAAGGTAAAACACTGGCTATTTAGCTGACATTACACCGTTCCTCAAGCTATAAGATGGTCTACTGACTCTCCAGCTTCACAAGCCCACTTAATAAAAACCCAATAGAACGGAGAATGCTGTAAATCAGAAACAAAAACAGAAGTTGTTGGAAAAGCTCAGCAGGTCTGGCAGCATCTGTAAAGAAAAATAAGAGTTAACAATTCATGTCTGGAGTCAAAATGTTAACTCAAATCTTCACAGATGCTGCCAGACCTGCTGAGCTTTTCCAGCAACTTCTGTCTTTCTTACACAAGCCGATTTGCTACCCATAATTGAAAGGGAACCCGTCTCCATGCTAATTAAAGTGGCACTGCTGTGAAATGCAGTTAGTCAAGCAGCACTTCGTTAGTTTTCAACATTATTGTGATCAAAAATGTTGTGGAAAGTTAAACAATTCTAAAACTTTTTGCCAAAGGTAATTTATTACAATCAAGGGCGAAAATATAGGCAAAGATATTTTGCCAAAACTAAAACGTAATAAGCAATTTTTGGAACAAAAGAACTAAATAAAATGTAACATTTTTATCTAATGTAGGAAAAAAACTAGAATAAAATTAGAAATAAGCTACTTTGCGCAGTAAGAGTAAATTCTAAGTAAATTCTAAATTTCATACTTCGATGCAGACAGTACATTAGCAAAATGGCACCTATTTTATATCTCAACTTTTATACTCATTGTTTTTCTCCAATTAATCCATGGCATTCGGGATTCATTGCCTATCCCTAACTGCTTTTGAGGAGGTGATAAGCTACCTTGTTAAACTGAAATCCATTGCTTTAGTAACCCACACAATGCTGTCACAGAGGGGAGTTCCAGGATTTTGACCTAGTGACACTGAAGGAAAGGCAACATATCTCCAAGTCTGGATGGTGAATAGCTTAGAGTGGAACTCGCAAATGATGATGCTCCCATGTATTTGCTGTCCTTGGTGTTTCTAGATCAAGAGTCCAATCTTTTCACATGGTTTGGGGTGTGGGGGAGAACATTTCAATTTCCCCTCTTCTTGGGAGGCTTGTGAGCAAATTTCACAAGTAAAGCCTTGTCATAACAGTAATTATGAATTCAATCAAAAACAATTAAAAATCAATAAATTGACAATTTTAATGAATAATTAATATTATGACCATTAAAAATGACTATTAAAATGCGTCAAGCAGCAAAGCTGAGTCATAAAGCCAATATTTCTCATTGGTTAAGCAGATCACTTTTTCCCCTAGAGAGGCTTAAATGCAAGCATTCGCACAATATTTATATGGTTAGTCCAGGTTCAGGTCATTATAAGCCCAGAACGATGATGGTGGAGGACTTGTTTGGCACAAATGCTTATTTGCAACAAATTGGACATTGTCCAAATGCAGCAAGATGTGGACGTGGACCAAGGATACTTGACTGGGAAACTCCCACAAATATCCCAGAGCTAAAACGGCTAACCTCCAACAGCTACAACCATGTTCCATTGTACTAGATACAACTCCAATCAAGCACACAGGTATTCCACCCTCACCGAATCTGCCATGGTGGGATTTGGGTCTCTGGATGACTGGTTCAATGACAATACCACCACACCATCACCTCCCTGAATTTTCATTCTATGATTCTATATTTTAACACTAACATTTCTTGCATGTTCTGATACAAAAAGTGTGCACTAATCATCACTTACCCGTTTATCAATATCTCCATGCTGTAACTGAACAAAGCGAGCACTGATAGCAGCAATGTAGCTTTGTTGATTTGAAAAAGCCACACGCCCCGCACCTTTTGGGTATTTCAACTCAGGATCTGTATCAATGCCAGCATAGCATACTCCACCATAGAGCCTGTCCATGATCATTGCCAGCTCCACTGCAACATAAAAAGTGATAAAAGCATAGAACAGGATTGATATTACTATACCATTGTACTTGTACAAATGTATTAATCCTTTCAGAATTCTTAAATTTAAAATTACAATCAATTTTATTTTCCGCATTTGCGTAACTTGAGATTTTTGTAGGGTATCATTTAAACTTAACACCAGTTATTGATAAATTTCATGAAATCTTGTCCTAGTCTTCATGGAGGATCCCAGATATTATGAGTAGACAGGATATTCGATGCTGAGCATTTATCACAACCAAACCTGCTGTATTCTCCTTGGACATCCACATGTCTAGGATTGTGCTCAAGTAGCCTGATACCAAAGAAGCACAAAAGTTCCAACAAATACTTCCCCAGCCTTGGTTACTCAGGCTAATCCTGACGAACTGACACAACAGTGATACGAACACAGCAGGATTAGGGGAAATTGATCTTGATCAAACAAAACTAGATCTACAAATTAAAATTGAACAGTAGAGAAAAAATAACATTTATAGTTGTCCAATACAGAAATTGAGTCTGGAGTCAGATGTTAGAGTGTATGAACTGAGTATCTTCAGAAACTTAGCATCTGCGCCACTAAAAGAATTACCAAGCCAAAATTTATCTGGTTCTACCCTAAAAAGGCCTGCATCTCTTCTTTTTCTGCTTTTTGCATCTTACTCTCTTTCAAATATTTATCTACCTCTTTCATAAACTCTGAGGCAAATAATTCCTGGCTTCAATAAACCTGTAAAAAAGAATTTATTCTAAACTCTTTCCTTAATCTAGTCATGACAATTTATCCCTTCATTGGCCACACCACCTACTCAAGAAAACAAATCTTTCGAGACTCACCTGACCTGGTCAATATCTTTTGTAACAACTTGGGGGATAAGATGCCTTACACCATCTGAGCTGTCTAAACCAGCTCTAATACTGCTATACTCTCATTGTAACAACAATGTCCCATACCTGGCACCATCTGGCTGAATTTATCCTAGTCACGAATTATTATTTTAACATTCTTTCTTCTAAAATAGGGCGTTTAAAACACCATAGCTTGAATTATATAACACACTGGATTCTTCAATTTCCATTTGTCTGGAAGGGGGCACCGACACACTGGAGAAGGAATTTTCAACCCTCAGCGATAAGACATCCTGCCTTAGAACTGCTGGCCAAAGGTTAACATTTCCCCAGTATTGCAAGCATGAAGTGTTTGATCCATTAGGTATGGCTGGGGTTTTTCACAGCACTAAATCAGGGATACCCTGGCTACAGGAGTAAAGACTGAGGGACTCAGAAAGCCATGGGGAGGGTACTGAGGATTGGGGTACTGCATTGAACTCAGGTAATATCAGTGAAGGATATTCCAACTACTGACATCAGTCTGCACAGGGAAACCTGCTGAGATAACAAGCATGGGGCTGGATGAACACAGCAGGTCAAGCAGCATCATAGGAGCAGGAAAACTTGACGTTTCGGGCCTAAACCCTTCATCAGAAATGGGGGAGGGGAAGAGGGTTCTGAAATAAATAGGGAGAGATGGGGAGGCGGATAGAGGATGGATAGAGGAGAGGATAGGTGGAGAGGAGGCAGACAAGTCGAAGAGGCGGGGATGGAGCCAGTAAAGGTGAGTGTAGGTAGGGGAGTAGGGAGGACAGACAGGTCAAGGGGGCGGGATGATGTTAGTAGATAGGAGATGGGGGTGTGGCTTGAGGTAAGAGGAAAAACAGATTAGGGAGGTGGAGATGAGCTGGGCTGGTTTTGGGATGCGGTTGGGGGAGGGGAGATTTTGAAGCTTGTGAAATCCACATTGATGCCATTGGGCTGCAGGGTTCCCAGGTTGAATATGATTTGCTGATCCTGCAGCCTTCGGGTGGCATCACTGTGGCATTGCAGGAGGCCCAGGATGGACATGTCATCTGAGGAATGGGAGGGGGAGTTGAAATGGTTCGCGACTGGGAGGTGCAGTTGTTTGTTGCGAACTGAGCGCAGGTGTTCTGCAAAGCGGTCCCCAAGCCTCCGCTTGGTTTCCCCGATGTAGAGGAAGCCACAACGGGTACAGCAGATGCAGTATACCACATTGGCAGATGTGCAGGTGAACATCTGCCTGATGTGGAAAGTCTTCTTGGGGCCTGGGATTGGGGTGAGGGAGGAGGTGTGGGGGCAGGTGTAGCACTTCCTGCGGTTGCAGGGAAAAGTGCCGGGTGTGGTGGGGCTGGAGGGGAGTGTGGAGCGGACAAGGGAGTCGCGGAGGGAGTGGTCCCTCTGGAAGGCAGATAAGGGTGGGGAGGGAAAAATGTCTTTGGTGGTGGGGTCTGATTGCAGATGGCGCAAGTGTCGGAGGATGATGCGAATTTTAACAGCAAATCATATTCAGCCTGGGAACCCTGCAGCCCAATGGCATCAATGGATTGTTAAATTTAACAATCATGACGAGACCTTTAAATGGCCCATTGGCAGGGTGAAAGTGATCACCAGTGCGATCATCACACATAATTAAGGTGGGACAGGGGCATGTGGGAAGATCACAGTAAGCCATCCTTCAAGTCCTATTAGCAGAATAGCTTTAAATCCAGTCACAAATGCAGCTTGACCAGTCATTTACACAAATTACTTCTTCATCCTTGCATAGTCATATCATTCAGCATGATAACAGACCCCTCGGTCCAACTAGTCCAAGCCAACCATGCTCCCAAACTAAACTGGTCTCACTTGCCTGCATTTGGTCTGTATTCCTCCAAATCTTTCCTATTCGTGTACTTATCCAATTGTCTTTTAGATGTTGTAACTGCACCTGCATCCACCACTTCCTCTGGCAGTTCATTCCACACATGAACCACTCTGAAAAAAAGTTAACCCTCTTGCCCTTTTAAAAACTTTATCTTCTCACCTTAAAAATATGCTCTCTAGTTTTGAATTCCTCCATCCTATGGAAAGACCTTTGCCATTCACCTTATTTATGCCTCTCATGATTTTATAAACCTCTATAATGTCACTCCTCAACCACCTGCACTCCAGTGAAAAAAGTCCCAGTCTATCCAGTCTATTTTTTATTTCTCAAACTCTACATTCCGGCAACATCTTGGTAAATTGTTTCTGAATCCTCTCCAATTTAATATCCTTCCTACAACAAAGCGACTAGAACTGCACAGTACTCCAGAAGAGGCCTCATCAACATTGTGTACAACTTCAACATCATGTTCCAATTCTTACACTTGAAGGTCGTAGCAATGAAGGCAAGCACGCTAAATGTCTTAATTAGCTTATCAACCTGCAAAATAACTTTCAAAGAATTATGTACCTGAACCCCTAGATCTCTGTTCTACAACACTACCTAGGGGACTACCACTAATTGTATGACTCCTGCCCTTATTTGTTTTACAAAAGTGCAATTCCTCACATTTATCCAAATTAAACTTATCTGCCACTCCTCAGTCTATGCCCTATTTATGTCATTTGGCCTAATTTGCTGTGCTGTTTGGAAACCTCCTATGCAATCAAACTCTCTCAGCCTTTCAGCAAATCTTTGTCATTTATTTCCCTTATACACTCATTAAGCTTATTTGATTTCGAAAGAAAGCTATTAGCTTTAACCACTTCTTAGAGTAGTAAGTTCCACATTCTAAACACACTGTGACGTAAAGAAATTTCTTTGTATTTGTTAGATTTATTTGAAACCACCTTGTATTTATAGTGAGATAACAAGGTGCAGAGCTGGATGAACACAGCAGGCCAAGCAGCATCATAGGAGCAGGAAGGCTTGACGTTTCGGGCCTAGACCCTTCTTCAGAAAGGTTTTATCAGGGAAAATAATATGTTGGCCTGCCTTCATAGCGAGATGATTCGAGTACAGCAGCAGTGACGTCTTGCTGCAATTGTACAGAGCCTTGGTGAGACCACACCTGGAGTACTGTGTGCAGTTTTGGT